>CM053792.1:577714908-578314908 GCA_028749045.1 Cupressus sempervirens | reverse complement strand
CTTAAGATAGGTTACCCTAAATTTGGACATGTTGGGCCCCAAAGCCCCATTGCAAGCCACTCCTTCCCCTTAGCCCATTGATCACAAATAGATCTCTTAAATCACATAAAACATGATAATTAGATTCATTTCCATAATAGACACCTATAACAAATATTTTTCTTTAAACCATAATGTCAAAATAAACTCTCTCAAAGAGTTCTCAAAGTCACGAGCCACAAAATCAAGTTGGGTAAAATAACTATACCCAAGTCAACACCAAAAAATACTAAAAATACACATCACATATATACTCAACCACAACAAATACATCAATTATATTATAAAGAATACATGTCAACCACACACATGTAAGTATAGGGTAAGTAAAATCCATAAACATAAATAACACCATCTCATGCCAATAATCCATAAATATTAATGAAATTATGACATATGAGTAATCTCCATGAAAGTAACCATGAAAATCTAACTATAAACACACAATATCACACACTACCCAATGGATCATCATATATAAATCAAATCACAATGTAATTTGATACATCAATATCCTAAAATACCACTGAAATAGTTGACACACACATGAAGAGTGACCTAAAAGAGCTTGGAAATATAAAATAAAAATGAAATCATGGGTGGGTACTACATCACATCATCATCAAATTATCATGGTCCTCTCTTTAACAACATATGACAAACATCTATATGCATAACATCACACAACACCTCATTGTGATAGTTTCTGATTTTGAGCTTTACCATACATTGTTTATTGACCAAATCCTTGTGATCCTTGTGCAATAAAGTAATTTGGTAGGGGCTTATATGAATCCTCTTTGATATCAATTTTTTAAACATTTTCCATAAAACAATGTATATTTCATACTTTACCATTACACTTACATCTTGTGTGAAAACAATTTTTCCTTTTCTTAGGGTCCTTATCATTTAGCAAGGATCATTTAACATCTTTAGAATGTCATGAAATAATATACATGTACATGTGCAACTCATGAATTTTCATTTTGAATTCTATTTTTTTGTTTCTTTATTTTGAGGACACTTGTTAGATGTATGCCCCTCTTCACTATAATGGAAACATGCCCCACAAAAAATTCCTCTTTCTAGTCCTTTCCCTCTTCCTCTTCCTCTTCCTCTCTATTTTTTATTATTTTTATCTCAAGGATGATAAGAATTATTTCTATTCTAATTATGATTGCTAATAGAGTCATCATTCTTCTTCTAAGCTCTATTTCACCATCTATAAGACCATCCACTATGAATTTTTCCATGACCCTTTCTAGTTTGCTTTCTCTCAAAATTATCTTTTAGTTTTTATTCTAAATTCAAAGAAAATTGATACGTGTCTTCAATGGTATACATTCTTACCATAGTAAACTCTTCTTGAATACTCAACCTACACCCATTTATGTCATGAGAAACCTTCTCCTTGTTAGCTTGAGAAAGACCCATTCTCATAAGGAAAATAAATATCTTTTGTATACTCCCAAATATATATTTTCACTTACTTCATTCCTTGTATTTTTATTAGAAAATTAAGCTCATAGTAAAAAGAATGAACTATCTATTCACCTTGTCCACCACTCCTTCCCTCTTATATTTCTCTCTACCTAAACCTCTTTCCACAATAAAATAGCATGACCTTTTAGCTTGGCCTTTACAAATCTGACCCTCTGAGAATATTCTACTTCTTCACACTCAAAAAACTCTTTTGTATCTAATCCAATTTATGGACTCTTCAAAGTTATGATTTCTACAAAATGTGCAAACTTCAAATTTTGGTCTCTTTTCAATCCTAGAAATAAACTTGAAAAACCTATTTTCCTCAAGACATCTAATTATTTATTTAGCTTCTTAAAGTTGGCCCCCTTCAAATTATCCTCACTCTCATCTCTTTCCCTACTATCAAATCCTCTATGCAACTCCTCTTGGAGCACTTGCACTTTTCTTTAGAGGGATATGAATCCCTCTTTTGTCACATTCACAACTCTTCTACCATGATTCCTTCGTGAAGACATTCTTTCCTCTTATATTTAGACCCACAACCATAATCCTTGCAAAAATTGCCTCACATTCAATGATCAGTCTAGAAATTCTAAAACCTCTACTTTAATAGAACTTGACAAAGGGTTCTCCCCTTTAAATCCAAACACACATAATACAACAAAAAAATAAACCAAAAAAATTAGAATATGACAATGGAAAGAACATAATTTTTTTATTTTTGTTATCTTTAATGAAATGAAATTAAAAAATTCAAAAATTAACTTGCTAAAATACATGGACATTTTTATTAAAATAATTTTCAATCTAGAGTCACCATATGCACCATCAGAACTATCCTAGATAACCTTATTTTTCAACTTTATACTAACAATTTTAACTGCCCTATAAAGTTTGATTGGAAATTGAAACCCTCATTTTGAGGATATCCATCCTTATATTATTTTTCTCTACATTGGAATGTGCCAAGATTATACTCCCAAATAATTTTGGAACTCAAAAAAGTGTTTGAAGGAATCTTATATTTTATTTATTCTTCTCTCAAAGTGGCACAAAATTTGAAGGCCTTTACTTTTGAACTATTGAATTGATTGTATACTATAACCCCATTTAAAAACCTCTAATATAGATATATATTCTAGGAAAAGAATAACTAATTGATAAAATTTTAACCCTTTTTTGTTGTCTCTAAAGCCTTCAAAATAGAGTTCAAAGTTTTCACCACCCTACCAAAGCCAAAATTTCAATATCTTCAAAACTAGGTTTGATCTTACAATGACACTTTATTAGAAGCATTATATAACCAAAATAAACCTGTAGGGAAGAAATATAAACAATTTTTTTCTCCAATCAATAACTTAAAATGTTATTTTTTTCGAAAAATAGAATAACTCCACAAAAAGATAGCCCTTGTTGGAAAACTAGACAATATTTTTGGGTGATGAAAGATTGTCCATTATACTCTAGTTGCTTCTACATTAGACGTGGGATAATTTGAGAAACTTTTCACATATCAAAATTTTAAAGAAAAAATAATGTCAATTAACCTCTTTCTTTGATAACCATGATGAACCTTTGACATGGCGTCATTTCTATTTGACCAAGTACTCTTCATATGTTTTTTCTATTCTACTGACACAAATATACAAGATGTATTATATCTCTTCTATGGATAAAGTAGGTGATAGAAAATTCCATCATGATCAAAATTTGTAACCTTCAATACTCCATTCATGAAAATCTATCAAATCTGAAATATAAAAAACTAGAAAAATATTGAGTTCAATTGGCAACTCTATTTCATAAGGATTTCTTAAATCAATTTTTCTTCAAGATTTTGCATTGTCAAAAAATCTTCATCTTTAACTTATTGTATGTTTCCAATGGAATCTTTCCTTCCTAAAATGAACCATGACTTCATCTCTAGTTCTAAATTCCTTGCCTCCTTGTGTGGTCTACCTTAGCCTTGTAATAACTATTCATTTTTTAAATATTCTTTCTCACATATTCACCAAAATTCTTTAGCTTTGACACTCCTATTTTCTCCTTTGTCCAACTTTGTTAACTGAGAAGAATTTATAGGAATTCTTCCATATATAATCTCAAATGGTGATTTACCATTACTCCTATTGATAGAATTATTGTACATAAATTTTTCTCATATAAAATATAATCACACCCCTTTAGTTTATCTCCTACTAAGAATCTCAAAAAAATTATCAAACTCCTATTCACAACTTTTGCTTGTCTAGGTGCAAAGATGAATATCAAATATGTCTTTAGAATTTCCTATAATGTCCTCCAAAAGTTATAACAAACTTAGTGTTTGAATATAAAAATATTCTTTTGGGAAGACCATGTAGTCTTACCACTTCCTTGAAAAATAATTCTACCACATGGACAAAATTGTTAGCCTTTATATAAAGATTTAAGGATTCCATCTTTGAAAACTTTTCCACCACCAAAAATGGAATCATGCCCTCTTTGAGTCCTTGGTAAAAAATAAAAAATTTCATACTAATATCTCCTAGGGCGTCTTTGGTATTATTGTAATTTGCATGGTTCCTTTTACTATATGACATATTTTACAACTATGCACAAATTTCTTAAATTATTGTTACAATTGTGAGAAATAATAATGATCATTACTAGAGCAATTGTTTAATCTTGACCAAAGTGTCCAACCAATCCTGCACTATGCTTCCTTTTTATTAGTTTATTCCTCATGCAACTTTTAGGATTCTTAGGTACTCAGTAGTGGGGATGGGGTTGAGTTATTAGTACAAATAAACAACTTATAAATTTAACCACCAATCTACAAAACTAAATTATTAACTTCTACACAATAAACTATATGATTGGTATTAGGAAATAAAATATAACATTATCAAACAACTACACATTCATCACATGTGAAACAATAATTTTGGTATTGTGGAAATCCTTATTAGAAGGTTAAAACTATGGTGAGGACGATACCCAAATATCTCACTACTATAGTAAATGATTTATCTTGTTAGGAGAATACAATTACCCTTTCTGAGTGTATACCCTATTATGGGTGACTTTGTACCTTGTTATAAGTAAAAACAATCTACTAGGACCTACCTTGTCAAAGAATTTACAAAAATATTTTGAGAGCTTACCTTGTTAGGGGATTTACGACTAGAACCTATTAGGGTTCACCCTATTTAGGGATTTACCTATTGTAATTGTTAGGAAACAAATAAATAATTGATCCAGTTGTGGTACTCCTTTTATATTAGATCTAGTTAGTTCTTTGATCTAATACCACTACATAGTGCATTTCTCTTCTCAATGTCACTCATCTTCAACTTCAAATTCTTGATCGCCTTAATTCTCACTTGCACACTGCTTGTTCCATTACAAAAACTTTCTTAAATAATTGTTCTCTTTTGTCTCAATGTGTTAAAATGTGTTACCTTTCCCAATGCACCAATTTACCTTTTCCATATACTGAGCCAATGATCCAACTAATATCAATGTAAAATTTCTTGTTCTCCACTCTATAGTATCACACTATCCAATGTGATGACATCTCTAAATTTGACTTCTTCCTTGATAGACTATGATTTCTCTAAACACTATCAAAGTTTCTTCTATATCCATTGATCATCTCTTTTAATCACTAATCATCAATTGTGTTCTTCCTTTACTAATTATCCTCTACCTTAATTGATCATCTTTTTGTGATGTACTAACTTAATTATCACTGATCGTGTCTCAAAAATTACCTAATTCCAACACTCTCCCCCTTCGACATTGATGAAAAACACTTGATAATATTATACTTGAATGATCCCCCAAGTTTTTTTTCTCTCCATTGTGTTATCTTATTATCTATATTTTCCATCTTGTCTCAATGATCTTCTCATATGTCATCTCACAATGCCAATGTTCTTATTCTCCTATCTTCATCATCTCCCATCTTCATCCTTCATCTTCTCACCCTTTGACAATAATGTCAAAGGTGTAATATTTAATAATAGGTAAATGCTAATTTACAACATGTTAAAGATAACCTCATATCTTACCTTTTTCATTTCCATTGATGTCTCCCACATCTTTTACAAGTGACTTAAGGCAATAAATTATTCAGACAACTCAATTTATGTCCCATCCAATATGTTTTTCGATTATGGTAAAAATAGCTTTTGAGAGGACCTAAAACTCCATACAAAAACAAAAAAACTAGAATAATGAGATAAATGTCCCACTATATTTTACAAGGACTTGGAACCTACAAGTACACCATCAAGACAAAAAAAAAGGTTTTACAAGGACTTGAAACCCAAATAGTCAAATATACAAAATGAAAGATGGAAAGTAAAAATTTTTAAACATCCAATAGTAAGAGCCAAGACCAGCAACCCCAACCAATGACCATAACCTACAAAAAATAGAGAAAACTTACACCAACTCCTTTATTGCCTTAGCTAATTCTTTACCAGTATTAAAAACCTCTAGAAGGGGGTCTTCTACTTTTTAACCACGAGCAACTTCAATAGCCCTTTTCATGCTCTACCATGTCCTCTTTCTTGGTCCACCAATTGGCTATGATTCCATAGGAGAAATGATTTCCTCATTACTTCTCCTTCCAATACTTGTCGCCACTAGGCATAGACTAGGGGTAACTATGTCCATTTTTTGTCTACTATCCTTAACCAATTGCCTCAACCCTACTTCAAAGGCCATGAGTTTCTTTGGGATTTTCCCAAATTTACTTTCTAGTTCAATTCTTTTGGTTTTCTCATTTTTTAGGTTTTCCTATAAATCCCTTACATTTTTCTTTAGGGAAATGATCTAATTGTAAAGACAAGAATCAACTTGAAGAGAGGCATCTACCTTCAGTTTGTCTTTATGGAGGAACACAATTCTCCCATTGGTCTTCACCTTCCCATTATCCCCATCAAAAATTTTATCCTTGGGATAGTCAATCTCCTCTTGGGCATCTTCAGATACTAACTTTCTCTTTCGAATTGAGGCCACTTTCTCATCTTCAACATTCTAATCTACATTATCAATTTTTCTCTCAAGAGTAACAAGAGAAGTATTCATATATTTTTTGTTAGATATGGTGACCACAGGATGCCCTTTCTCATGTCTAGTTTTAGGGGTTAGAAGGTTCTCAATTACAATGTTGTCTTTGTCCATAGAGGGGTTCAAAGACATAGTCTGCTCCTTTGTCCACAAAATTTGAGAACCCATATTACTTCCCATGCCACAAAATTTAATCAAGGAATCAACTTGATTACCAAAATACCCTTCATTCTTTGAATTATAATCCCCACTCTCCACTTCCCTCTCCTCTTTGTCATCCTTCTCCTTCTTCAAAGTAACTTTTTCATTCTCTAAGGATTCTTCAAGTCTGATATCTATCTTTCTCATCTTAACTCTACCTTCCTTCTTACTCTTCTTATTTTTCTTCTGCTTCACATAATCCTCATCACCTTCCAAGTTGCTATTTAACTCTGTTTCCATTTCCTCTCCATTTATCTCCTTAATCTCCACATTATGAGTCTTTATTTTTTTACACCGAGTTTATCCAAAGTGTCCTTCCCCAAATATTTCTTTCTTTTTCCCACTAAAGGAGATAGATTCACAACATTCTCTTTACAATATTCTTCAATTAAAAAAATTAGCCCTTCATGAAGAATGAGCCTACTCCCTTTTTTCCAATAAGCCCTAAAGCTATTTGACAAGGATTGCTTTAGATAAAAGGGAAAAGAAACTCTAACCTTATATATGAAATGATTCAAAAAAAAGCGGAAATTATGCAAACGTTTTGACCACCCATCTAGAATTAAGTATTCATGAATGCATAACACATCTTGAGGATCAAAGAAGTCCCCCTCCTTCACCAATTTCTTTTCTTCTTCAAGGGATTTTTAGAATTTCTTAAGTGCAACATTCAATTTTTTTTGTCTCTTTTCTAAATTTAATTCCCTCCATTGGAAGCCTAGTTATTTCAGCTATGAACTCCTTAGATAGAGACACAATAACCCCATGCAAAGACACTTTCTACCCTGAACAATTCTTAAAGAAATACTCAATGCTATGAGGTTTGAAATCATGCAATTTCTTGAGGTAAATGGTAACATTACCCTTTTGAAGAATTTATCACACCACAACCTTCTCCTTCTTGTGTTCATAGTTCATAGGCTCCTCCTTCCTCATCTTGCCACCCATCTTGTGTTGAAGAAAGAGATTATTTAGAACAAATTGATACAAGTATGATCAATATGTTTCAATCATTGTTTTGTCATTGATGTCAAACCTACTATTTGCTGGTAAGACAACTTCTTATATAAATTAAGTATTATCACTTATTTGATTGATGAAGAGGATTTGATCAAAAGATGTAACAATAGAACCTAGAGGAAAGGTTGAGTTATGTTATGTAAAAGAGTACATGAATCAGTTAAGATAGTGATATCATAGTGCATTGATAATCTACTTATGGTTGCAAAGGTTGGCTACACTAAGCAAGTTTAGAAGAACAAGTTAAACAAAGTTTGTTTGCAAAGCTTGACCAAGTGTATAGTGGGAACTAAGAAAACTCAGTGCAAGCTGAGCTTGAAAATTAGTTGGAGTTGAGTAAAAGTCTATTCTAGTGTATACTAAGAAAAATAGTGGATGTCGAGTAAAGTTTAGTTAATATTGAGCACCAATAAAATTTAGTTCATGCCGAGTGATTCTACAGAGGATGCTGAGCAATGCAGTATGTGCTGAGTAGTAGAAGCAAGATAATGTCGAGTGGATGCATTATTTGAAAGATCATGAAGTCAATGGATCTAAGTTGAAAATTTTGTTTTCTTGGATTGTGTGAACCAGGTGGAAGATAAGATTGATGAGATGGTGGCACAGAATTCAAGGTAAACTATTTTGAGGTGAATTCAAAGAGGATTGAAGGAGAATTTTCTAGAAGTAATATGGAATAAGGGGTAGATTCATTGTATCCTACCTAATCTATCCTAACCCTAAATTGGATGATGGAGAATGAACGACAAAAGATTTTAATTTCTATGTATAGGAATGGCTGGTCAAAAGCAAGAGTTGTCATGAGAAAGAACCTAAGTGAGACAAGGAGTTAAGGGTTTTGCTTCATCAAGTGAGCTAAGAGAAGAGTATACATTGGCATGTTAAGCAAGAAGGCTTAAGGGTATGAATGCTTGAAGGGTGAACAAGCTATTAGAGTTGAAATGTGAGAAAGCCAAGTAGAATGGAGGACTGCCAAAGATCTATAATCTACAAATGGAGTTGTAAGTTATTATCAGATCAAGACTTACTATTAATCTTTAATAATTGTATCAATCTAGGGTAAATCCTTTCGATAAAGGTTGACTTAACAATCATTTGTAAATCTTTTAACTGAATGACATTCCAAGTGAATGGTCTAAAGTCCTGTAACAAGGCTCACTCCTAATGGGGTGATTGAAATCCTTTTTACAGGGTCACATTTAATAGTGTGTATGTAACCTTTAACAGAGTTGGCCTTTCATAGGGCATTGCTTCAAAAGAGTGAAAAAGAGTAACATGTTATAGGTGGTTTTTCCCAAATTGGGTTTCCATATAAATCATTTTGTCAAATGTGTTGTTGAATCTATTATATTCATGTTTACATTTTTGCAGATTGATTTGATAGTAACCTACAAGTTTTAAGTGATTGCATAATCTTATGGATGCATGCATGATGATAAATATTTTATGAATTCACTAAGCTGTGAAAATTTTTATTTATACATTTGGACCTTGGATAACTGATTCACCCCCCCTCTTAGTTATTCTAAAGAATTCTAACAATTGGTATTAGAGCCATCTACTTAAGAGGACTAGTTTGAAGGTACTGGAAGCACAAAGATCAAGATGTCAAAAAGAGAAGTGCCCAAGCTTAATAGGGATAATATTCCTACATGGAAAAGTTTGATGAAGCTACACCTTGGAGGACTTGGAGATCATGTGCAATCTACCATTACTATAGAGCATGTTGATCTTGTAGGAACCCCAATTGTTGAGGATATGAAAAAGAAGAAAAAACATAAGTGAAAAATGCTAGAGATTGCCTCTTTCCTAAGCTATGTTGAATATGATGATATCAAAGGTCTTGGCAATGCAAAAAAAAAGTGGGATTCCTTAACCACCATCTATGGAGGAGACAATAATGTTCTAAGAGCCAAAGCTGAAAGTCTCAGAGGTAAGTTTGATGATATGAGAATGCAAGAAGGTGAATATATTGCTCAATATGTCTCAAGGATAAAAAAAGTTGTCAATGCAATAAGAGGAGCTACTAGCACAATAGATGATAATACTATACTAAGAAATTTTTTAAGAACACTACTACCTATATATGCTATTAGAGTCTCTGCAATTCAAGAACTAGGATGTATACCAAAGAATAATCTATCACTTGAACGTCTTGTAGGTAGGCTCACTATTTTTGAGCTATCTAACTTTGATAATTACAAACCTAAAAATATTGAATCTAATTTCAAAGCTAATCTATCATTGAAGGAACTTGATGAGAAGAAGAAGAAGAAAAAGATAAAGTATGTGTCCTGTGACAGTCATATAGATGAGGAGGATGTAGAACAACTTAAAGCACTACTGGAAAGAAGATTCCATAGAGGTAAAGGCAAGTTCAAAGGTAAATTATCTATCATTTGTTTTAGTTGAAATGAGGTTGGTCATATTGCTGCTAGATGTCAAGAGAAGAAGAACTACAGAGGTGGTGACAACTACAAAAGTAGAAGAGATGAAGACAACAAGGACTACAAAGACAAAGGCAAAAAGTCATGCTACATTCTTGAGGAGGAAAAAAAAAGATGAATTTGATGAACATGATGATGAAGTGGTGTATGTTGTAATGAAGGACAAATTTGATGAAGATGAGGCAACTGCAATTGTGACTTGTGTGAACAAGAATTAGAGATGAATCATTGACAGTGGGTGTTCACATCACATGACTGGAGACAAAAGTAAGCTCATTACCTTGAATTGTTATGCTAGAAATACTATAAGATTTGGTAATGATGCACCATGTTTGATAAAAGGAAAAGGTTCTATCAAACTCACATAATTTTTTTTGTGTGACAATGCTTACTATGTTGAAGGACTTAATTATAATCTCTTGAATATGTCACAACTGAATAATTGAGGATGTAAGGTTGAGTTTGAAAACAAGATTGCTAAAATATATGAAACAAATAGAAAACTAATTGGAAAGGGTGATTAGAGTAGGAGTAATCTATTCCACCTTAACATAGAGGATGCTACTTGTCTAGTTGTAAAATTTGATGATGTGTGGCTATGGCACAAAAAGTTATGTCATGTTAATTTTGATAACTTGGTTAGTATCAATAACATGAGAAAAGTTAGAGGTTTTCCTAAGTTGAAGAAACCAAATAATACAATGTGCAAACAATGTCAGTTAGGAAAAATGACAAAGTCAAGTTTTAAAAGTAAAAGTGATACCTCTAAAGGAATACTAGAGATTGTTCATACTAACTTGTGTGGATCGATTGAAGTGCAAAGCTATAAAGGAGATAAGTACATTGTGCTATTTGTTGATGATTATTATAGAATGATGATAGTTATGTTTCTAAAATAGAAATTTGATGCTTTCCAAATGTTTAAGTGGTACTTAGCAAGAGTTGAGAAGGAAACAAGTAAAATTCTAAAATATTTGAGATCTAATAGAGGAGGAGAATTTATATCCAATGAGTTTGAGATGTTATGTAATGATAGATGAATCAAAAGACATATATTTGCTCCTAGAACCCCTCCACAAAATGGAATTACTGAAAGCAGGAATAGGTTTATAATGGACTATGCTAGGAAATTCATGATGGAGAAAAATGTTGCTTTGAAATACTGGAGAGAAGTTGTAAGTATAGCTATCTATACTTTGAACCATGTACAAGACAAGAAAGGTACTCATTCAACACCTCTTGAACTATGGTATGGATACTCACCCAATGCAAATTATTTTACGGTATTTGGAAGAAAATGCTATATTCTCAAAGACTTCAGAAATGGTAAACTAGATGCAAAAAGTGAAGAAGGTATATTCTTAGGTTATTCCACAAGAAATAAAGTTTATACGTGTTTAAATACTAACACTTAAAAAGTTGTAGAAAGTGCAAATGTAAATTTTGTTGAATACATAGAAGTATATGAGACTAAACCTATGAAAGAACCAGAAGAATACAAATCATTTGTACACTTTTATGAAGGTATGCCTACCGAAGAAGATGCTACAAACCAAGAACAAGTTTCGGTGACTACCGAGTCACATACTATGAATGTCGAGTTGTATTCATGACTTGAGCTACATTTAGATGCTGAGTTTTAGATTGAAGTTGAAGCATATTCTAATTTTGAAATTAATGTACATGAGAGAGATGCTGAGCTACCTGAAAAAGATGTACATAGTGACTTTGAAGTTGAAAGACCAAATGAAGAAAGTAGAGCTGAACCAAGATTGTCCAAATATGTCAAGGGACATCATCCTACAACACAAATTATTAGAGATAAAGATGCTAGACCAATGAAAAGAAACATATTGAGAAATAATACATGTTTGCTAAGCATGAAAGATCCTAAAATAGTGAAAGATGCCTTAGAAGATGTGGACTATAGTAAAGCCATGGAAGAAGAGATTGAATAAATTGAGAAAAACAAAACATGGACTCTAGTTCCTAGATCATAAGATAAAAATGTGATTGGCACCAAGTGGGTATTCAGAAACAAGCTAGATGAAAATGGTGAAGTCAAAAGGAACAACAAAATATTAGTCTACAAAGGATATACACAAGAAGAAGGAATTGACTATAGAGAAACTTTTTCTATTGTTGGTAGATTGGAAAGAGTAAGAGCTCTACTTGCTTATTCTACATACAAAGGTTTCAAAGTTTATCAAATGGATGTTAAATCTACATTTTTGAATGGCATATTAGAGGAAGAAGTTTACATAGAGCATCCAGAAGAATTTTTTGATGTCAACAATAGAAACATGGTATGTAGATTACATAAAACTCTATATGGTTTGAAACAAGCACCAAGAGAATGGTAGGAGAGATAATTATCTTGTGAAGATTGGATTTGAAAGGACTAATGATAAAAAAAATCTATATATAAAGACAAAAAAGGCAAAGGTATTTTATTATTTGAAATTTTTGTTGATGATATCATATTTGGAGGTCAAGATGCTTTATGTAAGACTTTTGCAAATGAAATGAAGCAAGAATTTGAGATGGCCATGTTTGGAGAGATCAAGTTCTTTGTGGGTTTGCAAGTACATCAAATAAAATATGGTATATACATCACTCAGTCAAAGTATGTCAAGGAAATATTGAAAATTTTTGGATTGGAAGATTCCAAACCAGTAAGTACACCTATGGTACAAGACACAAATTATCAAAGAATGATGAGTTAGCTGATGTGAATCAAAAATTATATAGGTCTATGATTGGAAAATTACAATATGTAGTACATAGAAAACTTGACATTGCATTATGTATAGAAATAGGTGCAAGATTCTTTGCTAATCCCAAGGAGAACCATTTGATGACTATAAAGAGAATAATGAGATATCTAAAAGGAACAGAGGAATATGGTCTATACTATAAGAAAAATGAGAATTTTGAATTAAGAGCCTATACTAATGCTGATTGGACTAGAAACATTGATGACAGAAAGAACACCAGTGGAGGATAATTTTTTTTAGGTAAGAGATTGGTTACATGGACTAGCAAGAAATAAAACTGCACTTCACAATCTACCATTGAAGCTAAATATGTTGATGTCGTTGTGAATTGTACAAACATTGTATGGATCAAACAACTTCTCAAAAGTATGAAGGAAGAGATCACAAAAGCCATGATAGTTTATTGTGATAATATAAGTGCTATAAATATATCCAAGAATCCTGTGATGCACACAAAGACTAAGCACATTGCAATCAAGTATCATTACTCAAGATAATTAGTTCAAGATAAAGAGGTGAAGATTGAATATGTTAACACAAAAGAGGAAATTGATGATATCTTCACAATAACATTAGCTAAGGATGCTCATGAGTATCTAAGAGGTAAATGAGGGTTGATACCCATATTAAAGGCTATGTTACAAAACAAATTGATGCAGTGGATCTTACTTTAGGAGCTACCTAGAGTAATCAAAGAGTTGGAACTATAAATCAATCATAGGAAAGGCAATAGAGGGAGAAACTGAAGAAGCTTCTATTTGCATATTGAGATGTCAAATCTTTGGCATTTTTGTCAAAGAGGGAGATAGTTATTGATCAAGGGAAATACAAGAAAGAGGGAGATAGTTATTGATCAGGAGATATACAAGAGATTGGAGATTTAACAGAGAGGGAGAAATCCTAACATCTACCTAGTAAGAGGGAGATATAAGAAGAAATTTAGAGGGAGTCATAAGGATGACACAATAGAGTTTTGTAACCTATTGATAAGATAATAGTTTTTGATAGAGGGAGAGATTTCAATACAAGGAATTATTTTCTTTTTGGTATTTTTTTGGTCTTACTATTTTAACCCAGTTAGTTTGGTTGATCAATTTGGTTTGCCATCAATGCCAAAGAGGGAGATTGTTGAAGAAAGAGACTATTGAGAACATATTGATACAAGTATGATCAATATATTTCAATCATTGTTTTGTCACTAATGTCAAACCTACTATTTTTTGGTAAGACAAATGCTTATATGATTTAAGTACTATCACTTATTTGATTGATGAAGAGGATTTGATAAAAAATGTAAGAATAGTACATAGAGGAAAGGTTGAATTATGTTATGTAAAGGAGTACAAGAATAAGTTAGGATAGTGATATCATAGTGAATTGATAATCTACTTATGGTTGCAAAGATTGGCTACACTAAGCAAGTTCAAAAGAACAAGTTAAACAAAGTTTGTCTACAAAAATTGATTGAGTGGAGGATAGTAGGAGCTAAGAAAAGTCAGTGCAAGCTAAGCAAAAAATTAGTTGGAGCCAAGTAAAATTTTGTTCTAGTGTATACCAAGAAAAATAGTGGATACCGAGTAACGTTTAGTTAATGTTGAGCACCAGTAAACTTTAGTTTGTGCCAAGTGATTCTACAGAGGATGTCGAGAAACACAGTATGTGCCAAGAATCAGAAGAAAGTTAATACTTAGTGGCTACATTATTTGAAAGATCATAAATTTGATGGATCTGAGTTGACAAGTTTGTTTTCTTGGATTGTGCAAACTAGGTGGAAGATAAGATTGATGAGTTGGTGGCATAGAATTCAAGGTAAACCTTTTTGAGGTGAATTCAAAGAGGATTAAAGGAGAAGTTTCTAGAAGCAATAGGGAATAAGGGGTAGATTCATTGTATCCTACCTAATCTTTCCTAACCCTAAATTGGATGATGAAGAATGAATAAAAGAAGATCTTAATTTTCTATTTATAGGAATGGTTGGTTAGAAGCAAGAGTTTTCATGAGTGAGAACCTAAGGGAGACAAGGAGTCAAGGGTTTTGCTTCATCAAGTGACCTAAGAGAAGAGTTTGCATTGACATGTTAAGTAAGAAGGCTTAAGGGTATGAATGCTTGAAGGATGAACAAGCTATTAGAGCTTAAATGTGTGAAAGCCAAGTAGAATGGAGGACTAAAAAAAATATCTATAATCTACAAATAGAGTTGTAAGTTATCATATTAAGCCAAGTAATGTTACTCTTTAATAATTGTATAAGTCTAGGGTAAATCCTTTGGATAAAGGTTGACCTAACAATCATTTGTAAATCCTTTAACCGGGTGATATTCCAAGCTAATGGTCTAAAGTCCTCTAACAAGGCCCACTCCTAACAGAGTGATTGAAATCCTTTAATAGGGTCACATTTAATAGTGTGTATTATAACCTTTAGCAGGGTTGGCCTTTCACAGGCCATCACTTTAGAAGAGTGAAAAGAGTAACATGTTATTGGTGAGTTTTTCCAAATTGGGTTTCCACATAAATCATTGCATCAAATGTGTTGTTGAATCTGTTATGTTTCATGTTTACATTTTTGCAAATTGATTTGATAGTAACCTACAAGTTTTAAGTGATTGCTTAATCTTATGGATGCATGCATGATGATAAATGTTTTATGGATTCACTAAGCTGTGAAAAGTTTTATTTATACATCTGGACCTTGGATAACTGATTCACCCCCCCTCTTAGTTATTCTAAATAGTTCCAACAAATTTTTTCTATAGATGAAGAAAGGGACCTTTATTAAAAAATATAAGATTTCACAACAAATAACTCTTTCCAAAAATACCCAGAATATGTGCAAGGAAAAGAGGGTGATAATGAGAAAGTACTCCCTCAAAAAACTAATAAACTCATTATTAATGCGACAACAACCTTCCTTTAAAAAATAATAATTAATTAATCATCTATTCCATTTTATTTGTCACATCAAAATGAATAAGTGCCTTTAAATCGACTACATAGCAAAGGTCATCCACCCACATCAACAACCTATTCATACCAACAAGTTTGTTGGCAATCCAATTAGCAACCCTATTGTTTTCACCATAATTATGGGAAATAAGAACATTATCAAAATTATTATAGAGTTTCTTAAATCCCCAATTATTACTTAAATATTCCAAGTCACCAAGTAATTATTATTTAGCATGTTAATAATGTTTAAAGAATCCCCTTCTAGCCATAGCTTCAAATAACTAGTTTCCATTGCCTTCCTGGAAATAAACAGAGCCACAAACACCTCAACCTTATGACTAGTAGATAATTTAATAGGATTGACCACACCATCTACCACCTTGCAATTATAATACCTTAGAACACAACCACAACTAGCTATCCTTGGGTTCCCTTTAGCAGAACCATCAAAATTAGCTTTAAGCCATCTCACTGATTGAGATTTCTAGATAACTCCCTCTCTACTAGTATTGAACTTAATAAATTTATTTGTTATAGGATTAGACACGTTAAAATCCCTCTTATTTCCATTTTGAGATAAATTTTTTTTAATCTTTTATATTCCTAAAAATTTGTGGCATACCACCCTAGCAAGACACTCTTTATCTTTAAAAATCCTAATGTTTCTTTCTTTCTAAAGACCCCAACAAAGATGGGGGAGATTTAAATTCCATAGAGAATGAGTATTAGGGAAGCTAACATCACATTTCCAACCTTGAAAATACTTTGTAATGTTTTTAGGTTGAACCCAATAAATTTTCTAGTACTCAAGGATGGTGTTCTAGAATTCATGGCTATAGTTGCAATGAATAAAGAGATGATTATAGTCTTCAACATCTTTCTTACACAAAATGCATCTATTAACAATAAAAAATCCCTTTTACAAAGATTTTCAATAGTAAGGATTTTATTTTGAAGAGAAATCTAGAAGAAAACTTCAATCTTAGGCACAATCCCCTTCATCCATACTTTGGCCTAAGGGTTGATTCTCATTCAAATTGGCTCTAAAAACTGAGGCCGCCATATAATTCCCACTCGAGTCAATTCACCACACCATAGAGTCCTCCATATCTACGTTAAGTAGAAAGAATTCAAAGAAATTTGGATACTTTTAAGATTAGGGCTGACTTCATCAAGATTCACCCAACCATCATTTCTCCAATAGTTAAAAGAAAAGCATCCAAAGGTATGCTTGCATCTTTCAATGGATGAAACATTATTATATATATTTAGCAAAGGATAATCCATAATCCATGCATCCTCCCAAAATCTCACCTTTCTACCATCACCCACTTTCCATCTACAATCTCTTTGAAGAATGTTTTTAGCCTCTTGAACCACACACTAGATGGCCAAAGAATTGGCAATCACTAGGTAGTTCAGGAAATGTGACAGAGAGGGAGCACGATGAAGGTATTTAAGATTCCATATAGAGCTTCATTATTTGTTATCTTGGTACACTCTCCACCCTTGCTTAGCAAGAAGAGTCTTATTCATACTTCTAATAGTCCTTATTTTTAGCCCCCCTCCACTTTTTGGCTTACAAGTATTTTCCCAGGGGGGCTTACAAGTATTTTCCCAGGCAATAAGAGCCATCCTTTTTCCTTCTTTAGTACTAGTCCATAAAATTCATTTGAATGTTTTCAATATCCTTCACTTATTTGACTTGAATTTTGAAAGGCTTAGAGCATACGTTGGAGGGCTTTGAAGGGAGAACTTAACAAGAGTCACTTTCCCAGCTTGACTAAGCATATTTCCTTTCCAATTAGCTAGTTTCTTGTTTAGATTCTGCACCAGACCCTCCAAAAAGGACTCAAGGGTTTTGAGACCCATGGGATACCAAGATAGGTCCTTGGCAATATGTTAACTCAATCTGCATCAAGTTAATATCGATGCTTCCTCTATTATCTTCAAATTCTTTTGCATAACCTCCAAGATAGGGGATACATATAATTGGGGTTCAAGTATATTCATCATTTTGCTATCTTTCTCTGTCTCATTTTTTCGTAAGGTCTTCTTCATCACTTTAGTGAATGTAGTGATTGGACTTGATAGTGGATCAAGTTGACTACTAAGACTAGATCCTTTTATGCCTCACCTATTTGTTCCTTCATATCTTTTAAAAACTATGAATAGTCTGATACCTTGATAAATAGGTTTCATACTTCTGTCGATGTTGATTTGACATCCTTCACTAGTTGTGCTAGCTTTCTTCTTACTTCAATGACTCTCTTTCAATTTACGTATCATTTTTTTCTCCATATTTTCCTGAACAATACTCATTGTTGTGGTTTATAAATATGTCTATTGATCATAAATGACTTTTATTAAGTTATCAATTTGATCAATTATATAATCTTCTATGTTGCATTCTACCTCAAGTACCAAATTATTGAAAACTATTTCTTATTATCTCAATTTCTCTTTGTTCTTCTTTTTGTCTCTCATAGCCTTTCTTTTCACTTTTTTTGAATCTTCCATTAACTCTTTAGGTTTCATCTTGTTGTCATATATATTTCTTTTTCATACTTGGCTCAAAACTTAATTTTCTCCTTGGCATTCTTCTTTAGAATTTTCTTATCTTTAGTCTTGCTGACTTTCTAAAAACACTTCAATTTTTTACTTAGGTACTCTTTCCACTTCTTATCCTTTAGGTGATTCTTGTTAAATGTCTTGCACTTGAATATGAATATCTTCTACAATATTGCTAATTATTTCCTCAATGATGAATGCTTCATCTATTTGAATAGGTGATGATTTTCCTTTTTCATACTCATCAATATTGAAAATATTTCTCCACATGCCAACTATTTCATCATGTAGACCTTGTGTATCTTCTACAAGAATTCTTGTTGCTCTATTCTTTACTCCAAATTCATTTTTGTGAGCTTCATATATTATCTTTGCATCTTTAGAACTTAATTTAGGTTGCACTTCTATTAAGGCTTTCTTTATAATCTCCTTGTCCATTTGAAAAGAAAATGACCATATGACATCTAACAACTATTATAAATCATATAGAATTTCATGATTAAATTCCAATGTTGTTCTCTTGAATCTATAAAGATTATCTTCTTTAATTCCAATAGTATACCTTCTCTTCACCACTACCAGGCCACCTATTTCTATTATACCTCTATAATTTTCACTTATTGTAGGTGCCTTTTTTTTCTTTCCTTTCTTCTTAAATTTTGAGGTTTTTTTATTTGATTTTATACTCTCAACTTCCCCCTCTTTCATTTTTCCATACTTTTTCTTTCTGTAGATCTCTTTAGTTTTTTGACTCTTCCTATTCATTGATTCAATCTTCACCTCTTTAGTTACCAAATGAGTAGGCTTTCTCTTCACTATTTTGTATATGGATGGGATGTTTTTTGTTGGATCTTTAATTATAACTATTTATATTCTTTCTTCCTCATTAGATGATTTTTGCACTTGACTTGTTGATCTCCTTCTAGTTTTGATGTAGTGCAAGGAGGTGTGTCCCCAAAGGAGATGCCCTATCCCTCAATAAATAACCACACCACAAAAATATAACAATAAAACATATATTCATATCAGTTGCAATACATACTCTCATAATATAATCAATATAATAACATCCAACATGCTTGACTATAAGGCCTTCTGGGTTACAACCAATACAAAGGAGAATACACCGCAATCCTCATGTGAAGATACTCCTCCTAGATATAATCCCTAAAGATTCTCTTAGCTACTCCATCGTCACTTCATAATCCCAACTCTAAACATCATAAGACCCTCTACTTGTACTAAACCAAGCCATAGGTTTTCCTTAAAAGTTACACTAAAAGAATACTCACAAATAAACAATCAATCCACAATTTGATCAAGTAGATTAAATAACATCAAGGATAAGTGATGAAGGCTTGATGAAGGGTGATCCCCTTAATACCACAAACACATAACAAAAACAAAGAAATAACAAAAATTTGGCAAGAACAAAATATGGGCTTCTTATTATTGTCGCAAACATAGAATTATAGAATTTTGAAATACAATATGCAAACCCACATGGGCGCCTTCCTTACAGCTGTTTGCAACATAGAGCTACAAGCTATCACCCAAAGTTGTCCTAGACAATGTACATGTATTCCTTATATAGGAATTTTTACACTACTGTAGAAGTTTCTAGACATCAAACCCTAACCATTAAGACCAACTAACTCTAAAATTACATATAGAGTCAGCCTAATACACCTTTGACACTTATTTTTGAAATTTTGGTTGACCCAATTTTGGAAGGCCATAACTTTCAAACCATTTCTCTAATTGGCTATTATAACCAAATTTTGGAATCCTTAGCTTCTAATCTATTGGGTCCAACTTTCTCAAGCTCTAGTGGACCCCATTTTGGAGCCCATCTAGGGCCTCTAAGGTCTTCAAAACTGAGCATGAAGTTTTTATACCAAAATTACAAACTAAAAATTGGCAATAACTTCATGAATACTCATGATATGGCATTGAGCTTCAATTGGTGGGCTAATATATCCAAGATGAACATCCACCTATTAAATTAGGACATTTTGAGCTTGTATGACTGAAAAGCTAAGAATAAAGCATTCATAGAAAATAACTCTACACTAAAATGATCCTTATTTTAGAAATAAAAAGGAAATATTTTTGGGTGATGCAATATTTCTCTTACACCTAGGATGCTCCTGCACTAGACACCTAGGGTAATTTGAGAAGTGACCTCATCACATCTCATGTGTTCATAGGAGAACCAAGAGGATTAACCTCCTCCCTTGCTAGCCATGGTGAATCTTCTACTAGCCTCCCTTTCTACTTGACCAAGTACTATTCATAAGTTTTTTTCCTTTTATTATTTCCAACATGACTATCTAGTATCTCCTCAATCTCCTTTGTCACTAAACTAGCTACTAGAATACTCCACTATGTTTCTACAACTTCATCTCCATCACCTCCTTCATAATACACTATCAAATTAGAAATTTTAAGTACTAGTGAAAAATTATGTTCGACAGACAACACTACTTCATAGGAATTTCTAGAATCATGCCTTTTCACGATCTTGTATGGTCCAAACTTCTTCATTTTAAGCTTATTATATGTACCCACTGAAAAATACTCCTTTCTCAAATGAACCATGATGTAATCTCCAATATAAAATTTCTTATACCTCCTTTTCACATCTGCCTTATCCTTGTAGTGCACATTCATCTTTGTAATGTGCTCCTTCACCTCCTCATGGATGTTCTTCAAATGTTCACCAAAATCTTCTGCTTCGCCAATAGTTATTTCTCTTTCATCCATTTGCCTCAATTCAAAAGTATTTCTAGGAATTCTCCCATATAAAATTTGGAATGGTGATTTACCAATACACCTATTGACATAATTATTATATGCAAATTCTTCCCATGGTAAAATAAGATCTCAACCCTTTGGCTTATCTCCAACCAAACATCTCAACAGATTTTCCAAACTCCTATTCACCACCTCTATTTGTCCACCAGTCTATGGATGATGTGATTAATTTAACTTCAAGTCTATCTTCAATTTCTTCCATAATATACACTAGAAATGCCCAACAAACTTGGTATACTAATCAAGAACTATACTCTTTGGCAAAACATGTAGCCTCACCACTTCTCTCAAAAACAACTCTGTCACATCAACAACATCACTAGTCTTCTTGCAAGGAATGAAATGTCCCATTTTAAAAAATATTTCAACCACCACAAATATGAAACCAAGCCCTTATTGTGTCCTTGGTAAACCAAGAATAAATCCATGCTAACATCCTCACACAAATTCTCTGGTATAAGTAATGGTTGATACAACCCAATATTCCTCTTTACTCCTTTTTCCATTTCACATAATCTATAGCTTTGCATAAACCTCTTCACATCTTTCTACAATTGTGGCCAATTTTAATTCTTAGTGACCAAAGCAATGGTCTTATCTCTACCAAAGTGTCCAGCTAATCCTTCACTGTGCTTCTCCTTGATGAGATTCTCTCTTATTGAACTTCTGGGAATGCACAATTAACTTCCTTTGAAAAACATAACATCTTGGATTATAAAATCCAACCACTTCATTCTATCAAGTGTAATAGGTTCTATACAAACCTTCCAAGCTTCACCAAAATCAGGATCCTCTAGATACAAATTCTTGAGTTTCTTGAACCCAACTACCTCAATCTACATTTTTGTCAACAAAAGTTGTCTTCTACTAAGAGAATCTACCACTCTATTAGACTTCCCACTCCTATGTTTCAAAAAAAAAGTATAAATCTGCAAACACTCAACCCACTTCAAATGCCTTTGGTTTAATTTTCTTTGACTATTCAAATATTGCAAAGCTTAATGATTAATATACAAAACAAACTCCTTAGGAAGAAGATAGTGTCTCCACTTGTTCAACACCTAAATTATAGCATAAAATCCCTAATCATAAATATAATATATTTTTTTGGCATCATTCAACTTATCACTGAAAAATAAGCAACAAGTCTACCTTCTTGGTTGAAAACAACTCCTATTGTAGTACCACTAACATCACAATCTACTTATAACACCTTATTAAAATATGGAAGTGCTAAAATAGGCTAGTTGGTAACTTTCTATTTCAACATATTAAAACTCTTATATGCCCCTACAACTCGCTTAAATTCTTTCCTATCCCCTCTCATTGTTTCAGTCAAGGGTCCACAAATACTGCTAAAGCCTCTAATAAACTTTCTGCAAAAACTTGCTAGTCCATGGAAAGATCTTACCTAAGTTGCACTCCTTGGAGTAGGCCATTCAAGGATAGTCTTCACTTTATTAGGGTACATTTTTAGACCTTCTACTAATACTACAAATATCAAGTACATCTTTACAAAACTACAGTTGTTTAGGTTTATCCGCACCTTTTCTTCCCTAAACCTATTAAACACCTTACAAATATGCATTAAATTCTCCTCCAATGTCTTGCTAAAGATCATGTAGGTAATTAATTAAAAAATTACCTAAAAAATCCTTTAGTACCTCATTCATGAGCCTCATGAAAGTGCTTGGTGCATTGGTTAGCCCAAAAGGCATGACTAAGCACTCATACAATCCTTCCCTTGTCTTAAAGGCAATCTTCCACTCATCTTCTTTTCTAATGTGAATCTAATAGTACCCACTCCTTAAATCTATCTTTGTGAAATACACAGCTCCATTCAAACAATACATAATATTTGTATAAGTATCACTTGTGTAGGTTTTGCAACCTTTGCACTCAAAAATTAAATAAGAGCTTGAGTAGCCTCTTACTCTCTCTATGTTACTTCAACTTCGACTGACTTAGTGCATGAATATTTATCAAAATTTTCTTCCTTTCTCAAAATTTGCATACAAGTTGGTGGAGAATATACAATTAATACCTTACCAAGTTTCTCTACACTTAGAGGCTCTATAATTGGTGTGACTATAACATCATCAATCTTCTTGACTTCAATCATTGGATATTCAACTACTTGTAACAAAATTGAGTTTTTACAGAGTTTCCTTGAGTCCTCCATCAAACCTTAAATTTCCTCTTCAGTCAATATATTAGGATTAGGTGGAGGGACATCAGTGTCATCTTCAATTATTATTGTGTCTTTATGTTCATATCCACTGACAAGTTGCTGAATTTCCTCTGTCACCTTGGCCATTTCTTGCTTATATTCATCTTCAAATTCAATAACATCTTGGCCTTCCCTCACCTCTACTATTAGATTAAGTACTCCAAATTCTTCCTTCCATACTCTTATATTATCTTGCTCAACTTCATAATCTTTAGTCTTTGAAACTTTATATGCCCTGTCCCTTGACATAAACTTCTTAACAAAATACTTATAGGCTATAGACATATGTATCTTCCATAAATATTACATAACTTGTGCCAATCATTTCTCAGTGGACAATTCCCATTTCCACTTAGCATCCACTCTATTGTACAATATCACTAGAAATCTAGCTCCCAATTCTAGGGTGTGTGCCTGACCTTGATCATCATATCAATCATTGGGAATATAAGCTTAACTTGATCGTCATTGTTCAAAGAATCATATTGAATGTATTTGAATCCCATTATGCTTTTTGATTCTACTAGTTTTGTACATACGTGATCCACAATCATTGGAGGGAGTCTATTTACCACTTGTAGTTTTCTAGTCTCATCAGATTCAATTTTTAATTCATCTTCCTCCTCCTCTTGTTTAATGAACAACTTTCTCTTTGTCTTAGATTGGACTTCAACTGATTTCCTCCTATTTGATGAAGTTCATGTGAGTAGCTCAGCAGGAGGTTATGCTAACCTCTTTCTAGTGATGATCACCTTACCCTTTGCCTCTATGGTGTCACCATTTCTTGTATGTCTTTCTTTAAATCTTCTTGCACCTTGGATTCAATTATAACAACCTTATTTTGTTTGGTGGCCCTTGGCTTGAAAATTACAAGCTATTTTCCTTTCACTTCCTCGGCCTCTAAGGCTTGTCCATATCCTTCTCCTTGTTCTTTCTTACTAGCCTCAACAACTTTCCTTTTCCTTTTTTAACCTACCTTTGGTGTGCCAGATTCAATAGTCAGTTTGGCAATAATAGTCTTGTATGTGTCAAACTGATCAACTCTAGCATCAATTTCTTCTGTTAAGAGTGCAGTAACCATTATCATTACATCATCCACATTTACCTCATAATGAATTGGCCTTAGCCATGCTACCCTTGGTAATATTTCCTATGCATACACAAAATCTATGTCTACAATGAAACATATTTCATCATAATATTTATCTATAATAGACTTTGGAATTCTCATTTTGTTCTTCATTTTAACTTTGAATTCTTCAAAGTAGTTATCCATTACTGCCTCAAAATTCTCTCCTAATCTATTCATTAGGTCATTTAATTGTTCCACAACAACCCTATTTCTAGCTCATCTAATAATTCTAATGGTAGGAAAATTAATTGCGTACATAGAAAAATATGCAAACTAGTAGGGAACCAAACTTATAAGATGTTATCTTCGCTTTTCTCACTGCTTCTAGGTTCTTTGTAAGTTGGTGCAACTATAGCTTGACATGATCATATGAATGATATTTCATCACAATTTTGTATCCTAAATCAACTACAATGCATGTGACACTATCCAATCTACTTGATTGACCAAACTTGTGTGCAATCACATGAATAGTAAATTCAATTAATGGGTCCTCAATGCAATCAATTGACATATCATGACCATTCCATTTCACCTTGGTTAGGTTTTAAATTTCATTTTGTGTTCCAATCCTTATGTTATTTGTTTTTTGAATGTAGGGTACCTAGTTACCCTTTAAATGATTTCCTTCTTGATCTTTATTGGTCCATCTTCCAACCAAACTTTTATCTCATGAACTTGGCTAAGCACAATCTTGATTCATTTGACCTTGAAAACTTTTGGAAATCCTAGGGTATAGGTAAGCCCTTTGTCAACAACAATCTCTAATTCATCTATCAGAACTCCATCAATGTATAACTTGTCATATGTTGACCTAATTTTAAAATCTCCAATCTCTCCAATCTTACATTGATAGCGTGATCTAATGTCTTGCATAGTCAAGACTCTGGATGGAATTGATGACAAAACTCCAACATCATCAATAGGGGTTTCAATGTTAACTATATTTTTGAGATTGGTTGGAGGTCTCTGATCATTCCTAATGAATTGTACACTTCTATCCTTTATTATTTCACTTCCCAAGGCCATTGTGAACTAGGGTTTCAAACAATTTTTTTTTTAAAATACCTTCATTGAATACTTTACTCGACACTAAGAGCAATACTTACTTTACTTCACAATTTTGTTGATAACTTACTAAGAGTCTTTTCTTTGTTCTCTATAATCACTTTTATCTCCTTAAATCTTCTCTTGAGCTCTTTGATCTTTTGGTGAGTAAAGATTAATGTTCAAATTTGATAAATACCTTCAATTTTTCAATTTAGGTTTGTAATTAATGTCTTTGTACTTAGATAGTGTATGATGGCTAGCTCGATCTACACTTTGGCTTGGTCAAGGTTACACACTTGGCCATAACCAATTAACTCAATTAGTATGTAATCCTTCTTGATCACTTGATATATACTACAAGGCTCAGTTAATATAGACTGTACAACTGGTGCTTGATACTTTATGACTTCCAATTTCTAACAATTATTAATACATCTTCATTTATGCAGATATGACTTTACATCACTTCTATTGTAGGAAATGGTGTAAAATATAACATTGAGTATACAGTTCCTACATACCTCCTTTTCTTTAGTTAGATGTGGTGTGATCATTTGATCCCTCAGATTGGGTGATCACAATTTCTTCTACTTTACTGCTTCTAGCTCTTACTATCTCTATCCATGTTTTCTTTCCTTTAGGTTTGTCATTTCCATTTCTTGGTGTTGGTGTTTTTGTTTTGTAGTTTGTACTAGTGTGTCCAACTTTGAGACAACTGAAACATACTATCTCTCCGTGTAACCATTTCTTGTAATTTCTTTTGAAATGTGTTTTGATACAATTATCTAGAATGTTTCCATATTCTCCACAATAGTGACAACTGTACCATGTATTGTAATCCCAATTATAGGAATTGCCTTTCCTTGCTGTATGAGTTTTTTTTTCTTCAGGTGACCAATTTGAATTTTTCTTAAGTTTGTAATGATGAGCTCTATGTCCATACTTTTGAAAACTATAGCAATGACCTTAGAATTTAGATGTTTTCCTAGTTGATTTATTTTTCTTTGATTTACATTCATGTGCTTGAAGTCCTGCTTTCTTGCAATTAAAACAATTACCACTAGGTTTAGGTTTAAGAAGTTTCTTACCATTTTTGTTGGAAATGTTGGTTGTATGACCAATCTTCCCATAGTAATGACATGTAGGTTCTATTGGTCTGAATTTCCATATGATAAATTTTCATTGTCCAAGTAAGAAAATTTTAGATTGGAATCCATTAATGGTGAGTAGGGTTCCTAGATAAGTCATATTTTGTTAGCCTTTGAATTTTTTTGTTAAAACCCTATGTCCCATTCCATTTAAATTTTCCCTGGTGTAAAAATTTAAAAAAATAGGAGGGTAAGGGAGTATTCTTTTCCCGCCCATGTTGAGTTTGTTGTTCAATCCTTGTGAAAGAAGTTTTACCCCACTGTCGGATCCTTCTAAATCTACGATCATTCTTAACTCGCTATGACAAAAATACTCGATTGTTACGTATAGCGAGTTAGAGAGATTGATGACATGTGTCTGTGATACTGAAAAGTGAAATTCGGCACCTAGAATTATGTTAACATGAGGTAAATTTTGGCACGTGCTGTGTCCCAGGCTTGTTAGTTTTAAGAATAAACACACGTGAAGAAAACTTTCAATGGTGTCATCGGCATCCAAGTTTTTCTGGCAATTCACTAAGTTATTATCCAAAAAATCCATGCAACTTATTGGTGGCGACATAGTGAATGCTCGAATTTTGCAAAAAAGGCAGTGTTCTTTTAAAAGGTTGATATGACTGTGGATTATGATTTGCTAGAAGACATTGCCAAAAATTATGATCAAGCCATTAGGGTTGTGAGAAGAAATGATGGTGTGCCTCTGGTCTCAATTAGCCCTGAAGAAATTAGAGAAGTTTTTCACTTAAAACCATTATCAGATTACCATGTGCCAATCAATTTTCTAGAATTAGAAAAAGAATATAAAGTAAAGAGAGATGTAATTAGGGGAGGTGCACTCAGGGCACACATTGGTACTATAGGAACTCTTCTAGTAATTACTGCAGCCTCTAGAGAACCTTTTAAGAAGAGTCTTTTCACTTCTCAGGTTGTAGAGATATACAGGACCCTGTGTCATGTTTTTGGTGAGGATGAGCAGGATTTCATGCCCATTGGCCTAATGTATATGATGGTTCAAATTGCTTGTTTTGGTGTAGATGTTATCTTTGATTTTGCCTCCTTTTTAGCTGAAGCAATTCACATTGGTTTGGTTGGAATTGTGAGAGGCAAAGTGGAGAAAACTTTTGGCCACTACTCTCTATTGATGCATATGTTCTTGTTCAAGGGGGTGACATATTTCAGTAATGAGATGGAATTGAACAAAGAAGAAAATGGGGAAACACTGCAAGTCCAGTTGTGGAGTGCAAATATGACCTAAGATGCAAATAATGCCAGTTTTGTCAGATTTGATAGATATTTTGCTTCTAAATTGAGATGTCTCATATTGAGTGACAATCCTAGAATCCCTAAGGTACTGATGAGTCTCATTAGGTCTATGGATAGCCCCCATAATTTGAAAGTTTCACATAATTAGGGAGATATTATTCCTTACCTTATTTCTACTATTTTTAGAATCTATGGTTTTAAGGGGAGTCCTCATGTCTTGCCTTACCAAGTACCGCTAAAGGAAGGAATGGCATAAGTCTTGTGGCAACTAGGAGGAATAGAAGAAATGTTTTTGTTGAAGAGGCAACTAGGTTCAATTTTCCCTACCTGCATAGTGGCCCATCAATTCATAATTACCAAAGGGGGTTGGCTCTTTTTGTATAAAATTTTGGATCAATATATGATGGCTATCTCCCATTCCCATTTTTGTGATTCTGAGGGGTTTTTCAATTAGACTTTGAGGCATAGGATTAAGCTAGCACTGGTCAAACATGATTCATATTATCTAGAGGACGTTATAAGAAATGAATTCTCATTATAGGAACAAGAAACTAAAAAAGAAAAATGGAGAGTTTACTCCTGGGTCCTAGAATTCATTCATTGTTTTGATCAGAATTATAGTCCTTTAGATAGTGCTAATACATAGGCTGACAGGATAAATAAACTCATGAGTAACTTCCCTGCAATAATGGAAGCCATGAATGAAAAGAAACAATTTTTATTTGATTCTCATCTTGAGAAGGCCAGAGACATCATGAAGAGGTTGGTTTTCACTCCTAATATAGGAGTTGGTCAAATAATTGTACAGAGGAAGCCTGGTTACACTGTAATTCAAAATAAAAGGGCTCTTATAGATAAGGGAAAACAAATAATGGGATCCACCAGTACAACCCTAGAGGAGAGACCTGATGAGCCTAGTCCCAAGAGGCAGAAGGTAATAAGAGAAGAGAGGCCTCAAGTCGAGGAACATTTTCTCACTCAATCTCCTTTGAGGATTGGAGAAGAACAACTCATAGGTGAGCAAGTTGAGGAGATGGGGTCACAAGGAGGTATTTTTATCACTCAAGAAGAATTGGATGAAGGTAACCCTCCAGAGCCTCCTCTACCAAGTCTGGACCTAACAATAGCTGATTATAGAGGAAGGGAATTGGACCCTGTGTTAGAACAGGCAAGTCATCAATTTTTGGCTGATGATAGTTTTGTGAAATCTAGGGCTTTTCAGCAGTTTTCCTGGAGGGAAAACATGAATATGTTTGAGGAAAAGTGCAAAAAATTGAAAATAGAGAATTCAGAAATGGATGAAGCCTCCATCCAAAAAAAAAAAGGAACAAATGATGCAAGAGTTCTAGAACATTACCCTTGAAGAGGAAATGCAAATGGTAAAGACTTCTAACATATTATTGTTGCCTAATTGGGATATTGCGGATGCATTAATTTTCAATTTTGATTCAAATAGATTGTAGTTACAAGACCCAAATAAAAAGGACTTCCAAGGCACCACATTTATTGAGGATCAAGTTGCATTGGTCGGTTGGTCATTGAAGAGAGGATCTAGAGCCACATCATCACAACCAGATCAGTCTAGATTAATAGGGAATATACTTGTGAGAAGGGTTGTTGACACCTCCCATGTACAGGCAACATACTAGAATGTGGATTCTTCCAAGTTTCTTTTGGCCACTACTAAGAAGGAGGAACAAACCATGTTTGAGTTGCAGAGCAAGTATGAGATTGTGGTGGATGCTTATAATAAAGAGGTAAAAAAGACAATTGAGCTTGAGAACAAGCTATTGGGAATATCCATCAAGCCTAGAATAACATACCCTCACCCCCCAGTTGAACCTTTCAAATCTACCCCTCTCATAGAATTGTTAGATACACCCCAAAGGCCACAGTACTACATTGCTGAGGATTTTGAAGAAGAAAAGAGTAAACTTTGGGCCTTACATGTGGAGCTGGAATCTAAATATGAAGATAAACTAAGAAAAGCTCTCACATATCTGGGGGACAAATTTGAATGGCCACTAATCCATGATCAATTGGCTAGGGTGATTAATATCTGGGAGGAGTTAAAAGAAAATGATGAGGCTCTAAAGCCTATTGTGAACAAATGGGTAAGAAGGGAGAAAGTAATGACCTTTTTGTGTTTATCTGTTATAAATAATTCTCATGATCAGATTGAAAAAACCTTTGACATTGTTTCTGATCTTGCCGATTTTGACAATAAAAGGATACATTTACAAAAGAAAATAATAGGCTACTTAAAAAAATACAAGAGCCAAAAATTTAGTTTATTTCCTCGTGCCTTAGATAAGAAAAATAATTTTAAAAGCAAAGAGGAATGGGCAAAGGAATTTGATGATTTATTTTGTTTAAGAATGAATCAAGTCATAAATGAAACAGGGCATGCATGGTGGGCCACCATAACAAAAGAAATGGTGAAAGCCCAAATATTTTTTGATTCTTCAAAACATGAATTTGTTGATATTAATAATGAGGCTGATTATATACTAAAAGGACAGAAGGATATTTTGCTTTTTTAATTGGCCAAATGACACATTATTTGACAAGTGGATGGTAGAAATGGCTCCTGGTGAACAGTTTGATGAAGATGGAACTAACAGTGATGAAGTACAGGGTGAGGAGATCCAAATCATTGACCCCGTCATTACTCAGGCCCAACTAGAAGAAGAAGACAAGAATAATCTGTCACTTTCAGTTGTAGAACCGGGACCACAGGATGTCAATACAACCAAAGAAGGGGAAAAGGTAGAAGTTACTCCCACCATATAGGATAAAGATGGTGAAAGCCCATAGGTGGAGGTTGACGTGCCATCATAAGAACAAGTTTCATCGTTGGCTAATTTAGTAGTTGCATACAAGGAGAGATTAGAATAATAGACAACTCAACAGCGAAAGAAGATGTGACAGAAGCTGACCCACAAAAATGAATATTTTGATATCTTCTGTTACCCACATTTTTGTCATTTTGTGATAGGTGTATGTAAATGTTTCTTATAAAGGACACCTGTCACTTTCTCTTAGCCCGAGGCTTGTTGCATCTCACACTATTTAAGTGAGATTCCAGGGCTAGAGAATGGTTCAAATTCTATTTTTCTAAGTGATACTTAGTCTATTTTTGGTCCATTATTTTGAGCAAATTGGTGGTGTATTTTCTCTATCAGATCTTGAGAACACATGAATATAGAATGAGTTGCATTTCTTTTTGAAGGTCACTCTGAGTTTACTGTAAATTGTATACAATTTTCAAGGAAAATGAATACAAATTATGAGCTATCCCCATATCAGTTCTTACTGAACTTTGTCTCCTTTTGATTACTTGGTTATCTTGATGTTGTATGAGTAAAGGCTTGTGCAATTAAATGCAATTCAGTTAGATGTATATCTGTTCATCACTGCTATTAGTTCAATGGATTAAGTAAAAGCTTTGATGAATTTGATAAGGTTGCTTTAGTAGTGGAAAAGATTTTGAATGATGAATTCTGATAAGAATTGCTAATGAAATTTGTTGTAAGGCAACAAATTAGATCTAGAAATTTGTAGTAGACTTTGAATCCCAATGGATTAGGCACTGATCAAATTTGATCCAGTTGAGAGAGAAATATGTCACAAATGGTTGTCAAAAATGCAGAATTAAATCAATTTTAATTTTATTTCCTGTAGATCTTAAAAGTTGGCCAGTTCTTGTTTGCATGGAATGTTTTAGCTTCAGTTAGACAATATTGCTAAGAACACCTGCAAATCTATAGAAGAATTTTTGGCCATATCTGTTATATGGGATTGTTTATCAAGTTATCAAGAATTGTGTATGTATTTGAGGATTTGAGATGAGAATCAGAATCAAACTAAAATAATCTTCATACAGTTTTTCCATTTTTGAATCATCCCTGGGTATACCCACCCGGTTTTGCAGAGCCAGAAGAGCAGAAAACCACCCTTGGTTTTGTTGAAGTTGGGCCCAAATACTTTGCACATACAATTGCTAATAAGAATTGGCTGGTCTTTAGATTGTGTGAGTAATGTCATCTTGGTATTGAGCATTTTGTTGCTTAGTAGTTTTAAAACACCAATAGGTTTTCCTTTTGATTTTGCATCCAGAGGTGTCTTTTCTTCTAAGTGAATTCATCATGTCTTTAAAGTGCTTGATTTCTTCATTTTTTTTTTTCATTATTTCAATGAATTCCTTTTCATTCCTTAACTCACTTTTCAATTGCTCATTTTGTAGCTTCATATTTTTGATCTCCACATCTTTTCTCTTTGCTTCATGATTTGCAATTGCTAATTAATTTATCATGTCCAACTGGTTATTTGTAAGCTTCTATACTTCAAATGATATTTCTTCAAGTCTTCTAGTTGTCTACCTTTTTTCTTCTTCAACCATGATCTTGTCTTCCATTTCTTTATTCTTTTGTTCAATTTCTTTACAGTGTGTAACTGATTAAATTTCTTGTTCTATCTTGAGATCTCATGTAGGGGCACCTATTCATTGGATGTCTCATGGATAAATTCATATTTCACATTTTTCTTAATATGGTTTCAATGTTATGTAAGGACCTAAATACTATTTGGAGTTCATTCACCATAAAAGCCATTAAAAACATAATGACTTACAAGGTCCTAATTTTTTTAAAGTGTGATAAAACTACTCAAATGTATCAAAATAAAGTGGAAATAGTTTAATTGGAGTATTAAAATCATATCTATCATATTTTAAGGGTTTATGGAAAATTTTAAGTCATTTGGGTAATAATTGTAGGAAAAAAACAAGAGACATTGCAGGAAAAACAACCAGAAAATTAAAATATACAACATTAAAATAAGTTTTCTTCCATTCTAAATCCTTCCTCCAACTTATCCAACATAAAATTTCATGTTTAGGAGACAAAATATATATAATTTGGAAGCACATTAAACTTTCCAACCAACCTATAACTACCCATTAACATCTTTAAACCAACTTTTAAAAAGTTGTTACCAATTTGTAAAAGTTGTGATTACAATTTTTGCAACTTTTGAACAACTTTTACAATTATTATCCAAATGACTTAAAATTTTCCATAAACCCTTAAAATATTATAGATATGACTTCAAGACTCCAATAAAACTATTTCCACTGTATTTTGATACATTTGAGTGGTTTTATCACACTTGAAATTTTTCAGGACCTTGTAAGTCACTATGCTTTTAATGGCTTTGAATGAACTCCAAATGGTATTCAGTTCCTTACATAAAATTGAAACCATATTAAAGATAATGTGAAATATGAATTTATCCATGAGACATCAAATGAATAGGTGCCCCTGCGCCATACTCCCTAACTATGAAATTTTTCCAAGTCCTCTTGGAAATGGGGTTTCAAAGATCTCTTCATCTTCACTTTTGGTTTTTCAACCCTTTTTCTTGAGAATATGAACCCGTTAAGAACAAATTTATTTCTTCTCCAATCTAATTTCTTCATCACCTGCATTTGAATGAGAAAAAAAAAAAATCATGGACAAAAATCAATTGATTAGTATCAAAATCAATCACAAAATTTGCATCTTTCTTCTCAAATCTTCTTGGCAAATCTTCCCTTTTACCATCATTCTCATCATAAATCTAATCAATCTTTACCATTTGTTCATTATTATCCTTTATTTATAGAAATACTTCAACATAATAATTTTCAGCAATGTCCATCTTCATGAAGTCTTCAATTGGTTCAACTTTCTTATTAGATTCAATCAAGTCTTCCTCTTTTGCTTCTTCTATCAGTGTTTCTCTTAGTTCTTCCTTAATTTCATTCTCTTTTTCCACATGTTTTTCAAATTATTGAACCTCTGAAACATCAAATTCTTCATCTCCTTCACCGTTTGCAATTCGCTTCTCTAGGATTTTAAGAGTTGCCTCCAACTTCTTTGTATTCTCCTTTACTTTTTTTTTTTCAATCTTTCCATCTCCTCTTGTCTTTTCTTTTTTTCTTCCTTCTTCTTTTGTGAATCCACACCCTGAAAATTACCATGCATCAATTTCATAAACAAATCCATTTCCAAGAAATTCTCTTTTACCTTTCTTCCTCTTATCTTTGATACCTCTCCTTAGGCCTTTCTCTTCTTTGTTCTCTTGGCCTAGTCTCTCAGTATCTAGGTTCCCTCTCTTCAACCTGTAAAAGAAAAACACATGACTACAATATACCTTTTGCCCAGATCTTGTGGGATCTGATACCACTTGATACAAAGAGCATAGAAAAAGTGTACTTTATGGGCCTTCCACAATATTTCAAAGTTGTAGAACCAACTTTACTCTAGCACTCCTTAAACCATACTATGTTCACAAACCTAATAGGCCTATTTAGGCTTGGATTACAAAGAAAGTACAAAGAAATGGGTACATAAAATCACTCCAAAACATCATATATATTATTTTACTCAATTATGAGGTAGTGATTCACATTATAATATTTTCTAACCATTTATTGAATGCAAGAATGTTGCAACTTTCAAGAATAATTTCTCAATGAGGGTAGAATTTGAAACCATTAATTAGTAACTTATAAATTTCACAAATGATATAATTCAACCAATTCCTTTTATGACATAAAATAATAGTGAATTATTAGAAATTTATCAAATTTTTATCCAAATCCAAGAAATGAAATAAAAGTTATTGTAATTTCCTCAAAATTATTCATATTATGACAGAATCTAACTAGTCTTCACCAAAATGGTGATAAATTCTTCCAAATATAATAAAAATCATCTAAAATAAGACCAAATTATAGATAACTCATATGCTTTTCTGAAAATATAATTTTCAAGTGTGTATCATTCAAAATGAGTTTGTATCAACCAAAACATCAGAGAAATTGTAGGAAAAAAAATCAGAAAACTAAAATATACAACATCAAAATATGTTTTCTTCCATTCCAGATCCTTCCTCCAACTTATCCAACTTACAATTTCATGTTTTGGAGACAAAAATATATAATTTTAAAGCATATTAAACTCTCCAACCAACCTACAACTACCCATTAACATCTTTAAACCAACTTTTAAAAAATTGTTACCAAGTTGTAAAAGTTGTCATTACAATTTTGGCAACTTTTGAACAACTTTTACAATTATCATCCAAATAACTTAAAAATTTCCATATACCCTGAAAATATGATAAATATGACATTAATACTCCAATTAAACTATTTCCAGTCTATTTTGATACATTTGAGTGATTTTATTGCACTTAAAATTTTTAAGGACCTTGTAAGTCACTATGCTTTTAATGGCTTTTATAGCCTTACAAAATAATTTGAATGAAATCTAAATGGAATTTAGGTCTTTACATAACATTGAAACTATATTAAATAAAATGTGAAATATTAATTTATCCATGAGACATCCAATGAATAGGTGCCCTTGCACCAAGATCTTTTACTTCTTTCACTAGGGCACTATTCTTCTCTTGCAATTTTGTTATTGCTTCATTATTGTTAGTAGTCTTTCCACTATCCATTAGTCCTTTATTGTCAACTTCTATGTATTGAGTATCATGTAGCTAAATAGCTATCTCTCTTCTTCTCTTTAGGGTTTTCCTTAACTCTTCTTTTGCTATCTATAATTGTTGCAACACAATTTAGATTTCAATCATTTGATTCTCAATGACCTTTCCCATCTTGTAAACTTCCATCTCCATGATGTTTTCCTCTCAATCTATTAGGTTTCCTTATAAGAGAATTGAGATTTGATACCAATTTTTGGATTATGTATATGGGAAACAAGATACTAAGAGGGGGGTGGGGGTGGGGGTGAATCAGGATCTTAAACTTTTAGCTTCAAAATCAATAATATAAATTCATAACTAATTCATCTCACATATCTACCATTAAAATTGAAATTTTGTAACATAAATGAAGTACATCAAAGCCATAAATAGTTCAAAACATAACATAATGATTTGGTAACTCAAAAAAACTTCAAGATGAAGATAAAACTAGGGTGGGGATGAAATCTACAAATCTTCACTGTTGCAAAAATCAAGTTAAGCTGTTAAGGCTATAATATTTTGTTAAGGCTATAATGTTTTGATCACAAGATATGATCTACCCTATGAGGGCATGCCCCATTAAAATCTTAAGAGACTATTAGGTATCACCATGTTAAAAGATTCTACACTCACAATAAAGTAAGGAATCTATTAGAAGATTTACATAGGCCTATTAGGACCACTCTGTTAAAAGATTTACCCTATCTCAATTAATCAATAACTGATTCAGTACTTGACCCTTGATTTTCTCTACAAGGTCATATTGGATCTCCTCTTTCTTATATCTCTAATATAATTCTCCTAATGTGATAAATTTTTTCAACCCTTCATTGCTCTAATTTTGCTTATCTAATTTGATCTCAAACTTTTCCTTCTTCTCATACATACATGTGATTCTAGGGTTAGATTCCTCCTTAAATAGACATTATGTGAAGGTTCTATATCTTGATCGATGTTTTACACTTCACCATCTTTTTTCATTTACATCCCTTTTTTTTGATTGATTGAATCTCTCATTACCTTTTGCAATGAAATGTAATCAACATTTTAGTTGGCTCTTCAAATATAAAATATCGTAGAAAAGTTGGCCAAAATGGTATACATATGAGTTTGTGCCATTACAAACTCTCATATCAAAACTAAACTATTCGGGACTTGAATTCTCTAATGTTTGGTCATGCATAAACCTTTTTGCTATTACTTAGCTTCTATATAAATATTTACTTGGATCTTGATAACTTATTAGTATGCCTAGTCTTCATTGTATTTCTCAGTTCATACTATATTTCTTGGTTCATATATCTGCTTGGTCTGTACTGAATGCTTGAAAATCACTATTCTACTTGGTATAAGTCTTCACTGTTGAACCTAGATAACTCAGTCATAGTGGTGACCTTGTAATATTTTCTAGTAAATGACTTGAAAATGACTAAGTGTTTGGACACTAGTTGACAACAGAGGCTTAGATATCAATAAAGGTGTACTTGTCACTACACAAAGTTAATCAATGTCATACTATGGTCAAATGAAAAAGAAAGTATAAATAAAATCATATTTAAGACATAAGAAAATCTAGCAAAATAAGGATTTACCAACTCTAGTTGCAATAGGCATGGATGCTTGCATGCTCTTTGTTTCCAATCCTGCAATCGACAATCTTAGAGTGTTGGATGGCTTCATCGAATGTGTATTCATGACATCAAGACCTAGAAAATAATCATATATACAATGCATCATCTATCTAAAATATAGACTGAAAAAACATGACAAAAATAATATAAAACTATCAATAATGATCATGAAGAAAATAATGGTGTAGTTTTGACTATTAATGGACTACAATAGCATTGGTGATTTTGATGATGTCCCTTTTGATAGTTGAAATTGAATACCTGTAGGAGCTGCATTGGTACCCTTTTCAAGTGGAACAACTCAATGAGGTCTCAAATAATGTTGTAACAAAACATACATAATTTGGTTCGTGATCCATAAATTAGTATAAAACATAAAACTTTATTGAACTATTATCCTAGCTAAAGATTCATTGTTTCTTGCTTCCAGACAATGTGCTCTCTGACACAATTGATTTCTCGTTGCCTCTTTCTCTTTGGTTGGATTTGGATCCATCATAAGCACAAGAATTTGTATATTGATGCTTTTGAGTCTCTTTTTACACATGCTTAGAAGGTCACTAGTATATGCAATATTATCATCGCATAATACTGTGTCCACCATATTAGCAACTAATTTCTCTTGTGTAATTGGTTCTTTTCCCTTTCCCTAAGCATCAAATTGTGACAAAAACATTAGTAAAATAAAATAAAAAAGTCCAAAACGTTAATGAAAATAACATAATAGTATGAAATTTTATAAGATTATAATTACACAAATTTTAATACAAAAGGTTTACCTAAATTGAAAAAGAGGTGGGAGAAACTTCCCTGCCTTTGTCATCTGATGGATCGGTGATGTTGCCTAGTGAAAAATAAAATATATTAAAAAAATCAACATAATGAAAGTAATAGTCGACTTAGCAAAAAATACTTATCAATAAAATAGTATATCATATATTGGACTTATTAATTAGAAGTAAGTAGTTTAAATATTACATATTTAGTACTTACAAATCCCATGATAGTAACTTTCTTTATATATATGTGAATCAAATTGTAATCTATTAGCAATTCTTCCCTTGCACTTATTGATTTTATCACACATACAAAAATATGATTCCCCTCATATGCTTCGAAAATGCAATTGGATTGCTTATTAGTTGACCTAGGACGCGTACTATTTATAAAACCTATAATGTTCCTATTGCTTTTGGCCTTCGATCAATGTACATAGCAAGTCTTTTACTTTGATCATTTTATTTCCATTGTAGATAATTTTTTGAGAGTGCATGCCTATGCATATTTTTTTTATATTGAACTATCTGCATCCAATTATTATAATTATAACAAGGTCCTGCATACTCCATCAGTTTAACAACTTTTTTATAACTGACCTTTATGCCATCCATAGAAAATAGTCCCAAACCATGTAATGTTGATGGAGCTATGTGATATATCCTCTCATTAAAATCAGTGTTAATTGGAGTTAATTCCTTGGGTACCCATTCTTTCTAAAGATGTGTGTACCTCAAGAGAACCTTGATGTTTCCCTTTGTCTCATCATCATAAGAACATGACCCTCCTTGAGAAAGAAAAAATTGCATGTATTTATTGAAGTTTCTTCTAATCTTTTGACCTCTAGTGTGTCTCTCTTTTGTAGATCTACTACATGTCTCATTGTCCTCTTCTATTCTCACATTTCCCTCACTCAAGGAAGAAAAATCTGATAGATACCTATTTGGCAGTACCAGTAGCTCATCAACTGAGAGATATAGTTGAAGGAGAAAAATAATTTTCTATAAAATGAGGCTAATATTGATGAAGTTGGCCTAAAGTTAATGTTGAAGACAAAAAGAAAGAAAACATGTAATAAACTTATACCTCTCGATCCATGTCACTGTGTATAATCCTCGTCAAAGAGGTATAGTTTCTTGCATATGTAAATCATTTATCTTAAGTTATTTATAAATTACATGATACTTATGCTAAAAATTACATAGAACATAACATGAACAATATGCATACATCATAATCATTGTATACTTTTTAATTCATTACCTCTACAAAAAATATTATAAGTAATCAGCACCAAGAATTGAGCACTATAACAAATATTTACACCTAATCAACACCTAGTACATTTTCATTGATAATCTTCTTCATCCATCTCATCATCATGAGAATCATCATTATCATCATCATCATCCAAATTGTCACAATGAGCATTGTCATCATCATGATTGTCACTATGACCATCATCGTCATTGTCATCATCGTTGTCATCTTCATCATCACCATTACCATCACCATCACCACCACCACCACCACCACCACCAACTTCATCATCATGATCTTCATGATCATCATCATGATCATCATCACCACCACCATCACCACCACCATCATCACCACCACTACCATCATCAATGCCATCACCATCATCATGAACATCTTTGCCATCATCATCATCATATCCTTCATCTTTTCCATCATCGTCATCTACTTTATCTTTCACTTCTTTGGTATCTTCTTCTTCAATCACATTATACTTTACCAGTCTTCCTCTTGGATTGTGTCTAATGACAAATTACCAACCTAGTTTATTTGGAACACTAAAGTAAAACACTTTCTCACATTGGCTTGGAAGAACATAGTATTCATTTCTAACTAGCTCAAATGACCTTGTATTAATCATTATAAATCCATTATCATGTTCAATAATAGTTCTATTAGAATTGTTTTGATTAAGTCATAGCTTGTACCATTTGATAACAAATAGAACTAGTTTGAAGGAATTAAAGTTATACACAATTGTCGAGGATGCATGTTATTTCTAAATGAAATATTGGTGACCTCAAAGATTGCAATATCCCAGCATCACAAGTTCTCTTAGTGTTGTCCACCTTTTTTATGCAAAATTTATGATCATTGTAGTACATAGCTTTGTGGTGCTTGACCTATTATTTTTCAAACATGTCAAAATTATGCATCTATTCGTGAGTTGATATTAAAAAAGTGGGCTACAATAGATTAACTTATACATACCTTTTCACCTCTTAAACTATTTGCTAGATCAATTACCATTGGCATAACATTGGAATCTCCATTACGATGAGCTTATTTAACTAATGAAGCATCACCTTCCAATGTTAATGAGCGGTCATTCTGTTGAGATCATTCAATCCATACCATTATCCAATCAAGTTTTTTTGCAATATACAAATAATGTGCATCCCATTCATGAGTAATTGTATAAAATATATAGACCAGTTAGAAATAACTTATATTGATGATGGATAAGAATTTATTAACTACAATAAAATCTTATAATTACCTGTCACTTTTCTCAATTTACCTTTCCCCATCAAGTACTCCCCTTCAAATTTGTTAATGGAGTTGAGATCCCAATGCGATCTACATGGATCTTTTATGAAAACTTGGGAAGATATTTACTAATGTACACCATGGTCTAGTATACCATATATCCCTCAACCATGGAACCCTCAAGACATGCTCTTTGTTGAACCAAGCCCTTCAAAAATTTCAAGTGCTTCTCAACCATCCACATTGACCTAGTTTGTATAGGTTCACACAATTCAATCTCCTCAACTAGATGTATGAGGTATGTTCTTGTGCATTAAATAAAGTTGAAGAGAGACACTTTTACATCTCACATAAAAGATGAGGAATATTTCTCTTCCAATGCTTTATGTCTTTTTTATCAATTTCTTTAGATGAAAACCACCTAGAATATATTCATCGCACAAAAAAATATTAATGAGACTCAACAAATACTTAAACAATAAATTATAGAAAAAAGAAGAACAAGATGCAAAAATAATATCTATACAAAAAATCTAGCAAATAACACTTCTAATCTCATGTATTTCCCACGATCATATATAACTTGTTTTTTATTAAGTAAAACAGGTTTTTTTATAGGGGTTCCTAAAACCCACCAGTTAATAACATAAAATAAACTAACAGTTCAAGTCTAGCTACTAAGCAACAAAAAAAAGAGAGGCTAGGCCCGACCAACAAACAAAAGCAAAAAAAGGCCAAAAGCCAAGAAAACAACAAAAAATAGGAAGAGTGATCAAGGAACAAGATCTTTAGCCAACTCTTATTTCTTTAACTCCATCACTTCCTTGGCCTCCGCCTCGTCGGTCTTTGAATGACTATCATCCTGAGAAGCCAACTCATCCCTCTTTCTCTTTTTCACTCTTCTCTTCTCGCAAGGATTCCTCCTCCTTAGTTACCCTGGTCCAATCTATGTCCTTTTCCTCCTTATCCTTTTTATTTTCCTCCATGATCCTGTGCAACTGAATGATGTTATCATTTAGACCTTTTATAATGTTCAGGCTTTGATTAGCCAAGATATGAACCATAGTTTCCATCCTTTCCACCCTTTTTTCAATATCTAAAACCCTAGCTTCCAGATTGCCAATTTTGACATTCTCTTCCACCCCTTTTGGCCTATCCTATCCCTAAAATCTATACTTTATTTCCTCTAATTTCATGAAATATCCATTTTAAGGACTGAAAATTGTCCAAGAGGCTATTTCTAGCATTGTTTAGGAAATTCATACTCGTCTCCCACACATTGCCACTTAGAATAACCAAGCCAAGATCAATAAGCTCTTCTAACCAAATTTTACCATCCCTTACCTCGAGCACCTCCATGTTAATGTGTTCTCTGACAAGCCTCATCTTGGTTGTACCTACATGGAAATTCCTCCAAACAATTTTTCTTCCCTTTTCATCTAGAGAAACCATTGTTTTAACCACACCCTCTTCCTTGTTCCTTTCTCCCCAAGCTTTAGAAAAAATCTCCTTACCCTTGCCATGAGCCCTCTCAACCTCCTTATCCACCTCTCTTTTTATTTTGACCAATCTTGCCTCCTTCCTACTTGCCTAAGCCTTACTAGGTCCTTCTTCTCTCACATTTCCTTCCCTATCTGAGTCCATCCCCTCTTCCTCATCATTATACTCTTCCTATGACTCCTCCTCCTACTTTATCTTTTTCTCTAAGACTCTCTTTGGATTCTTTTTATTCTTCTTACCCATATCCTTCATGATTTTTTCTACCTCCTCTTCTTCTTCTGAGTGCATACCTACACTATCCTTTATGTCCAACAGGAGGTGAGAGCTCTTTGTTTCCTCAGAAGAAACCACCTTTTGGACAACAATGTTAGATTAGGTGAAAAACTAATCTCCCAAGAACACCTACATGCATAACCCTGTCACATGGATGAAGCAAAGAACATAAGCAAGAAAAATTTATGGAGTCCAAAAAGGCAGAGACATCGTATGAACATGCAAAGAGAAATCTCTATTATGATCCAATAAGTGAATGAAAAAATACAAAGAAGTGAATCCTTATAAAAGGAATCATGAAACCCTAACTAGGTTTGCACATTATAATTAATATAAAATATTAATTATATGCACCTAAAAGCAAGCTTAAGAACTAGAGTAATAAACCACTTAATTAATTAAATCAAGATGATCTAATTAATAAGTGAAACAAAATAATTACTCTAACACCCCACCTTAAGCGAAGCTAGGGAGGAAGCTAACCTAGCAAAGCTATGAAAGTAGAAAAAAATGGGTCCCAGTAACAAGGCCTGATCAGGTACCCAATACAAGGAAATGAACTAGATGAAGGAAACCAAGCCTCCAATCTAGGAAATGTCCCAAAGAAATGAACAAGAAGGAGCATGAAGCATCTCTGAAGCATGAAGCTGCAAACACTATCAGAAGAAACTGTTGGAACTCCCACTGAAATAGTGCATGACCAGGTAGAGAAGAAAAAGCCTGAAGAGCTGATCAATCGAAGAGGTGACCTCCAAAAGTAGGAATGAATGAGTGTCTATATAGTAGATGAACCATCTCACCGAAATGCATAGGTGCCTAGCCACTGCATCCGCCTAGTACATAGGAACAAAAATTGAATACGTAGATCACTCAACCAAACCAAGGAAGCAATAGAGCCAACAGGTGAACCCCCCAATAATGCTGAACAGGGAGAGGGGTGATAGGAACAATAAAATGCAATGCCAAAAACATTTGCAAGAAGAAGAATCAGAAACACCAATAGTGCAATAGAAGTACAAGCACAAGATAAAGGGTGGTGTCACCGACACATTGCATGGGCTAATGTCATGGAAGGAATGCTCACTTGACAAAGGTGGATGAGCACAAAATGGCAAAACATCATATGACCCCCCATGGCACTTTATAACTGAGTACGAGTACAAACAAACACAAGGTGTACAAGATCCCAGATATGCAAAAGTAGGCACTTTATCTCAGTGTGTTTATAGAAAAAAGAATGCAATAGAAGAGAAGCATACAATGCTCAAAAGATAGAAAGAAGAGTGAGCCAAAAGAATAGAAGAAGAGATCCCAGGACCTGTAGAATCCAAGTAATCTGCTAGAGTGCGAAACTACAAAAATCAGAGGAGAAAGAACCTGGAGCAAAATCTGGATAAAAGACATCTGCAACTGAATAACTCACAGAACCAGCTTTCCAACGATATCTGGCAAGCCCAAAAAAGAGTCCAAATGAGCAAGATATGGCTCTCAGAATGCAAACCAGAACATCTAGCTTTGACTGCCAAAATAGACAACCAAACTACATCAAAACTAAAAAAAACCTATATCAACATCTCCATCTCGGAACCAGCTTTTCGATGCATTTTTTGGATCGAAAAAATACGTCCGTATGCTCGAGTTACGGAAAAAAAACTCTAGGGCCTTTAGAATGCGAGAAAAATTATTTTTTTTTTAATAAAAAATAATAAAAAAACAAAGAATCTCCAAAAAAATGTGCCACCCTCGCACCTTTGACAGAGCAACAAATGGGCGGAGGGTGGGTGGAGAGCGCAGGTGGCACTGCCGCAATGGCGGAGCCATGGTGGAGGGTGGGTGGGCGGTTAGGAGGCGCTGCTGGCGAGTCACCGGGAGCCGCTGCGGTCAGCAGGACCGCTGACGATTTACCGCAGGTGGTTACTGCAAACCACGAGCGGTCTTGGTGACCGCTGGTGGATTTTTTAAAACAGCTGTGGTAAAACAAACTCACTTTATATATTTTTATTTTTGATTTTTTCACCTCGAACTGCGTGCAGGGGGCCATACGGTCCAATTAGGCAAAAAAAATTTGCCTCCCAGATCAACATTGTCCAAAATGGACAAGTTTTATATGGATTCTAGGGTTTTTGGGCACTCTGAATGCAATGGTGATGTTCATTTGAGCCCAAAGTGACCAAAAACAAAGGTCCCCCCTAAATTCACATAAAAAGCTTTTGAAACCCTTGAAAAACTCCTGCTCTTGAAACACTTCAACAAAACACGAACATCGAGCAACAAGATGGCTCTGATACCATGTTAGATTAGGTGAAAAACTAATCTTCCAAGAACACCTGCATGCATAACCCTGTCACATGGATAAAGCAAAGAACAGAAGCAAGAAAAATTTATGGAGGCCAAAAAGCCAGAGACATCTTATGAACATGCAAAGAGCAATCTCTATTATGATCCAATAAGTGAATAAAAAAATACAAAGAAGTGAATCCTTATAAAAGGAATCATGAAACCCTAACTAGGTTTGCACATTATAATTAATATAAAATATTAATTATATGCACCTAAAAGCAAGCTTAAGAACTAGAGTAATAAACCACTTAATTAAATCAAGATGATCTAATTAATAAGTGAAACAAAATAATTACTCTAACAAACAACCCTCATACTCTTATGGAAGGAAGGGTTAGAGTAAACTTTCTTCTTATAGTCCATTATACTCTTATTAATACAAAAAATAAGATAGTAGGGAATAGAAATATTGGTCTCATACCTGAAATGATTAAGGATAATAAAATGTTAGGTTTGAATCCTATCAAACCTAGTGTTGAGCATGATATAAAATATAATTTCCCTAAGGAAAAACCTCCATAGCTTCTTAATAGATGCAGGCTTGTCATAGGCACCTATCTTCACAAGCTCCTTCATTTCCTTCAAATCCCTAACAAAATCCTTTACCGCATTTGGAGAAATTTTCCTATCCCTATAAAATTTAATGCCCTATTTTGGGGAGTTAATCACCTCAGTAATAACCTCTTCATTGATCTAAAAGTCCACCCCATCAATCTTCTCCTTCCACTCTCTCCATGTCTTCACCATTAGATAAGTAATCTTTGAGTCCTAGCCATGAAGTTTTTCAATGAAGGATGAGACACCTCCTTCCTTCAATTTCTCCCACACCTTTGATCACCTCTTTCACTTCTCTACTTCCCCTCCTACTCCCTTCTATGCCTCTCTCCAACCATGTTGTAGCGAATAGAATAGCAACACCTCTAAGTTTTTTGGTTGCCTTGAGCTGAGACTTGGTTTATCTCCCCAAACTTATACTTGACTCTGCCCTTGGAAAAGAAAAAGATATAGTAATTACCAAAAATCCTTAATATCACCCATAAAATGTACCAGTAAATTCTCCAATAGTAAAACCTCTGAATCGGCTCATGCCATTCTCTCAGTACAATATATGACATATTAACAACATTAACTACCATTATTACCCTTAATGATGCCCATTTCCCCCTAAATCCTTTCCAAATTTGTAATACTTTTTGCATTTGTTGGAAAAACCTCTCCACTTGATTATCTTTGTGACGTGTGCCTCCTTACAACTTCATTCACCATCTAGTCAGCAACCATGTTACCTTCATGGTACACGTGTGACAGAAAGATCTTATCAAAGGATAGAAACATATTTTTCATTTCCTCGATAATATTCTTTATACTCTAGGCTAGATGGTGATCACCCCTTAGGCATTTGATAATGTTTTTAGTGTCCCCCTCCAACCATAGACATTTGACCCCAACATCTTTAGCCAATTTCATAGTTTGAAAGGTAGTGTTGGCCTCAACATAATGGTTTTTTTGAAAGCCTAGGGGGAAGTAACCATTGCTATCCCATACCCTTGATTATTTCTTATCACACCTCCACATCCCACCTCTCCCAGGTTGCCTTTAGCTACTCCATCAAAGTTGGCCTTATGCTAACCTTCCAGAGGTAAGGACTAGAAATAATCCTTTCTTTTAGTCTAAGAATCTATAGTTCTCTCCTTTTCACCTACAAAAGGGTTAGTTCCTTTTATAAACATATAGTTTTCCAATAGGGCATTTTGAATTTTTTCAAATACTATTCTAGCTATAAGGTTAGCATCCCTAAAAATCTTGTTATTATGTTCCTTCCATATACCCCAACCAAAATGAGGCAAAGACCATTTTCCTATAATATGAAGACCAGAAACCTTCCAAGAATTATCCCACTACCTTAAGAAGTCTATAGCTGAGCTAGGAACACACCAAATCATCCCAAAAGCTTGACTGAATAAAGAATAGACCTCTCTAGAAAAGAGTAGGGGATAAACAAATGATCCACTGTCTCTACCTAGTTTTTGAAAAGGACACACCTATTAGGAATAGGATGTCCTATCTTGCACAAGTTGTCAATAGTCAAAATCCTATTTTGGAGTAAAATCTAGAAAAAATAAATTGATTTTTGGGGTAAGACTAGGGTACCAGGCTTTGGCCCATTCTAGCCTCAAATCCTGCTTCATAATAGCTTGGAACCCTGAGGCAACCAAATAGGTTCCATCCAAAGTATTCTCCCAAACAATCTTATCGCGATCCTCATTTACAACCACTAAGATTATAATATTCATAAGGGGTTCAAGGTCCATTGAAATGACAATCAAATCCCTCTAGCCCTATTCATGTCTATACTTAGAAACAAATCTCCACACCCTTTGGATACAAATGCAAGTCCATCTCTCAAATTCAAGGATGACAATAAGAGGCCCTTGAATCAACCAATTATCCTACCAAAAAAGAGTTTCCTCTCCACTCCCAACACAACATTTTCCCCTTCTGATTGCTACATCTCTAGCACTAAGAAGACCATTCCAAATATTAGAACCTTTAGGAATTGAATCACAAAAAGCAATTTTTTGAAAGAAGGTCTACAAAGATCATATATAACTTGTTTGAGACTCATATTGTTGAAGTTGTGTGGGAGTGATAGAGGTAGAACATACTGCAATAATAATAAAATGATCTTTTCAATATATTATAAAATTAAATAATGAAAAGTACATGATGTTTTAAAAATTTATTATAAATAGAGAACATGACTTACCTTGACGAAGATATGCCAATCATGCATTTTCAACCCTAACCCAAAATCACCTTTCTTTGATATGAGGTTGCTTATGTTTGCAACAAATCCTATGGGGGATTTAGTTTTTTTATGGCTTCAAATATGACATTAGTTTGTTGTCTTGTTAATAACCAAGGAATGATACTCATATTAATCCAGTTTCCATTGCTATTTGATTCAAGGAAAAACTTCAATGCATGATTGGATTCATCAATTTCATTACAAATCTTGACCAATTTTTCTTTTTCATGTCTTTTATCCAATATTTTCCATAGTGTCTTTGTTACATTCTTTCCAATATGCATAACATCAAACAAATGCATGATTGGGAGGTGCTTGTAGTACGACAACCTACAAAATTGTGTAGGATAGCTTTTAAGTCCTTTTAGAAGTTTCTCATCAATGTCTTGTGTTGGGACTGAAAATTGCATGGTCCATTTTCAGTCACATTTTGAAAATTTTGAAGAATCAATGCCCTAAAGTGCTTTTTGTGCATATGTAGCCAGTTGTCAGTTTAAGGTCTAGATGGTGTTTGAGTGGCTTAACACCTTTCATTTGACATATGCATGTGATCCACAATGTTATTTTTCCATCCCAAATTATTCGGTGAAGTCCCATTTTGAGCTAGTGTCAAAATTTGCAATTCTGCCCAAGTGTCAAATAGTGATAGGAGGCCCAGTTTGTCTTTGAATATCTTTTACCCAAGAATGTGTCATGACCCACCACTTTTCAAATGTTTAGTATGCATAGCAAAGAACATGTGTTCTAATTTTTAGCCCATTTCAAATTCGTTTGAATAGGTTTCGAACCCCTCAAAGTTGGTCATTTACTATTTTCATGCTTATGCAAAATATTCATAATTCTAGGAAGCCTTATTTAATGTGTTATTATTTTGACCTAGTTGAGAAAAATGCTAAAATTCCTTTTGCGTTGCATTGTAGATGTTAGAGACTTGTTAAATTTCAAGTTTTAGCTCATGATGAATCCGTTTGCTCAATTTTCAAATGCGATTCCAAACATGATTTCTATCTTTTTATTGGTGTCAACATTTACAAATTTGTTGGAACCCTTGTTCATGATGTCATATCTTGAGATCCATGATTGGTATGATTGAATGGATTGTACCATTACATTGTACTCTAAAAATACTTTAAGTGTGCCGATTTTCAAGTCTTGATGAATCCATCTGCACATTTTTTCAGGTCAATTCCATTCACAAAAAATCACTTGTCTGTCATTATTTCAATCTGTAAAATCCAAGTAGCCCACTTTGACTGATCGCCATTTGCGCCTAGTTATTCGTCATGAGCCCAGATCACAGATCCATACTCTCCTCGTGACAGTGAATCAACGACCTAGTTTTTGTCTTCCCAAGTGCCCATTTGCCTAGTTTTCAAAGACAAATCTGAGCCCCGTTTATTGCTTTCTGACGTGTTTACTTGCAAATAATTCTAAGAAGGAAAATTTGATGGTCAATATCTTTTGACTGAGAATTCGTCATAAGACAAGATCTAACAAGGTGAAAGTATGTAGAACGTAGATTCAGTGTTCCAGTTTTCAGAGCTCGGTCAGAGGTTTGAGTAAGTTTTTAGGGCTAGTCAATAGGCCTCCAGACACAAATTCATAATTTGCAAAATTGATTAAAAGTGAGTTTTAAATGATGAATCAATGATTGAATTTGAATCTTGTTAGTGAGAGATGTCCAATGGGGTCAAGGGACAGATATGAGGATACTAGTTGTTTGAAAGGAAATTTTTTTTTAGACAAACCCGCTTTGTGGTCTGACTAAATTCCTTCAGGCATGGGTGATTGTGAATATTAAATAAAAAAACATGGGTGATTGTGAAAGCAAAATCCAATGTTTCATACATGATTATCTTGGATGTGGATGAGCTGGAAAATTGCATGAAGCATTGTGGTACTACAATGAGATGAAAAGGAAATGAATTCCATCCTAACTCCTTAAATCTAAAATTATTATAAACTTGTTGGCAAAGTTTAAAAATGAGGAAGAAGCTATACATATTTTGTCAGATATGAGAGAGATGGGCTATGAATATAACTCAATTATTCAGACTCTTGTGTAGGCTTATGAGAGAGCTGATGTTCTCTACAAATTTCCTTCAATTTTGAAATCCTATTTTCATGGAAGAAGGCAATTTAGTGAGACAACCTTTGCAATTCTAGTGTTGGCATATGTATGGAATGGGATGTTGATTGACGCTCTTTGTCTTCTTGAGGAAACACCTGGGAAAGCAGAATGAGATTATTTGGAAAGGCCTAGGATCTATCCTTAGAGTTAAAAGCTTCAAATATGTGTTAGACATGGTTACTTATAGGGTGGTTATAAAGATGTATATGAGGAAGATTGATTATCCTTCTGACCATATATTGGTGAGCATGGAAGAACCTTCTCTGGTAGCTTACTGGCTGATTGCTAAACCTAAGCTTGATGCTAGTTTCAAGTTTGATGAAAACGTAAAACAAAAGATATGGTGGAAGTATAAGGAAATTTTTTTGCTATATGGAATGGCTTGTAACAGTGTTGCTGAATGGGATACACAAGAAGAGTCTAAAAAATGTGGCAAATCCATTATATAAGTCGATGAAGATGATCAAAATGATGACACATGTGGTCTTTGTGGTGATGGAGGAGACTTGATCTGTTGTGATAACTGCCCTTCAACCTTTCATCAAGATTGTCTAGAACTGAAGAGTATTCCAGAGGGTGATTGTTATTGTCTTAATTGTACATGTGGAGTTTGTGGAAATGTTGGACATGTAGGTAAAAATGCAACTAGAACAATGGCAGATGTTCTCTTCTATGAACAATGCGAGCATGAATATCACAAGAAGTGTCTACAAGAGAGAGAAAATCACATCTTTTCAATTCTACAGATGTTTTTAAAAGGATATCCATGCCAAAAAATAAATAAAGAAGCTCATGTTGGGAGTAAGTGAGTAGGAACAGGGAAGCACTAAAGCCACAGATTTAAATGGAGTAGGCGGCATGTATTAAAAGAGAGGAATCCTAAGCCGCTTAGGATGTGCAATTCCACGCCATGTATGACCCTGCATAGAGGAAGCCATTAGTAAAGGAGGATCACGCAAGACTCCCATAAAGTCCACGCATTCAAAAAGGGGTGGCAATAGCAGGGAGCAGCTCACAAAATAGGCATCTAGCAATGAAAGGAAACCCACGCTGAGCTAGGAAGATTCAACATGAAGTGAAGACTACGCCAATTGGGAAAGCCGTCCAGGGTAGTACCTGTGGCCTGCAGACAAAAGGAGTAGACACACGTGGATAGAAGATAAGCCGCTGCTGAAGACAGAGTGACGTGTAAGCAAGGGAGTTGTTTTGGGTTGGGGCAACAGCCACATTTTTAAGAGCAAATCTATAATGGAATAAACCCGCCATGAAAGAAGCCAAAAAAAAAGGGGCATTGCCCATGTAGGGAAGTAAGAATTGATTGTATGGATATTTTTCTGATTGGCAATGGAAACAAGAAATAAGCCATTTATTATAGCGCCATGGTAGAAATAAGAAAAGAGTTGCTGACCACATAGAGACAAACAAAGCACATGAAGGTGCGAGAGCTTTTGTCCCATATTCCTGCCATGGAGAAGTCTTCAACCTTTTAAATATCATTGCCCAAAATAAGATTGTATTTTAAAGACTTGCAATTTTTGTGAGCCAATGGGCATGTGTGTGGGCTCGACTTGTGTACGTCAGCCAGCTGGACTTCAGTAAGTTTTGAAAGAATGTGCATTTAAAAGAGGATGACATCACCAAGACCAAAAAAATTCAAAATCTGGCTAGTCGCTACCTCACTAGCCAAAAAATCTTAGGTTTTTCGACTAGCGATATAGCAACTAGTCAAAAAATTTCAAAACCTGGTGAGGAGTAAGTAAAGCAGCATGGGTCTCGCCGCAGGTCTAACAACAAATCCAGCAGTGCCAAGTGGCAGCAGATAGAATAATTGAACAATGATGTGGCAGGCAAATCTTAGAGATCACTAGATCACACCACATGGCAAATCTAATGGCCATCGTTAACTCGCTATAGGGAAGTTGCTCACTCTTTAGTATAGCGACATAGTGAGTATGAGGTGGTGTGCTGATGTGGCGATGAGCATGACAGATAATGTGGTGACATGTGGCACCCAATTGTATAGTTGCAAACTAATAAGAATGTGCCACGTGTCAAGAATGGTCAAACTGAGTTTGACCCAGATGAAGAATGGTGGGAAAATTTGAGAAAACATAAAATTTAATTTTCCCTCAAAATCACGTGCAATCATCAGACATTTTAAATAATGTCTGAACTTTAATATAGTTTAAACTTAGGAAGAGGTTTAAATTTTTGCATAATAATGTCATGGAGCCATGAACAGAGGTATGATTTTCAAAAGGCCATAACTGGAGCATTTTTATCCAAAATGGTTGCTCCAATATACCACCAGAATTGAGAAGATCTAAATTTTTTGAATCTGAGGTCAATTTTAGCACATGTGTTCACTAGTTCTTGTTATAGGTCAATTTGTGTTTCCCAAGGTATTGGCAATAGAATAGGAAAATTTGATCATTAATCATCAGTTTGTTAGAGGGCAGATTTGATGACTTTTTGGAGCCTAAATGTGGTAAAAATAAGCTAGAAAAGATTATATTGCATTCTAAAGGCCATATTCAATTGATTTTTCACTTTTACTGTGAGTTCAACTTTAGCATAAAAAATTAGTTATGATGGTGAATCAAATATCTGAGATATTTCTTCCTTGTAGAGGCCAAATGAAAAGATTTGATATGCACTTGAAGAGAGAGGGTAGAAAGAGGTTTTTTCATCTTCTTGGGAAGGAATTTTGAGTGGACACTTGTCATCTTCTGATCAGATCTGGAATTTTCTTCTTCCTATATCTATCTTTTTCTTTCTCATTGTACAGGTTCTAGTTTTTGGAGAAGAAACCAGTCACTGTTGTGATACCATGTTTTGGATCCAATTTTGATGTGTTCCCATACTATGATACCACATATTTTTTCACCAAATCTCTCTTGTATGAACAAAAGTAGGAAGGATAATATAACAAGTTCTGATGTGTTAGGTGTTTTCATGTTTTGATTGCATGCATTTGATTGTATTGTTTCAAGGAAATGAATACCAAGGAGGAAATTTTTTATTATATTCATTCTGATTCTCGTCTCCAATATCAGTGAATTTTCAATATTTTATGATATTGGAACAAAGAGCTTAAGTCATAGTTGCAGTCCCTTAAGACTGTATGTTGTTTTATTGTTTCTTATGACTCAAGGAGTTATGTAAATGCTTCAGGGAATCAACAAGGTTGCAAGTTTATTGAGAAGGATATCATGTAAGAATGAGATTCAGATTGAACATGGATGTCCATTTACAAGGTGAATGGATAGATCGTATATCTGAAGATAGAAATATGTCTCAAATATTTATATGTGTGTGATTAATTCATAAAATTTCCCAATAGATAAGGCACTGATCATTTATAGGATCACTTGTTCATGCTACTGCATATTAGGGTTTTGTTGAATTCAAAATCTTTTAATCAAATCAATTTAGTTCTTCATGTCTTGTAGTGGGCTAAAAGGAATTAACCCTCACTCAGCTTATGGATTTCATAGATTGCAATTTGCCAATGAGTTATTAGGAGATTTAGGGGTTTTCATCTGCTTAATAGATTTAGGGATATGTTTTTGCACTGGTATGGTATCAATTGAATATGAGGTCTACCTACCTAGGTTTTGCAGAGCTTGAAGTAGAAGAAGGGTCAAGCCTTATAGTTGGCCCAAGACTATAGTTAGGTGCATTCATCATAGGAATTTGCTAGCCTTAGATGCATTTTTTTGGTTTCTTGGTCATTTTCAAAACTGTTAATTCAGGAGCCAACAAAATGGTGACTCTGCTAGGGAGTTGCATACAGAAAGAACCAAAATCTCTGGCATGAAACAAATTGGATATAGCATATATATAGCAAGAGGTGTTTCTTATTTCCTTGTTGAAGTTTCATGTTGCCCAGTGTCTTTATTCATTGACAGCAGTAGTTTGATTGAATTGAATAATTTGTAATATCAAAGTCATTTGCCATTTTGATAAGTTGCTATCAGAATTCAGAGTTAATGTCATATTCTTTCACTTTGCCAAGAGTGTGAAATTCCCATGTTGTTGTATAAAGTTTGCAAATTTTGGACCAGCTTGTTATGTTTTGCAAGTTTGGAAAATCTATTCTCACTAAGTGAGTGGCGACTCAAAGTTATATCTTTGCACCAGTGCTTCAAAATGTGAAGGTATTCTAAAGGATGCAATACTCGAAAAGTAGATTTGAAGAGTTCATGTCAAGTTCTTGACAATGGGTGAAAGAATTAGGTGAGATGTAGTGCAAGTGTTACTAAATCCAGATAAGATCTGAATCTGTTGTTATTTGTAGCATCGAAGTAGTTGCAGGCATCAGTATTGAAGGTATTTATATTTTCATGTGATTTTATTTCCATGAAAGTAAGCTTTACAAAGTTTCTCCATCAAGTGGATTTTCCAGCACTAAATAGGAGATTGGTTTAGTACATTCCAACATACTTTGTGAGAGGTAGATTTAGTAAAAGTTTTTTTTATATTTTGAAGTATGTTTGAAGTTGAAATTGGTAGAAGGTTGTATAGGTATGTTGCAAGTTGTTAATATGAGATTTACAAGTTGTAAATTGTTTCAAATCTTTTCTCACCAAGTGTGAGTGGCAACTCTAGACTAAATCTCTGTGGCAGTGCATGATTTATTTTGAATATTAGAGGCTTTCAGTATTTGTGAGTAGATCTAGTTTGATTGGAAAGATGAAGTACAAATTCTTGATTAATGGTTTATGTGGTTGCTTATGTCTGATGAAGTAATTCATTTCAAAGGGTGAATCACTATTGTGATTTCATTTTCCTCTTCAAAGAGGTGGCAACTCTACAAAGGATTCTATCTACGGTGTGAAGGGTTTCATGCTTGCACCTGTGCCAATCAGCAAATTTGAGGTTTCAGATAGCAACACATAAAGGTATTTCAATTTTCATATATTTGTCTCTCATGAAAATTGAATGAACGAAATGGTTGCCTCCATCTAGTGGTTTCAACACTAAGAAAAAGAGGTAGGAGTTTTAAAAGTTTATAAGATGGATTCTGAGTCTAAGTCTTAAAATGACGTGTCGACTCTTGAAAGTGTTCGTGCAAACATTGTTAGATTGAAAAGAAAGATTCATGATAAGACTGTCTTAATGTTAAGAAGCACAATTGGTGATATTAAGGGTCTTAGTGAATTCCAAATTTACATGAAGTTTAAATCAATAGTTATGAATCTTGATGAGTTTTTCAGACCAGAGGAGTCTTCATGGCCGGTGGTACTCTTAGAAGTTTTTATGCCACATTCAATTGATTGGCCAACCAATATAAGATTAGATAAGATTTATGAAATTCAAGATTTTATCATGGAGGTTGAAAATGCTTTGAAGGCTAATGAGTCTAATGTTAATGAATGTAATGAATCCATTGAAAGTGATAATGAATATGAGGAGTCTTAGTTTTATGAATCAGAGGATAATAATTAGCAGATTGATAATAGGCATAATGTGGATTCATCTTCTTATGATAATGAATATAAAGAAGAGGAATAGTGTGACAATAGTAATAGTCTTCCTTTTAGTGATGAATGTGAATGTGTTATGATGCCGGTTGTTGAGGTATTGTCTGAAAAGGAAGATGTATGGGATGATCTCAGTTTTGGTTATTCACGCTCTATTACTAACAAGTCTGCTGTTACAAATGTATCAAGCTATCCAGATAATGATCGCAGCCAAGGGGAAGAAACCAGTAGTGAAATCTTGTTAAGTGTTGATGAGATTTTTGATTTGTTGGCTCACAATTTTGAAAGGTATGCTAATCTATCCAAGGATGCTTGTGCTTTGCCATGTTTTGCATTTCCATATGGTGAAGTCATTTCCCCTAAATTTAATGTTGAAGAAGATATAGTTTTAGAATATGCTCTATCAAGTTTGGGAGGTGTATGTGATGGCAATCCATACATCAATGCACATGATGACTTCTATGTTGAGGATGAAAATGTAGAGCTAAGGTCTGTTGTTGGTTCATTGTCTTCTTGTTTTCATGAGGCTAAGATGTATTCGAATTGCTCATGTGATGAGAAAATTAGTACTAATGAAATGGTTTATCCTAGTGAGTTATTTGAGGAAGAAATTGATACAAATCAACATATTGTAAGAAGGCAATTTCATGATAATTCTTGTGATTTGGTATCTAATCATTTTTTGGAATGTGAAGAAAATACAATGTATGTTCAGTTTGATTTATGGAGTATTGATATTGCAAATGAGGAGAAATCAAACTTTATATTTCCTTCATATCGAGATGCACAAGGTGAGTTACCATCTAATTCATGTAACTCGTTGAATGAAGTAGAATACCAAGCTTTTGTGTTCCTGGTTAAAGCAATCCATGATTTAGTCAGTGATGATCAGTTTCAATTTGATGTCAGTTGTTATGATCATGCTGAATCATTTTTTTAATAGTGAGAAAGATGAGGAAAGTATGTCTGACTTTTATATGCACTATGAAGATCATGATAGTTTTGTTTTGCTTAATGAACTGATTGCAAATGTTGATATGTTTGGTGAAATAAAGAAGGATGAGAATTTCAGTTTACCTCAAGAAGATGTAGATGAAACTCAAGTGTATGATAGAGGTAAGGAGTTTTGAAAACTTTTCGATGGCCCGGGGCCATCGTTTGTACATAATCTTAGTGGTTGTTTCTTGCTTTCAATTATGTTGTTTGAGAAAGTTTTTGATTTCAAGTGTGTGGTCTGCTTCTTCCAAAGATTTGAATCCTTGCCATGCCCGCAAGGGACATGCATCCCTAGACAGAGCCACTATTGGGACTAAAAATTGTATGGTCCATTTTAAGTCACATTTTGAAAATTTTGAAGAATTAATGCCCTAAAGTGCTTTTTGTTCATATTAGCCAGTTATTAGTTTGAGGCCTAGATGGTGTTTGAGTGGCTTAACAACTTTCATTTAACATATGCATGTGATCCACAATGTTATTTTTCCATCCCAAATCATTCGGTGTAGTCCCATTTTGAGCTAGTGTCAAAATTTGCAATTCTGCCTAAGTGTCAAATAGTGATAGGAGGCATAGTTTGTCTTTGAATATATTTTACCTAGGAATGTGTCATGACCCACCACTTTTCAAATGTTTAGTATGCATATCAAAGAACATGTGTTCCAATTTGCAGCCAATTTTGAATCTGTTTGAATAGGTTTCGAACCCCTCAAAGTTGGTCATTTACTATTTTCATGCTTTTGCAAAATATTCATAATTCTAGGAAGCCCTGTTTGACGTGTTATAATTTTGACGTAGTTGACCAAAATGCTAAAAATCCTTTTGTGTTGCATTGTAGATGTTAGAGACTTGTTATGTTTCAAGTTTCAGCTCATGAAGAATCTATTTGCTCAGTTTTCAAACGCGATTCCAAACGCAATTTCTATCTTTTTACTAGTGTCAGCATTTGAAAATTTGTTGGAACCCCTGTACGTGATGCCATATCTTGAGATCCATGACTGGTAAGATTGAATGGATTGTACCACTACATTGCACTCTAAAAATACTTTAAGTGTGCCGATTTTCAAGTCTTGATGGATCCATCTACTCATTTTTCTAGGTTAATTCCATTTGCAAAAAATCACTTTTCTATCATTGTTTCAATCTGTAAAATAAAAGTAGCCCACTTTGACTAATCACCATTTGCGGCCATTTATTTTTCATGAGCCCAGATCACAGATCCATACTCTCCTCGTGAGAGTGAATCAACGTCCCAATTTTCATCTTCACAAGTGCCCATTTGCCTAGTTTTCAAAGACAAATCCAAACCCAGTTTATTGCTTTCTTACATGCTTTCTTGCAGGCAGTTTTGAGAGGTCAACTTTGACAACAAATATTTTTTGACCCCAAATTCATCATGAGATGAGATTCGACAAGGTGAAAGTATGTGGAGCAAATAGTCAATGTGCCAATTTTAAGAGCTCAATTAGGTGATTTGGTCAATTTTTAAGCCCAGTCAAATGACCTCCTGACACAAAAGTGACAATTTGCAGAGAATGAGAAAATGAGATTTTAATGATCAATTAATGCTCAAAATCAATTCCAATGGATATTAAGAGGTCAATAGGCCAGTTTGAGGATTCAATTGTTCAGAAACAATTTTTTTTTTAGTTGAACCGACTTTGGGGTCCAACTAATTTTATCAGATTGACAGAATTCTTGAGAAGTGAAAGTATTTTTAAAAAGGGGGAATTGTACGAGTTAGAGTCATCTCATGTAAAAGATTGATAATATTGATGTTGGAAGCTCTCTTTTATGATGAGCATCATCACCTGGGCATTAATTAAGATGAGTCATATGTCAAGGGTTATTTGACATGAATGTGCCTGCTATATGTGCAATTGATCAGATAATCAAATGAAAGGAGCATAGAGATTATGACACCCAGGCCTCGATTTGACATTCATATCAATCTTCCAACATTGAGGAAGCTAGATGCCATGCTGATTGAATCTTTGGATAGCCTTGGCCAGACACAATTTTGGTATGTAGGAGGCGGCAATGAAGAAATGAATGACTTGCCCAACGTGAGCATGGAATAGGGGAAGCAATGGTGGTTTCCAGTTCTAAAGGTGCCTCTGAATGGGCTTTTAGATGAATCAAGAAAAAAGTTTCTTTATCAAAGAGATTGTATAAATAAGATATTCAAGGTTGCAAAATCCATTAATGAGCAAATTTTATCTAAAATGGAGGTTCCAGGGGTCTTCTGGGATGCACTTTCCAAGACCCGTAAATCAAGCCTTGGAGATGCTCTGTATAGAGCCATCACAACAAAATATTTATCTACTAAGAATGTGCTCTTGTCGCTAGAATGCTCTAGAAATGGAAAACCAATTAGAGTCAGCCATATATGCATGAAAAAGGAGTGCCCACGTAGCAAGCATTAACACCATGGTAAAAGAAGCCTACATGCCTTAAGAGTTAAAGACTACAAGAAGCCGTAGGCAGAGGACATTTGAAGAAAAGCAAGAAATAATGAGTAGAGTCTGTTCATATTTTTGCTAGATTGACCTAGCCCATGGGGTTTTAACATTGAGAAAGTCAAATTCCTTGCTAAATCTGATTCAAAAAAGTTATCAGAAGTGGATACTAGAAGTTTAGAAAGAGTAAGCAATAGAATAGAGGCGACTATTGGGGTAGCAAAGGTTGACATGTTGAAAATGAAAGCCACAGCAACATAAGAAATCCACAGCAACAGGTGGAAATTTTTTGAACGAATATTCCCAAGAACCTAATGACATCATCCCAATTCAAAGGCAGAAAAGTTAAAAAATCCGGCTAGTCGCTATGTCGCTAGCCGAAAAATCCAAGAAATTATGGCTAGTGACATAGCAACTAGCTGAAAAATTTCAAAATTTGGTGAGGGGTAAATAAAGCAGCATGGGTCCCACTTCCAATCTGACAATGAATCAAGAAGCACCAAGTGGCAGCAAATAGAATAACCAAGCAATGATGTGGCAGGAAAATCTCAGAGATCACTAGATCGTGCCACGTGGCTAATCCAACGGTTGTCATTAACTTGCTATAGGAAAGATGTAGGGAAGTTAGTATAGTGACATAGTGAGTGCCTAGGTGGTAGGACCAGTTGGTGATGAGGTGGCATACTGACATGGCGATGAGCATGATAGATAATGTGGTGACATGTGGCACCCAATTGTACAGTTGCAAACCAATCAAAATGTGCCATGTGTCAAGGATGGTCAACCAAGTTTGACCTGGATTGAAAAGGCAAGAAAATTCAAAAGGTTTCAAATATAAATTTTATTTTATTTTCCTTCTAGTTTCATGTGCAGGTCAAACATTTAAATAAAGTCTAAAAACTTTGATATAGTTTAAACTTTAATGAAAGTTTAAATTTTTGCAAAACAATGTGCAAACCTGAGATAGAGGCCTGAACTTCATAGGGCTATAATAGGGACTTTTTTTTTATCAAAAATGGTCACTCCAATATACCACCAGAATTGGGAAGAGCTGAATTTTCCAAATATGAAGTCAGTTTGTGCACAAGTACTCACCAACTCATGCTACAAGTCATTTTGTGAAATCTGAGGCATTGACAATAGTATAAGAAAATTTGATCATTGAGCATCAAAGTTGGTTACAAGGCAGATTTGAAATTTTTTTGAACCCTGATTGTGGTAAAAGTAAGCTGGAAAAGATTATCTTGCATTCTGAAGGCTAGCTAACTAATTTTTACTTTTTACTTTGAGTTCAATTTGATATCAGAAATCAGTTATCTTTTCTACCAAATATTTGAGATTCTTTATGCTTTTAAGAGCCAAAATGATAAGGATCTAATAGGCAGTTATAGAGAGAAGGTAGAGAGAGGCTTTTTCATCTTCTTGGGAAGGAATTCTAAAGGGACACTTGTCAATTGCAGATTGAATTCGAGAATTGCTTCTTTCCTATATCTTTCTTCCTTCTTCTCTTTTGCAGGTTGTTGGCAGTTTGCTCTGGGTAATACCAGCAAGGTTCCAGTGTTTTACTATTGAAACTAGGATTGTAGATGGTTTTACTTCCTATCTATTGAGTTGTGCTCTAGTAGTGAAGGCCACACATCCACCTCTTGTGTAGATTTTCAGTTCATTCTCATGTGTTGTTTTTTGAGATAAATGGAGATTGATGCTGGATTATGTGAATTATTTAGAGTTCCATTTAGTATTACCAGTTCATGTATTTAGTCTTTCCATGGATGAATATAAAAAGAGATTTACAAGAATTATCTGAGTTTCCTTGTTCTGTCTCCTAATTCTTCATATGTCATTAACTTTGTGATTAAATGGATAAGGTTCATTTGATTTAAGGCAGCTTGGATGAGTTGTATGTCAGATATGTTATTGCTTCTAACTCAAGGAGTTAGGTAAATGCTTCAGCATTCTGATAGGGTTTCTGGGTGTATGAAGGGGATATTTCGTAAGAATGGGATTTGGGGATTTCAGTTGATAAACTTGATTGTAATGCAAGCAAGTTAGGTCATCCTATTGGTAATGAATCTATGTTTTAATGGATAAGGCACTGATCACTAAATCAGATGCAAGCTGATATGAAAGTTGTTTGCACAAAACATTTTTAATCAAAATCATTTCAGTTTTTCATGTCTTGTAGTGGGCTGAAAGGAATTAACCCTCACTCAGCTTATGGATTTAATAGATTGCAATTTGCTACTATAGATCTGTGTTATTGCATGAGTTATTAGGAGATATAAGGGGTTTTCATCTACTAAATAGATTTAGGGATATGTTTTTGCACTGGTCAAGCCTTATAGTTGGCCCAAAACTGCAGTCAGGTGCATTCATCATAGGAATTTGCTAGCCTTGGATGCATTTGTCTAGTTTCTTGGTCATTTTCAAAACTATTAAATCAGGAGCCAACACCTTGATGACCTTCATGAACATCAATTACATCATTACTAAACAAAAGACAGTATCCAAATTTTAATTTCATATAAAAACCTGTATCAGATAGAATGACATTACCTCGATGATTCATTCTATTGTATTCCAACTTCCTTATGTGAGGTGTCATTCTTCATGGCTTTGATATTGTCTCTTCTTTCCCATTGAAAATATTTTTTTTTATTAATTTGATACTTATAATTTTTATGGATAAAGTGTTCATGCTCATCAAAAACCTTTCCAAAAAAAAGTGAGTAAAGAGATTTCATCTTTGGACCATAAATTGGACATGCAAATTTTCCCTTTGTGTGAAGACCTACAAGATCGTGCATAGTTGAATGATATGTATATTAGAAGATTCATGTTTACAATTATCACATGACTCTTAAACATACAATGAAAATGTGTTAGTACTATTACATACCATAATATGTGTTAACAGTTTTACATACCACAAAAATGTGTTAGTCCATGGGTATCATGTATTGTCTGTACAAGTATTGCACGAAATTGAAATTGTCTTTCACCAATTGGTCTAGAGATGTCATATATAGTGAGCCCATTCCATAACTCTAACAACTCATCAATCAAGGGCTCAATACATACATTCATATATTTCACTTGGTACAGACCTAGTTGAATGAACATGAACAAAACATAATTATTATGACCATTTTGATACTGTGTTTATAAATTAATTTAGATTACTATTACATGGAAAAATACCTGGTATAATTGTTTCCAACATTATGTGCTCCCTCTTTATAGACATCCAAGGAGGAATTTTATTGTTAATAACAAAAATAGGTCAAACTGAGTAAATAGATCTCATCTCTCCAAATGGATTGACACTGTCTGCTGCCAATGAAAGATTTAGGTTACAAGGTTCTTCTTTAAATATTGACCACCTATCTTCTATGTCCTTAAATATAGAACCATCTACAGGCATTCACATAATATCATCTTGACTTCCATTGTGTGCATGGTAATCCATAAATTGTGTCAAGCTAGTGCACCTGAATAATCGTTGCAAATGTGGAATAATGGGAATGTATTGAAGAACCTTGTGAGGCACCTTTTTGGTTATTTGATCTAATCAACATCTACTAATTTAACAATCAGAGCATTGTGTTTTAGATTCATGTTGTTTATGATATATAATATGATCATTGGGACATGCATGTATTGTGTGATACTCCATTCCAATATCTTTCATAACGACTGATAATTCTCGATAAGAGCGAGGTAGAATGTTTGATAGTGGTAAAAAAAATCACCTATCAACCTATGGAAAAATAATTGTTAATATAAATAACATTAGTGGTATGCTAACATAGAAGATGACAAAAGTGATACTATACCTTAGCATACGTGAGATTGCTACAATGGATACACCATTTATAACCTTGAAGTTTACCAACAACAATACAACAGAGGGAAGCATTGTTTGGGAGCCTTAGTACAAGAGCTTGTATACATTTTCAGTTACAATTATATCAAGGTTCTCATCATCATCATCATTATTAGATGAGCTACTATCATCGTCTTCATCATCTTCATTAGTTGTGCAAGTAACATCTTCTTCAATCCTTTTCTCTGGCATATTATTAGTTGCACCATACCAACATCTTCAATTGTGTTCTTTGCCTCAAGATCATCTTCTTCCATGGGAGCATTACCTTCTGCCAGTTGTAAATCCACATTCACCAAGGGACAAAAATCCTTTCCCATTCAATGCGATCATATCGCCTATAATGTGTCTAAGCTATTGTGATTAGAGTTCTTCGATTCTTTAAGCCCTTGTATTTTTTGTAAGGACAATAACATTTTCCATCACCTTTTCTTTTGAATTGAAATCACAATCTAGTAAATGTTGCCTTATTTTATTTTGGGCTCATATTGTTATGTGTGGAGTTTCTTCATAAGCAAATATTCAGGCTATAAAATTATATCAAATATAAACATACAAGCATTAGTAGTATCTTGTATATAATAAAAAATAAATAATTAATTAAATATTACTATCTCTTTAGTAAGGGTGGCATCTAAACAAATCAAATGACTTATACAATATATATATATATATATATATATATATATATATATATATATATATATATATATATATATATATATATATATATATATATATATATATATAAGAAAAAATGGTATATTTAAACTAAACATGTGTGGAACAAATTCTCTTAACACAAATACACTATTTTTCATTAGGCTAATTAATGGTTCAAATTTTATGTCTTGGGATAACTTGTGTCGATGGGGCTTCCTTGGTTTCTATAGGTGTATTTTGTGTCATCACAATGAGGATTGTGTTTCTCATTTTTTCCTTCAAAAATATTTGTCTATAGAGATTTGGCATTTCTAGTGGGGAGTTAGTTATTAGGATTGCTGGTGTCTCCTTTTTAGTTGAGCTTTGGGTCTACTAGGGTAAGCCTCTCATTTAAAATTTGTCTTTATAGATTGTTGATGACTAGTTAAGACAAAGTGAAAATGTGAGTGAATTAAGTAATCCTACAACCTATATCATGCACAACATAATTTGTGAAGAAGGAAGCCTCAATGTCTTGTATTTTATCCATTGGGTTGATAATCAAACAAAAAAGTTCTCTTTATTGAGTCCATAAAAAAATCCAACACTGCAAACTTTCTCACCCTCTATTGTTTTTTTAGAAAAAAATGAAGAAAGTAGCATCAACACAATAAAAATTCAAGAAATATTTTTATTTGGTAGCAAAATATGTACAACATTGTGATAGTTCTTGCAATCAAAAGCCTAAGTTAAAGAAGTATTTAAAAAATCAATGCTTCCATTTTTTATGGTGAATATTTATGTGAATTTTTTTCAAGTTGGTGAACCATACTTGATATTTGGTGTTTTGGAAATCATGATATATCTCCTCATCAAATTTTGACTCAATAGGAAAAATCAATTAAAAGCTATGACCCTCAGAAGTCCCTTCATTAAAACTATGTTGAATGTTTTCGACACCAAATAGGAACTTTTCTCTATTACTTGAGTTTTTGTTAATGCAATGTTTAGATCTCTTTTCTCAAAATTTTGTAAATGCTCATCCCATGTTATTCCAAACACAAATATGTTATCCAAATAGACCAAAATAAGAGACAATGAAAGGCCTAAATATGTCATTAGTCATTCTGACAACTTAAACATCACACACTAAGCCTTGATTCTTAGGTTAAAAGTGGTAAATAGTCAAAGTTGACTTACTTTATCCAAGCTTAATATTTTTTCTTAGAGTGTGATATTTAAGAGTGTCCTTTGTCATCCTCAAGGAAGTGGTGGAGACATTAGTCAAACAAAATGGTACTTCTATCCATTCAAATACTTCATCTTTGGATTTGAGATTAATTTACATGACATTTGAATGGTATGTATAATTGGTCCTTCCTCTTTCCATTGAATCATTAGAAATATAAAATCTCTATATTGAGATATTAAATTCCCACACCACATTTTGTAATAATGACAGACTATTTTGAGATATTAAATGCCTACACTATATTTTGTAGTAATGACCATGTGTATTTAATATAGGACATTCCCAAGCTCCCTTATACTTTCATTACCCAATTTCATAACATATCACATTGCCTAGACTTGTATATATTGTGATGCATGTACATGTATCATTTTCCCAAAAACACAACACACATGCATCCAATAGTAATACATTATAGATCTCCTCATCATTGAATGGTTTGATGCAATTTAAGATAATAATTCAATATTTTCTTACTCATATATCTCACCCTTGGCTCACCCAACCCAATTTCAAAAATAAAATGTAAAGCATTTCCATTCAACCAAATCTATAAGATAAATAAACATTATTCACGTTTGTAAGGTGATATTTTACTAGTATAAAAATTCACACAGGGATAGTCGTTAGTGAGCTACTCACTATCTTTTTTCTCAAAAGCGTATGTAGGAAATAGATATTAGATTCCTCCTCAAATCCATGTGATTTTACATTAGTGTTGCAAGCCCTAAGAACTCTCTACATTGTTATATTAACAAATTTTATAGTTTTCACGCCACTTAACCATGTATTTCTATGTCATTTTGGTGTGTTTCTTTAATATTTTAAGTGAGGGGAGAAGCCTTGTTGATCTATTTTCTCAAAAACTTGGACCTACCTTCCCCTTTCAATTATTCAAGGCTTTCAAATACTCAAATTTTATTTCTTAATTGAATTTTTTTCAATATTTGTTTCATGTTTGTGTTTGGTTCTTGGCATCTCAACACTTAAAAAATCTATTTGATTTAGATATCGGGTTGGTCCACTATTGTACTTATAACCTAAATGATTTTTTTATATGTTGTATGCTGAACTTTGTGGATAATGCATCAAATGTATTGGGCTACTCTTAGATATATTTTTATTTATTTTTTGCTGAGGTCACTACCATTACATATACCTCTCACTATGTAATATAAAAATTTGAATAGAATTTAATAGTAATATAAGAAATTGAGCACCCGAGTTGAAAGTTGAGGGGAAGAACACTCGACTAGAAAAAATTGTAACAGATTTTGTTCATTTAATACACTTTAGGACACATATATACATAGGGATATATTTCTTTGAAGATGTCAACATATCTAATTTCCATGGTGGTAACCACCTCATACTAGTACACCAACAAATGCAAAAGACCCTTTCCTAGAAATAGTATCTAAAACATCCTTCAGGTTTTGTAACACAAAAGATCATCATCCCACATTTGATGATGAATCCACATCACTACCAAAAAAACCATGCTACCAAGTCACACATGGTATTGTGATATGAATCTTCTAAATGAAGATCCTTTATGTTGACACACAAAATTGATATGTCAATAACACTGAGTGAAACTATTAAGATTTAAAGCCACCAAAAAAATAAGAACCAATTCTATGATACCACATCATCACTTTCAAAAGTCCAAAATATTCATAAATAGCTTAGATAGAAATATTTTCACCATGTCTTCCATAAATAATATATAACTCATAAATAACAACATCTAGATCTTCCACCATGATTGTACATAATAAGAACATGTATTCTCCTCTATTTGATAAATTTTTTTTTAACAAACCAAGTGACAAAACCAAGACACCAATTTGGACATGAAATTTAGTTTTGATCTCATTTTGGTGTGCATGTTGTGTAAGATAATGATATTATCAATAATTAAACGAAAGGATATATTGATGTGGGACTGACTATTATTTCCACTATATGACACTTTATTGTTATCCATAGTATTCAAAGACTCAATCTCCCCCTGAAGTCTTTTCCAAGTGATGGAGAATGACCCTTGACACCTCATAAATAACCAAGACAATGCTCCTTTAATAGATTCTTCTCTATCTCAATGAATTAGTACCTACTTATTGTGACTATGATTGTATTGAAGAGAGTTGTAAGCAACGACCTTAGATCAAGAATTTGTATCAACAAAAAAAACTTTGCCTTGCATTGTGAAATGAAACACTAGGCCCATTATAATTCAATTCAACCATTGAGTAAATTTGGAAACATAAACCTATCACCAACCTATTGAGACCAAGAGGACTTTTCACACTTTGAAAAATATTACCAATAATCATGCTAGAGCATAATAAAACTTTTATTAGACAGATCCATGTGCTGTAAAAAAAATATTCATTTGATTGAAGAAATGTATTTGTAAACCCTCATGGTTAAGGATTTTGAAGTTTTTTGTTCATTTATCCAACTTGGAGCATTTGAAAATTTTCATCATTTAGATTTCAGTAGCATTTTGAAGACTTTTTCAAATGCACTTGGCTTTAGATCTAAAATTGTTTCTTTAAAAAATTCAAATTGAATATTTTTCAATGACTCAAGGGGTTTGAATAGGATTAAGGAAAGTAAACTTCATTTCTTAATCAATCCCAACTTCAGCAATGAAAGGAGAGTAGGCATCGTAAGGGAAATGAAATTTCCTTTGTGGGAACCTCAACCCTGTCTATTATTGTATTGTGCAAAGCTGAATCTGATCTACACAATGTTGTACAAGAAAATCTACCTCATGCCCTTCTAGCACTTAACCCTTTTTCCCACTCCCACCCATGCATAGCTAGCTAAGCTAAGACAAAATGAAATGAAATTAGAATCACTTTTTTCTTTAATATCCCATGTTGGTCAAAATTTTGACATTAAACTTTACTAAGTTCAAAATGTTGATATGAGATTGTTTTGAAGTGAAGAAACTATAATGGAAAAATCATTGTTTTCTCACTAATGTCAAACCTGCTACTTGCTGGTAAGACAATTTCTTAGTTAATTTGAGTATTATATTTTTTTTGACTAATGAAGAGGATTTGATCAAATAAGAAAACAAGATCATAGAGAAAAGGTTAAGTTATGGTATGAAAAAGGAGTACACAGATCAATTAAGACAATGATGATATAGTGTATTATTAATATACTTAAGGTTGCAAAGGTTGGATACATTGATTATGTCTAGAAGAACAAGTAAGAATAATTGTATCTTCTAAGATTGATTGAGTGCACAATAGGTGTTGAGCAAAGTTAGTGCAAGACATGTAGAAAATTAGTTGGAGCCAAGAAAAGTGAAGATTCAGTGTATGCCGAGTGATTTAGTGTAAGCCGAGTAAAGTTTAGTTGGTGTTGAGTATCAATAAACTTTAGTGTTCATTTAGTGAACTAGTTTTGGCCAAGTGAAAGAACAATATGGAAGCTGAGTGATAACATATTGATGTTGAGTGCCAATATTCATGTTAAATCATAGATTTGATGAATTTAAGCTGACTATTTTGTTTTCTTGAATTGCCTAAAGCATGTGGAAGATAACTAGGATGAGTTGGTGGCACATAATTCTAGGTAAACTATTTTGTGGAGAATTCAAGGAATATTGTAGAAGTTTTTAAAGGAACCAAATGGAAAAGTGGGTAGATTCATTGTATCCTACCTAATCCTACCTAACCCTAAAATTGGTGATTGAGGTTGAACAACAAAAGATCTTAAATCTCTATTTATAGAGAGAGTTGGTCAAAAGAAAAGGTTATCATGTGCGAGAACCTAAGGAAGACAAAGAGCCTAGGGTATTGCTTCATTTAGTGGCTAAATAGAAGAGATTGCTATTGGAAAGAAAAGCAAGAAGGATTAAGAGTATGAATGCTTGAAGGGTGAACAAGCTATCAGAGCTAAAGTGTGTAAAAGCCAAGTAGAATGGAGGACTGAAACATAGATCTATAATTTATAAGTGAGTTGTAATTTGTTATCAGATAAACCCTTACTATTACTTTCTAATCATTGTATTAGTTTAGGTTAAATCTTTGGGATTAAGGTTGACCTAACAATTATTTGTAAATCCATTAACTGGGTGACATTCCAAGCGAGTGGTCTAAAGTCTTCTAACAAGGCTCACTCCTAATAGAGTGATTGAAATCCTCTAACTAGGTCACATTTAATAGTTTGTATTGTAACCTTTAACAAGGTTGGCCTTTAACAGGGAATCACTTTAGAAGAGTGAGAATTAGTAGCATGTTACTAATGGTTTTTCCCAAATTGGGTTTCCAAGTAAAATCTTTATGTCAAATGTGTTATTGAATCCATTATGTTTCATGTTTACATTTTTACAAAAAAATTTTGACCTAGGATAGTAACCTGCAAAGTTTAAGTGTTGTATGATGTAATGGATGCATGGATAATAAGGTTTTATGGATATGGGTTCACTAAGTTGTGAAAATTTTTATTTGTACATTTGGACCTTGGATAACTGATTTAACACCCCCCCCACAAGTTATCCAAAAATTGGTATTGGAGCCATAGTGCTTAAGAGGACTAGTTTGAGGGTACTAGAAGCAAAATATCAAGATGTCAAAAAGCAAGGTACTCAAGCTTAACAAGGAGAACTTCCTTGCATGAAAAATTCTAATGAAGCTACACTTAGGAGGTCTTGGAGACCATACACAATCTACCATCATCATTGATCATGTCAATCCTACTGGAGTCCTAACTATTGATGATCTAAAAGAGAAGAAAGAACACAATTAGGTAATGCTGGAGATTTCCGCTGCCCTAAGTTATGCCAAGTTTGATGACATCAAGGGTTATGATTCTGCAAAGGAGATGTGGGATGCTCTTCATGCCATTTATGGAGGTGATGCAAATATTTTAAGAGTCAAATATGAAAGTCTTAGAGGTAATTTTGATGATATGAGAATGCAAGAAGGTGAGAATGTTGCTCAATATTTCTATAGGATAAAAGATTTTATTAATGCTATAAGAGGAGCTACTGGTAAGATAGATGATGATACTTTATTAAGCAAAGTTTTGAGAACACTACTTCCCATCTATGTTATTAGAGTTTCTTCCATACAAGAATTAAGATGTATACCAGGTTCTAATCTGATTCTAGAAGGTTTGGTAGGTAGGCTTACTACCTTTGAGCTATCTAATTTTGATACCTTCAAATCTGACAATGTTGAATCTTCTTTCAAAGCTAAGATTTCATTATAGGAACCTAAAGAGAAAAAGAAAAAGGTCAAATATGTTCCCAGTAATAGTGATATAGATGAGGAGGATTTAGAATAGCTTGAAGCACTACTAGCAAGGATATTTCATAGAGACCAAGGAAAATTCAAAGGTAAGTTACCTATCTTGTGTTTTAATTGCAATGAGGTTGGTCATATTGCTACTAGATATCTAGAGAAGAAGAACTATAAAAGTGGAGATAAATACAGAAGTAAAAGAGACAAGGACAACAATGATTACAAATACAAAGGCAAGAAGTCTTTCTACATTGTAGAAGATGAAACCATAGATGGATATGATGACCATGATGATGAAGTGGTGCATGTTGCAATGAACGATAAATCTAATGAGGATGAGGCAACTGCACTAGTGTCTTATGTGAACAAGAATGACAGATGGATCATTGGTAGTGGGTGTCCACATCACATGACTGGAGATAAAAGTAAATTTATTACCTTGGATTATTATGATGGAAACAGTGTAAGGTTTGGTAATGATGCATCTTGTTTGATAAAAGGAAAAGGATCTATCAAACTCACAACAAATATTTTGTGTGACAATGCTTATTATGTTGAAGGACTTGATGACAATTTGTTGAGTGTGTCGCAACTGAATAGTTCAGGTTGCAAAGTTGAGTTTGAGAACAAGATAGCTAAGATCTGTGATACTGATGGACAACTAATTGGGAAAGGTGATCAAACTAAAGGTAATATATTTTATCTTGATATGAATGATGCTACTTGTCTTGTAGAATTTGATAATGTGTGGTTATGGAACAAGAGGTTATGTCATGTAGACTTTGATAACTTGAATAGTATTAGTAACATGAAAAGAGTAAAAGGTTTTCCTAAATTGAAAAAATCTAACAATATAATTTGCAAATAATGTCAGTTAGGAAAAAATGACAAAGTCTATTTTTAAGAGTAAGACTCACACCTCTAAAGAAATTCTAGAGATTGTTCATGCTGGCTTGTGTGGACCAATTAGTGTGCAAAGCTACAAGGGTGACAAGTACATTATCCTATTTGTTGAAGATTATTCTAGGATGATGACAATTACATTTCTGAAATAGAAATATAATGCTTTTCAAATACTTAAGTGGTACTTAGCCAGAGTTGAGAAGGAGATAGACAAAAGCTTGAAATGTCTTAGATTTGATAGAGGAGTACAATTTACATCAAATGAGTTTGAGATCATCTGTAATGATAGAGGATTCAAAAGACATACATCTGCACCTAGGACCCCTCCACAAAATAGAATTGTTGAAAGGAGGAACATATCTATAATAGACTGTGCTAGGACACTCATGATAGAGAAGAATGTTATTTTGAAATAATGGAAAGAGGTTGTAAGTACAACTGTCTATACCTTGAATTGTGTGCAAGTAAAGAAAGGTACTCATTCAAGACTTTTTGAATTATGGTATGGATGCTCACCCAATATAAAATATTTTAATGTATCTGGAAGCAAGTGCTATGTTCTTAATGATTTTAGCAATGGTGAATTAGATGCTAAAAGTGAAGAAGGTATATTCCTTGGCTATTCCTCAAGAAGTGAATCTTATAAGTGTCTAAATAATAGCACTAACAAAGTTGTGGAAAGTGTAAATGTGAAGTTTGATGAATATACAGAAGTACATGAGGCTAAACCTATAAAAGAACTAGAGGAATACAAATCTTTTGTATACTTTTATGAAGGTATCCCTGCTAATGAAGATGTTGTAAACCAAGATGCAAATTAATTACAAGTTTTAGTGACTACCAAGTCACATACAATGAATGTCAAGTTGCATTTAGGAACCAAGCTATAGCCAACAACTGAGTTGCAAAATGAAGCTGAGGCACATTCTGATTTTGAGATTAGTGTACATGAAAGAGATGTTGAATTACCTCATATAGAAGTACATAATGACTCAGAAGATGACAGACCTAATAAGGAAAGTAGAGCAGAACCAAGATTTTCTAAGTATGCCAAGAGACATCACCCTGCTACACAAATTATTGGAGAAAAAGATGCTAGACCAATGATAAAGAACAGGTTGAGAAGTGATAGATGTTTGCTAAGCATGCATGAACCTAAGACAGTGAAAGATGCCTTAGAAAATGAGGACTGGAGTAAATGCATGAAGGAAGAGATTGAGAAGATTGAGATGAATAAATCATGGACTTTAGTTCCCTAACTAGAGGACAAGAATGTGAATGGAAGCAAGTGGGTGTATAGAAAAAAGCTAGATGAAAATGGTGAAGTCACAAGGAATAAGGCAAGATTAGTTTGCAAGGGGTATGCACAAGAAGAAGGGATAGATTATGGAGAAACATTTTCCCCTATAACAAGATTAGAAGGAGTAAGAAATCTACTTGCTTACTCTACATAAAAAGGTTTCAAAGTTTATCAAATGGATGTGAAGTCAACATTTCTAAATGGTATATTAGAAGAAGAGGTTTACATAGAATAGCCAGAAGGATTTATTGATGCCAACCGTTGAAGTTGATGAATGATCAACCCAACAGCTCCCAAGAATCACCTGCACACAAACACATGTCATAGAAAGAGAAGCAAAAATCTATGGAGGTAGGAATTGCTAGCTCCATAGACAAGACATTCTTGATGATGAGAAAAAAATTAGATTTCTATTTGATTAACGATCAACCCAACAGCTCCCAAGAATCACTTGCACACAAACACATGTCATAGAAAGTGAAGCAAAAATCTATGGAGGTAGGAATTGCCAGATCCATAGACAAGACATTCTTGATGATGAGCAAAAAGTAGATTGCTATATTCAAAAAGAAAAGAAAAAGTCTCAATTCTCAATTCTCAATTTTAACAATGAGAGATCATCCTTATAAAGGAGATTGAAACCCTAAAAAGTTCTAACCTAGGTTACATCAAAATAATTAATAAAAGAATTAATTATTAGATGCCTAAAGTTTATCTTAAGAAACTAGAGTTAATTAGGAAATATCTAATTACTCTAACATCCCCCCTTAAGATAAACTTAGGAAGTAGCTAAAAACGTAGAAACTACTACTAAAAGTAGATTTGGGTTCTAACAAAAAGGCCTAAAGAGGTACTAAAGCACAACCAAATCTCTGAAAAGAGGAGAAATAGAGAAAACCACATGGGAAAAACCCTACTCCAAAAAGAGATGGAAAAATATGCTAAAAGAAACTAGTGAAGGACTAAAGAAGTCTCCAAATTAGGGAATGTCCCAGAAGATAGGAACAAAATATGATCATGAAGAACATCACTAAAGCATGTAGAAGCTACAAAGCTACAAAGATCTAAAGCACCTCCACTGAAATAGAACCTGACCAAGTAGAGAATACTATAATCTACATCGAATCAGGAGGCACACAAAGGCAAACAACTTAACTTGAAGATAAAAATGGCATGAAACACTAAAGCCTAAAGATCTGATCAATTGAACCAAGGAAGCATGAGAAATAATAGAAGACCCCCCTAATGTAGACAAGGGTGAGGTGATAGGCAAATGGAAAAGTGGGCCAAAAGAATTACATGTTAAGGAACCATGATCAAAATGCACAAAAGAGTACATATGTGTGTATTGAGGTGATCAATCTCAAACACACCATGAGGCTAATGTCATGGAAGGGACACTCACTGGACAAAGGAAGATGCCAAGCAAAGGAAAAACATCAACCCCCCATGGCACTTTATCAGAGTAGTACATGTACAATAAGGCACAAGACATAATGAATCCCAAGAATACAATAATTTGCATGAGTGTCCTCAGATGACAAATACTTGAATTAGAAGGAAAAACAAGGCAAACAACTAAAGAAAAATATAGATGTAGTATGGCACTTCATCTCAGTACATTTGCAAGAATGCATACAAATGGTGTCTAAATAGACCATAAGAGACATAAGACTGATACAAAAGAGAGTACAAGTCATGATGTGTCATTTGAAGCAATGAAATTGATCCCTAGACCTGAACCAACTGGAAGTTGTCCACTAGAATGCAAAAATGAAGAAGACTAAATAGAATGTGCCTAGAGCAAAATCTGGAAAAACAACTAATATCAGTGGAAATACCTCAAAAAGACCTTTCCAACAATATAAAGAATTCCAAAATCGGAGATAAGATGCTCAAGATATGTCTCCAAGAGTGCAAAAAGGAACTCTAGACTTGGATAGAATAAAAAGCCATCAAAACTAAAAATAACCTATACCACTATGATGGGCTTAGAATAAGCTTTTTGATGATATCTTGTTTACAAAAAATGGAGTTTGTATGCCCGAGATATGAGCAAAAATGTGAAGGTAGGTCCAAACAGAGGTCGAGGAGGTGACAAGAAGTGGTGATGCAATGTTGATGTGGCACTGATGTCAGCAAATGACAAGCCCAAATTTGATGGGTAAATGATCATCCAGGCAAAAAAATGCCATAAAATGACCCCTGCTAGAGAAAAAATCCAATCACCAAAAACATATAGTCAGGCAAAGGGCAGGTGCTAGATTAAAAATTGGTGGCCAATAGTTAATGCCACGTGTCCAAATGTGAATGGTTGGAAAAAAAATCCATTAAACACCAATTTTCAAAAAAAAAGGCTCCACCCAAAACATATTAGCAATGACCATTGGCAAGGTCAAAGACCATGGGCCCTCCATGAACCCTAATTTGTTGAATGCCCAAAATTTATGGTAAAAAACAAAAAATCCCACAAAATCCCACAAACTTACATTAGTTTCACCACATCACCCATGCAAGGATAAAAAAATTTGCACTCCTTCCCAAAAAATGCAAAGATTCATATGCTGTATGAGAAAGCATACACCCAAAGGCCAAGAACTCCCTATCAAACCATGATGTGCACATAGAAACCGCCTTTGGGAAAAAAATATGCCTGTCAAAAGATCCAGTCACCGGGATGTAGGCTAGTTGATGGAGGAGTTTGTAGAACATGGAACATGGGAATATAAACCCAGGGTTCCCAAAGTCATTGATGCCCCCAAAAAAGTGAACGTCCAAAGCTTGGCATGAGTGCAGTCAAAGGATGCACTTAAATCAAATGGCCCACCTACACTGCTAACAAGGAAGGATAGAAACCTAGTAATTAAAAGAAAATCCTTATAAACCACACCTACAAACAAGGATCCACTGTAGGTCAAGGCTACCCAAAGATCCACACACACAAATCTGCCAAAAAAAAATGTGAGCCCAACTCTAAATAAATTAACATGCACACCAAACAAATGTTCACCACCTAGTTAGAATTCGTTAATGTCAAAGCATGACCACTGTTAAGAAGAGTGAAGGCATCAAAGGGTGGACATGTGCAAGAGGCCAAGATGAGGAACCCTTTACAGATGTCATGGATACCTTCTGCATACCTAGCACGCCAATAAACTACTGGTGAAATATTGAACCCACCAAGAGATCATATTAGGCTGATGACTTCAAATGAATCAGACAATCACAAAGTCAATGAAGAGCAGCTTAAGTAATTAACATAAAGATCTTGCCAATCATGGGATGAACTCTATTACTAGCCAAAAATTATGCCAACCCAAAAGATAGGCATGTGGTCATGACAAGGCATGAAGTCTTTTAAAAAAAGTGCAATGCTTCTGATAGATGCTCAGAAAGCCCCAACCATAGCCACTCCGTGATGGCCACCTTGTCATTTATTTTTTTGGTGGCATCTGATTTGAATAGTGATTAGTCCATCAAGAAAAAAGGCATGCAATCTCCAAGACTAGAGAATCCAAAAGCTACAAGAGTGATGTGGTAGAAGGAGTTTGCAAAAACCAAAGCAAAAGTAGTTGAGATTCTACCAAATTGTTGATGTACCATGGGGTAGCACAAGGTATGGGTTCAATGCATGCATAGAGGGCCTAGGCTAGGTGCATCCTCCAATCAAAACTCATCTCCCCAAAACATACCTCCGCTAGCCAAAGGAGACGTCTTCAAGGTATGATTGGAGAGTAGAGAAGAGATGACAACTAACAAAAGGTATCTTTCATGGCTACCATGGAAGGAGGTATGAAGCTATAGGAGAATTAAAGACCAAACAAAAAATCTTGGACTCCCACAACTCCCAATCACATGCACACTCCTTTAAAATCCAAAGTTTCCCCATTTTTGTATACAAATATAATTTTTGCAAAATCTAGGTACAAAGGCATAGTCTCCAAAAATGATGCAATCAAGAAAATAATAATCAAGCACAAAGAAAAAGTCTTTGTGGGTCCAAAAAAAAACCTTTAATATTGCTGCCTCAATTTTTGTACTCAGGTCAAACAGCCTGGGTGCAAATTTTTTTTGCCTCAAATTTAAATATAGTCCAAATTGGACGTATTTTATATGGAAATGGGGATTTTTGAGCACTCTAAGATCAACGGTGATGTCCATTTTGTTAGGATTAACCTCAAATATAAATATCAGTTACATGCAAATATAACCAATACCAGAAAATAGTAGATCGCATAAAAGAGAACACAAGGCACCAAGATTTAACGTGGTTCACCCAATCCCTAGGCTACATCCACCAACAAGAAGTCTAATATTATGATTATCTAGTGATTACAACCTTATTACAATCTGTAATCCCTTACAATTCAATACTGCCAAAAGAAGCTACAATATCACCATTCATCATGAAATCCCTAACCCTAAGCCTTTTTTTACAATTTTTTTGTTACTAACAACATTAGGGGTAGAATAATAGAAAAATAGTAGCCAACGCCTTTTACAATATAAGGTCATTTTTGGCTTTGGGGGCGTTGCCCCTAAAAAACCTTGTGAGGGCATTGCCGCTCGACCCCACCCTGTATTGTGATAGGGAGTGCACCTAAGGCACTGCCCCAAGACCACGCAGGGGTACTTCCCCTTGACCCCATCTTGGGGGCACTACCCCCAAACCCATGTAGAAATAATATAGGGAGAAAACAATGCCAAATAAACCTCCAAGTTTGATTAGGCTCCATATCACAACAATCTCCCACTTAGAGACTAATCAGACTCCACAAAAATAACCTTCCACTTGGAGAGTGATCATAGCACTGCTAAACCTGTAGCTCCCACTAGAATTTAGCAAACCACCCTAAACTTTGATATTTGTTTATTCTATTTAGTCAAGAAGACCAACCAAAGCTGAAGAGGAATTTAACTTCTCCCTTGTCACTACCTTTGTAAACATATCCGTTGGATTGTCATTTGTATGTATCTTCTCCAGATTTAACTATCCATCATCAAAAACTAACCGAATGAAATGGTACCACAATTGAATGTGTTTCGTCTTTGAATGTAGAGTTGAATTCTTTGCAAGATGAACGACACTCTAGCTATCTGTAAACAAATAATTATCCTTCTATGGATGTCCAAATTCTTCCAAGAAGAACTAAAGCCATGTCATCTCCTTGGCTACCTTTGTAGCAGAAACATACTCCACCTCTGTAGTGGATAAATCATTAACCTTCTGTAATCTAGAAACCTAGCTCATGGCTACCCCACCAAAAGTAAATACATAATCTATAGTACTCCACCTAGTATCAATATCCACTACCAAATCTGAGTCAACATAGCCCTGCAAATCAGTAGTAGAGCCCCCAAAGTGTAAACACTTACTAGATTCACCTCTCAAATATCTGAGAATCCATTTTATTGCATTCTAATGCTCAATTCTTGGATGACTCATATACCTACTAACAACTCCCACTGCATGTGCAATATCTAGCCTAGTACATACCATGGCATACATCAAGCTTCCTATAACTTAAGAATAAGGTGCCTTGGACATCTTGTCCTCCTCTTCTTGTATCTTGGGACACATCTCCTTAGTCAACTTCAAATGACTAGGTAAAGGTGTGTTGATAGCTTTAGTATTCTCCATAGAGAAATATTGCAACATCTTCGCAATATAATTAGCTTGAGATAATATCAATTTCTTGTTCTTCCTATCTCTGCAAATCTTCATACCAAGCATTTTTTTTTCTACCTCCAAATCCTTCATAGCAAATGAATGTGCTAATTGATCTTTTAACCCCTTAATGTGATCCATGTTAGACCCAACAACAAGAATATCATCAACATATAAACATAAAATAATGTAGCTTTCATCATCCAACCTCTTAAAATAAACACAATAACATGAATGATACCTACTATATCCATGCTCATACATAAACCTGTCAAATTTCATATACCATTGTCGAGGTGTTTGCTTCAAGCCATACAAACTTTTCTTCAATTTGCACACTAAGTTCTTCTTACCTTTGACCTCAAATCCTTGTGGCTTTGCCATATATATCTCTTCATCCAAATCACCATGAAGGAAGATTGGTTTAACATCAAGTTGCTCCAAATACAAATCTTCAGTAGCCACAATACTTAAAATAGTGTGAATAGAAGTCATTTTAACAACAAGAGAGAATATCTCATCAAAATTGATGCCCTTTTTTTGTGCAAATCCTTTTACAACTAACTTGGCTTTAAATCTTTTCTTACCTCCATCCTCTTCTTTCAATTTTTAAAGTCATTTATTTTGTAAAGCCTTTTTACCTATAGGTAACCTGCATAAATCCCATGTCTTATTTTTTAACAAAGAGTCCATTTCTTCTTTCATTGAAAACTCCCACTGAATCCTTGTATCCACCTACATAGCTTCATCATAACATTTAGGTTCACTAGCATCAGTAAGTAAAATAGAATGCAAGGAAGGAAAAAATCTTTCTGGAGGTCTACTCATCCTTGTTTTCCATCTAACATTCACTAGAGTGTGTGGTATTTATTGTTGCAATTGTTACACATGATGAGGAATTGCTTTTGGAGTATCATCCAACACTACATAATCAATTTCTTTCTTCTAATATTGCTGCAATAGATCTTTGTACAACACTTTCTCATTGAATATGACATCCTTGCTTCTTATAATTTTGTAAATTTCAAAATCCCAAAGCCTATAACCAAATTCAGTAATGTCATATCCAACAAATACACATTTCTTTAACTTAGCTTCTAGCTTGGTTCTATTTTTAGAATCTATATTAGAAAATTCTCCACAAGCAAAGGTTCTGAGAAAAAATAACTCACCTTCTTACCAGTCCATGCTTCCTCTGGAATACCACAACCCAAGGGAGTAGAGGGACCTCTATCAATCAAATATATTGTAGTATTAACAACCTTCACCCACATGTTTAAGGGAAACCCTACATGCAACCTCATGCTTCTTGCACGCTCCATTATAATCATGTTCATGCATTTAGCCACTCAATTTTCCTATGGAATCCTTGGAACAATTTTTTATCTACAAATACTATTAGTAGATAAATAATCTTCAAATTCATGACTACAATACCCACCATCATTATCAGATTTGAGACATTTTAAATTATTTCCAGTCTCATTTTTAGCCAAGCATTTCCATTTCTTAAAAGTTTGAAATACATCATATTTCTATCTAAGGAAATAAACCCATACTTTTCTAGTTGCATCATTAATAAATGTAACATAATAATGAGAGACGCCAAGGGAAGATACCTGAGCTGGTCTCCATACATTTGTATGTACAAGCTCTAATTTCTCACTTTTATTTTCCTTCTCAATCTTCACAAAACTCACTTTCTTTTGTTTTTCATACACACAACTTTCCTAGAAATCCATATTAACACATTTTAAACCTAGTAAAACTTTCTTTGAATGAATTACTTTCATAGGTTTCTCACTCATGTGCCCAAGTCTATTGTGCCACAACACTATATCATAATCTACAACAACTATTTGTTCTCCCTACTCAATTGCAGCAATTGTTCCTAAACATTCATTTTTCTCTGAAATAATCAAAGTAGATGGAACAATATGACCTGTACAAAGATATAAGGTACCTACTTTCACACCTTTTTCTACTACAAGGGAACCTTTTGAAACCTTCAAATTTTTATCATTAAAAGTAACTACACAACCCTCATCACCAAGTTGCCTTGCTGAAATTAAATTCCTACTTAGCCTTGGAACACGTCTCACCTCATTTAGTAGCCAATGGTTCCCATTCTTCAACTTAATCTTAACTTTTTCCTTTCCAATAATCTGATAGGGTTCATTATCCCCCAAATAAGCAAGCCAAAAATCCCCTTGGACATAATCAATGAAATAACCTCTATGAGGTGTAGTATGAAATGAAGCACCTGAATCTAAAACCCATGAATCATCAACACTTTCTAAAGATAGAAGAAAAGTATCCTCTTTGGATTTGTTTCTTACCATATTTGCCTCCTTGTTCCCTTCCGGTTTATCTCCTTCAATGTCCTTTTGAGTCCAACAAATTTCTTCTTATGACCTGACTTCCCATAGTACTAGAAATCTCTCAGTCCTCTAGATCGAGACCTCTTCCCCTTTGACTTTGCTCTTGATTTCCCATGATTTCCAGAATTATTTCCTTTCTTATTCATTATGCCTCTACTTTGTGCATTCAGAGCACTTCCTAATGTAGATCCAGCTGAGGTTTTCCTACGATTTTCCTCACTCAAAATAACATTGATCATATCATCATATTTTAGGGTATTAGATCTAGAACTAGAATTACTTTTAGCCATTACCAAGCCATTCCAGCTTTTAGGAAAAGAGCACAAAATCAAGAAAGCCCTAATTTCTTCGTCAAAATTAATACCCAAAGAAGATAATTAGCTAGTAACAATATTAAACTCATTTAAATGATCTGCAACAAATCCACCTTCTACCATTTTTATATTAAATAAATGCTTCATGAGAAATACCTTGTTTGAAGTAGAGGGCTTTTCATACAATTTCACTAGGGTTTCCATTAACTCTTCCGTCATCTTCACTTTTATAATATTAAATGCCATTGATGATGCTAGACATAATTGAATGCTTCCAAGTGCCTTTTTGTCTAAAAGATCCCATTCATCATTTGACATAGATCATTGATTCTTGGCTTTTCCTTCCAATGGCTTCCATAAATCATTCTGATAAAGATAGTCTTCCATTTGCATCTTCCTAAAAGTTTTGCCCATTAAATTTGTCAACCCTTAGCTTACCCTCATTTTCCATCTCTCCCACTCAATTGTGAGACTCGTACTCAATCATGAGACCTTCCTGCAAAGGATCGCTAAAGATTTTTAAAAAAATGATGACAATCTAGCTTAAAAAAATGATGACCATCTGGCTCAGATACCACTTGTTAGGATTAACCTTAGATAGAAATAATAGTTACATAAAAATATAATCAATATCAGACAATAGTAGATTGCATAAAACAGAACACAAGGCACCAAGATTTAATGTGGTTCACCCAATCCTTGGGCTATGTCCACTAACAACAAGTCCAATATTATTATTATCCAGTGATTACAACTTGATTACAATCTGTAATCTGTTACATCTCAATAGCTCTGCAAGAAGCTACAATATCACCATTTATCATGAAATCCCTAACCCTAAGCCTTTTTATACAAGCTTTTTGCTGCTTATCAAAGTAGGGCTATAATAATAGAAAAATAGTAGCTAACATCTTTTACAATATAAGGGTGCACCTGGGGCAGGACCCCACAGGGGTGCTACCCCTTGACCCTATCTTGGGGTTGCCACCCCCAAACCCCTATAGAAATAATATAAGAGAAAACCACATCAAATAAACCTCCAAGCCTGATTGGGTTCCATATCACAACACATTTTTTCTCAAAGCGCCTTGAAAATCAGTGACCTCCTATATCCAATAAAAAATCTACTTAAAGCTCAGATATGAAAATAGATGCCAAATCTCTCACAAATAGAATAGGGGCATGAAGATCTAGAGCTCTGATACCATATTAAAGTTGATGAATGATCAACCCCATAGCTCCCAAGAATAAGTTGCACACAAACACCTATGCTAGGTGTTTGCGTATACGTGATTCTTGGGAGCTGTTGGGTTGATCGTTCATCAACTTTGACACTAACAACAAGAACATGTTATGTAGAATACACAGAGCTTTATATGGTTTAAAGAAAGCCCTAAGAGCATAGTATGAAAGGCTTCACAAATATCTTATGAAGATTGAATTTGAAAGGATTGATGATTACAACAATTTGTACTTGAAGATAGAAGGATGTAAAGGTATTTTACTAGCTGAAATTGTTGTTGATGATATCATATTTGGAGGACAAAATGTACTTTGTAAGACATTTGATGATTAAATGAATTAAGAATTTTAGATGTCTATGTTTGGAGAGATCAAGTTCTTTATTGGCTTGCAAGTGTATCAAATGCAGTATGGTATTTGGATCACTCAGTCCAAGTATGTGAAGGAAATATTGAAAACTTTTGGATTGGAAGATTCCAAACTAGTTAGCACACCCATGGTGATAGGACACAAGTTGTCAAAGAATGACGATTCAGCTAATGTGAAGCAAACATTATATCTATCTATGATTGGAAAATTGCAATATGTAGTGCATAGTAGACCTGACATTGCAATATCTATTGGGATAGTTGCAAGATTCTTTGCTAATCCTAAGGAGAATCACTTGATGGCTATTAAAAGAATACTGAGCTATTTGAAAGGAACAAAAGACTATGGTCTATACTACAAAAAAAATGAGAAATTTGAGTTGAGAGCCTACACTGATGTTGATTGGGCTAGAAAAATTGATGACAAAAAGAGTAGTAGTGGAGGAACATTTTTCTTAGGAAAGATGTTGGTCACCTGGACTAGCAAGAAACAACATTGCATATCTCAATCTATTGCTGAAGTTGAATATGTGGCTCTTGTAGTAAATTGTGCAAACATTGAATGGATCAAACATCTACTCAAAGGTATGAAGGATGAAATCATTGAACACATAGTACTTTATTGTAATAATACAATTATTATAAATATATCAAAGAACCTTGTTATGCATACAAAGACTAAGCACATTGCGATCAAGTATCATTACTTGAGAGAGTTAGTTCAAGACAAAGAAGTGAGGATGAAATATGTGAATAAAAAAAAGAAAATAGTTGATATCTTCACAAAAGCATTACCTAAGTATGCTCATGAGTATGTAAGAGGTAAAATAGAGGTGATACCCCTATCCAAAGCTGCTTGAGAAGCATGATAAATGCCCTGCATCAATTGAGATAAATGACATATGTTACATATTGATGTAGTGGATCTTAATTTAGGAGCCACCTAAGGTAATCAAAGAGCTGAAACAAAAGGTCAGTCACAAGCTGGGTGACAAAGGGAGATACTAAAATTGTTAACATCTACATGTTGAGATGACAAGTCTTTGGCATTGTTGTCAAAGAGGGAGGAATAGTAAAGGGATAAATAAACAATAGAATACCAAACAAAGTAAGTGAGAAAGAAGGAGGAATACTTTAGAAGGAGAAATAAATATGAAATATCTACTAAGAGCAAGATAGAATACTTGATGATTGCTAATGAGGGAGAAATGACTAAAAGCAATACATCTACCTAGTAAGAGGGAGATATAATTCATAAGGAAGAGTTGATTGTTTGTTGATCAGAATAGAATTTTGTAGCCTATACAGAAGATGAAAGCTACTGATAGAGGGAGAGATTTAAATTCAAGGAATTATTTTATTTTTGGTATTGTTGGGGGTACTAGATTTCCATCAATGCAAAAGAGGGAGATTGTTGATATGACATTATTTTGAAGTGAAGAAACTATAATGGAACAATCATTTTTTTATCACTAATGTCAAACCTATTACTTGTCGGTAAGACAATTGCTTAAATTATTTGATTATTATGATTTCTTTAATTGATGAAGAGGATTTAATCAAATAAGATAAAAAGAGCACCTAGAGGAAAGGTTGAGTTATGGTATGAAAAAGGAGTACAAATATTAGTTAAGATAGTGATTATATAGTGTATTGTTTATCTACATAAGGCTACAAAGGATGGATACATCGATTAAGTCTAGAAGAAAAAGTAAGAAGAATTGTGTCTGCCAAGCTTGACCGAGTGCATAGTAGGTTCCAAAAAAAGTTAGTGCAAGCCAAGTAGAAAATCGGTTGGAGCCAAGAAAAGTGAAGATTCAGTGTATGTTGAGTGATTTAATGTAAGCCAAGTAAAGTTTAGTTGGTGTCGAGCATTAGTAAACTTTAGTGTTCGTCGAGTGAACTAGTGTTGGCCGAGTGAAAGAATAGTATGGAATCCCAGTGACAACATATTGATGCCTAGTGCTAGTATTCATGTTAAATCATAGATTTGATGAATCTAAGCTAACTATTTTGTTTTCTTGAATTGTGTGAAGCATGAGGAAGATAACTATGATGAGTTGGTGGCACAAAATTCAAGGTAACCTATTTTGTGGAAAATTCAAGGAAGATTGTAGAAGAATTTTCTAGAGGAACCAAATGGAAAAGTGGTTAGATTCACTATAGCCTACCTAATCATACCTAATCCTAAAATGGGCTATTGAGGTTGAACAATAAAAGATCTTAAATCTTTATTTATACAGAGAGTTGGTCAAAAGAAAAGGTTGTCATGTGCAAGAACCTAAGGAAGACAAGGAGTCTAGGGTATTGCTTCATTCAATGGCAAAATAGAAGAGACTACTATTGGAAAGAAAAGCAAGAAGGCTCAAGAGTATAAATGCTTAAAGGGTGAACAAGCTATCAGAGCTGAAGTGTGTAAAAGCCAAGTAAAATGGAGGACTAAAACAAATATTTGTAATCTACAAGTGAGTTGTAATTTGTTATCAAATAAAACCTTACTATTACTTTCTAATCATTGTATTAGTCTAGGGTAAATCCTTGGGATTACGGTTGACCTAACAATCATTTTTAAATTCTTTAACTGGGTGACATTCCAAGTGAATGATCTAAAGTCTTTTGAAAGACTCACTTCTAATAGGTTGATTGAAATGCTCTAATCAGGCCACATTTAATAGTGTGTATTGTAACCTTTAACAAGGAATCACTTCAAAAGAGTGAGAATTAGTAGCATGTTACTAGTAGTTTTTTGCAAATTGGGTTTCCATGTAAAATCCTTGTGTCAAATGTTTTATTGAATCCATTATGTTTCATGTTTACATTTTCGCAAAGTTATTTTGACCTAGGATAGTAACCTACAGAGCTTAAGTGTTGTATGATCTAGTGGATGGATGCATAGTAAGGTTTTATTAATATGGTTTCACTAAGTTGTGAATCATAAGCCAAAATGGTCTTTGGTCAAAAATCAAAGGCAAATGTACTAATGAGTGATCTTAATATGGTTATAAGGCTAGATTATTCTGTAGATGTTCACATATGTATATGTGTCAAGGGCCCTAGATATAGAATGTCTCTTCTAGGAAGGACCTTAAAGGGAGCACTTCATAGAAGACAAAGAAGTAACCAGGGATCCAAGGATCCTCAAAAGTGCTATTGAACTTGATATGGAGACCTCTTTAAGGTTGGGTTAGGATAGATGGTAGAATAGTGAAATATATTTTATCATTGTATAAACTCTAACATTGGTTTTGTATGTATTATTATCCTCACTATTGTAGACATTACAATTTTTCTTAATAGGTTAATTGGTAAAGAAAATGGATTATCGATAAAGGAAGAAAATCACTAATGACCAGTGATCACATGAGATGATTCATGACTATAGATGAAATATATTATTTAGAGAATTCCTAACCAGTCAATGAATGAGATAAATTGAGAAAGGTGATTACATTGGATGGTGTGATTCAATAAAGTAAGGGAAAATAAATGTTTACATACATTGGATCATTAGATTAGTATAAAGTGAAAGTACACGGTTACATTGGGAAAGGTGACAAATTTTGACTAGTCCAAAAGGTAGAAAAGTAAATCAAGTTGAAGGTTGATATGATGAAGAGTAAAGTGCAATAAGACTTTGAGATATGTGAGAATATTAAGATCAATGAACAAGAAGCTTAAAGTTTGAATGGATGGATGGGATTAAGAGAGACCAATAATATAGGTAAACAAATAGGAACAAGTGGTGTAAGAAGAAAAGAAGAAGTGATCAGAAAGAGAACAACCAGTAAAGTGAGAGATTGAGTTGTTTTGATCAAGGCATTGAGAATATAAGAAGAGATTGAGTTTTTTTAATCAAGGCATTGAGAATATAAGAGCACTTTTTAGTGATAGTAGATTAAAAAAAAAGATTGGGTATGATAGGTAAGGATATCCACAACCTTATCACTAATTTAGTTGTTTCCTAGTGGCAATAACATGTAAATTCCTGAATTAGGTGAACCCTTATAGGTTCTAATTGTAAATCCCAAATAGGGTAGACTCTCAAAAGAGTTTTCTAAATACTTTGGTAAGGTAGATCCTAATAGATCTATTTTTACTCCTAACAAGGTACAAAATCACTTCTTCATTTTGAACCCCCAAAAGGGTAATTGTATTCTCTTAATTGGGCAAATCATTTACCATAGTAGTGAACTTTGTGGGTATCACCCCCACTATGGTTTTTACCTTCTAACAAGGGTTTCCATGGTACCAAAATCATTGTGTCATGTGTGATGAATGTGTGGTGGTTCAACATTGTTGTGTTTTATATATTATTGCCAATAATATGTTTTACTATTTGGAAGTTAGTAATTTAGTTTTGTATATTGGCATTCAAAGTTATAAATTACCTATATGTATTGATTCACCAACACCCCCCCCGCCCTCCCCACCTCCCCAATTATAAGTACATAAGAATCCTAACACAATATATTTCTCAAAGGATGATGACATGTCTTAATGATATGAAGTGAGACAAAATATCAAATACTTAAGTAAACTTAAGCTAATTGTGAATAGGTAATCCTAATAAGGTTAGTATCTAAGTAGTTTGATAATGACTACTATTTACTCTAACCTATTTTATACTTATAACATGACGATCATGTTTTTTGGTTTACAACCTAGTGGGAACATTTGATAGTGTACAAATACAAGGGAGAGGGCTTGACATTATATTATTTGGGTAGTGAATACTTTAGCCCCAAGCTTGAATCCATGGTTGATTCACGCCATGAAATGTCTTGAGTAATACTACATATATCATGTATATTCATATAGATGAATCATAAAAAAATGCCCCAAAGTTCATAATTATCCATGTTATTTATTTCAAAATTTCATTAACCTTCAGCCAATAACAGAATATGTTTATTGAGTCTTGTGTGAAAAATTAAATAATAATGATACATGACACTAACACCATATTTTTGTTCACTTCTATTATGAATTTCAAATGCATTCTAGCTTAAACATATGTTTGAAAATAATTTAATTAATTTTATTCTATTATATGTATATGACATTTAGAACATTGATTTTTTGCATTTCATATAAAATATACATTTAAGTTAATAAGAGATGTAATATATATGCACACACACACACCTACGTACATACAATAGATTTTTTCATAGATGTATTATAGTGTGTAATATATAATGTAGAATAGAACTAACATTTATAGGCATGATAAACCATAGACTATTTATTTATTTATGAGGTTGTATTTTGTTGTTTTGATCTATATGGTTATGTATAATTGGTTGATATCCAAGCTAAAGGTATTTGATTAGGAAATATGTGGAGCAAGTGGAGCAAGTGGAAGGATTTGAGTTCATCAAGGGAATTCATACTAGTACTCATAATAAACATGAATGATGAAAGTGACTCAAGATCTAATCTAAACATCAATTAACATTTTTATTTGAGAGGTGTTATATGATTGTTTGAATGAGATTGAAAATTATTAATTAATGGTTGATAAGATTTGAAATATTATCTAAGTAACAAATATAAGTTTGACTTGATGGATTTTGTAAGAATAACTAAATTTAATTGTATTTGAATGTTTAGAATTCATGAAATAAATAGCATGTATCATTATGAATTAGATATATTATTTATAATAAATTTTGTATTTTTATATTGTAAAAAAATTATTTTGATATAATTTAACAAAATATTAATGGTTCCGGCCCTTACAAAAGCACTACCCATTGGTGTACAATCATAAGAAACTATTAGCATAAAAACATTAAAAAAAAGTTAGAATAGAGCTATCAAAGAGAAATCATAGGACAAAGTTAGATATTCTACAAACATTGAGGTCATCAAAGTACAAAGTAGTACCATTGAGTAACATAGAAAACCAAAAACCTATTTCTGTAGTTGAAACCATGGAGAAACAAACAAGATTCTAGTAAGAAAAGCCATTTAATACTAAATTATCCATAAAAAACTTTGTTGGATAGGGGGTTGTAGCTCCGACTAGCCATGAATTAAGCATAATGCAGGAGGTGTTGATGTTAAAATGTGATTTCTTTAACACATGTGTCTAATGTTTATTAAAAAATTTGAGAGAATCCTTATAATTTCCCTCATCCTATCATCATCACTAAACATCTTACATTGAAGCAATAATAGTGAAGTTTCATATGCATGCATCACTCAGAGGCTAAATGTGAAAATGCTTCCCCATTTTCTTTTAGCCTCAGTCAATTTGTTTCAAAAAGTACAACTCCTCTTAATAGGTTATCCAATTCTAGAGTAGAAGTTATAATGGAGATAGTCAGAATTGGATTTTCCTCATTTGAAGGATCAATAGGTCCCTCCTTCACCCTATCAAAAGTGTGTGTTGAGTTGTTGGAGGTAGAATTTTTTAGGATACCAATAGCATCAACCTCAAAATATTCAAATTTCATGATCATATTCTTCTCACTCTACTTTTCAAGGTTTTGATTCCCTTGTTAGGTGTTATCCTCTAATTCATAATCAACCAAGATCTTGTTTCCTTTTTTACTAGAATTAATTGCCAATTTTTTTATCAATTAGGGGTGATATGTTTCTCCTCTTCACTAAATACTTCCTACACAAAGAAATTTATATTGGCAGTGGGTGAAGGATTTTTTTTATTTCCTCTTAGAAGTGGACAATAGGGGATCTCTACCTTTTTAGAAAACATTAGGAGTGGGAGTGTCAAGCTTCAAAATGTTCAAGGTGCCTAGACAAGAGGCAATTTTAAGGGGGTCTAAGGTGCCTAATAACCTTTTTTCCTTTGGCCTAGAATATCAATGATGATAGTAGGTTGGGAGGGGAGACTATAAAACAAGAGCTTAATAGAAAATGATTGGTTTGGGAGGGTAAAGGGTTGCATGGAACTGATGAAGCCTAAAAATAAGACCCTGATGCAAGGGAATTCATTTTTTTACTTTGAGAATGTTAACTTTCCTTGTCATAAAATATTTAATTCTATAGATAATTTAAAAGAAGAAAATGAAATGAGATGATTCCATGTTTGCTAAAATGGATAACAAGAGGCATGCATAAAAGTAATAAAATTCAAATTTCTCTTCTAGGGTAAAATATTTCATGACCATTAAAGAAACCTGCTCCCAGGTGGTGGAAGATGAGATTTGACATATCCACCCCATATTTTTATTGGAGCCTTGATGCCTTTAAAGACCTATTGAAGTTATCATTATCAGCTATCCAGCTCGCCTTGTTCCTTTTCCTTTCATTAATAGACAATCCAATCGCCTTTGTGATGACCTTCGTGCTTTTGCACCTAGCCACATTTCATAGATATGGTAACACATCAAATTTTGAAGATTTGAGTCTTTTTGAACTTGATGAGGTCTTTCTATACCATTTCTTAAAATCCTAATTCATATCAGGTCTAATTTGAAAGTTTTAGTAATAATTGTCAAAGTTGTAAGAAAAGTTGCCAAGCAACTTTTCTTGAAATTCAGTTATACATGTCATTTCTTGACGTTTACTATTACTTGGGTCTCATAAGGTCATAATATATAATTTTTTATGTAATAATAGTCATTTTACTCATTTTTGTAGTATTTTCAAAAGCATCCAAAGGAGGGAGTCTTAATGTCAAAAAATGTCAAGTTGAAAAATGCAAAATTACTCAAATTATAATCTCAACTGTTAAGGGAGTTTGTAAATTGGTTGTCATTGTTGGAAAATTATTTTAAATTGCTTACACATCCATTTTTATATGTTTTAATCCATAAGGTGATGGTAAGATTGAATGCATTGTACATAAAGAAGACTGATAAAAATAAACATTTTCCATAAAGTTTCTAATTTAGTGTCATTGCAAAGATTGGACCAATGATGTAAAACATTTTAGTGTTAGAATCTGAAAAGATTAATAACCCAGAAAACTAGTGCAAAGAGTAAATATCTAAACTATGAATGCAAATGATACAAAATCAAAATAGCATCATAGAGTTAGTCTCCAAGAGAGTAATGCAAATGCTAGAAGCAAAATAGCATTAAGAGGATGCAAAAACAAGAGATGCAAATACAAGCCAGGTAGCATGCTTATATAGGCTAGGAAGAGGGAGGAGGTGGCAACACCAACCAATGAGGAGCAACCATCTATCGGACTAAAGATAGCAAAGTATCTTCCCAAGATAGCTAATGGATGCTCACATGTAGGAAGGTGACACCTCACAACCATTCACCTAATAAGACATGCTTTATTAACCTAAGCGAGATTATTAAAAGTGTAGAAAAAACCTAGCAAAATAGGAAAAATAAAAAACTACACTAACACACCCCCCCCCCCCATAAGAGAAGCTTAGGTGGATGTAGAAATGGGTCCCAGCAAGTCAAGCCTGATGAGGTACCCATGTACATAAAATTCCCCCAAAAGAGAGAGAAAAGAGACTCCCCAAAGAAAATTAGGACTCCAAGTGAGAGGAAGAGGCCCCCCCAAAAGATGAAGCATCCCGTACCTCCAGCAAAGCTTGCAAATTTTGTTCGGTTGATCCACTTACATCAAACAAGTTTTCTTCCCTTAGGAAAAGGGACAAGATCCCAACTGTGGTTCGTCATCAAGGAACTATACTCTTCCTCCATAGTTGTATCCCACTCAGAAATACCAGAACCCTCATGAAAGGATTGTGGATTTGAGGCAGTAGCAATGAAGATATGTAGAGCATCCTGGAATTGTTTACGAGTCTGCTTGGTGTCTGATGGATCCCCAACCCAATCACCTGCAAATTGCAAGGTCTGTCTAGCCCAAAGTGGATCAAAAGATGGAGAATCTAGAGGAGAATCATCAACCTGTGAATGATGACTAGGAGAGGAAGGAGGTGAGTCCTCTGAATCACTCTCTGCATAAAAAGTGGAGGTAGAAGACTGCTCAAGTGAATCTAACCCATTAGAAGATCTATCATGTATTCCAAGCGACTCCAATGTCAAGGTAGAAGGCAACCCTGTGACCATGCTCTGCTGGTTAAGCTGATGCAAGTAGTGGAAGTTAAGATTGCCAAACCGCTCATTCCATAATCTGCTCACATCATTAAAGTGAGTGAGCAAAATAGTCAAAGGAGGATCAGGAACAAAGTGAGAAAACATAGAGAGCCGTGATTGATGATCTGCTCTCCCAACTACAACTGTAGAATCATTGTGCAACTCACATATCTCCACTGAATCAGGAGTGAACTCAACCCATTTGCCTTAACCTATGTGAGTGATCTGGTGTACTGATAGGAGATTAGTTGACAATGAGGGTACATAAGGAACATCATGAAATGTGCCATCCCCCACATCAACAGACCCTCTCCCACACACCTCAACAAGAGTGTTATCACCCATCAAAATAGAAGGCATAGTACACGGCTCCAAGGATGCAAGTTCTTCCTTAGATGAAGCCATGTGGTGCGAAGTACCTGAATCAAGAACCCAAGTGGATGGTGAGGAAGCAACTACAAAAAGAGCCTTGCCCTTTCCTTTCCCCTTGCTATTTTCTTTTTCTTTGTTAGACCCTTCATTAGAACTTTGTTTGATAGACTCAGGAACACTGATATTATTCTTCTCAAGAATGTATGTTAAGTGATCAAGTTGTTTCTGCAAATATTTATGTTCATCATGACCAAGTCTTTTACAATAGGCACATTTGACCTTTTCTTTCTTAGGCTTATCACCCTTGGAAGATGGTGTATCAATAGTTGCTTTTGAAGAAACCAACATCTGATCCTTCTTCTCCTTGCTATTCTTTTGTTTCTTGTCCTTACTATTGTTGTTACTACTTTTTCCTTGTTGTTCTTTTGTGCCTTGGTTGGCAGCCAAGGCATGTGACTTAGAGGACTTAAGAATGCCCATCTGGATTAGCTTGTCCTGTTCTCGAGTGAGATTGACAGCAAAATCATCTAAAGATGGCATGGTGAATTGAGTACCAAGTGCACCCTTAGTAGCATAGAAGGTAGAGACAAACACAGAATATTCTAAACTTAGCTTAGAGAGAATACTAAGAATCAGTTGTTCATCTTTCTTTTCAATTCCACATTGTTTTAACTGCAGCCTTAGTGATTTCAATTCGGTGAAGAAATCTTGGATTGTGTTGAAATTGCCTGGACTCAAAACTAATTAATTCATTTTCCAACATATGACCCCTCATTGAATCTTGTGCGCCAAATAGTGTTTCTAGCTTTGTCCATACTTCATTTGGTGTATCCAAAGACTCAATGTGAAATAGCAAGTCAAGAGAAACAGACAAACACAATGTTCCAAATGCTTCATCACATTTGTTAAACCACTTAGGCTTATCTTCATCTTTAGCAGGTTCAGTTTCAAGTCCCATAGTTATCCTATTTAATCCAGCTTTCCTTAAGTGAATTGTCATGCATGATTTCCACTCAAAGTAATTGTATGGATTTAGGATGGGCATATTTTTTTGATCCATGATGAAGAAATGCAGAGAAGAAATGCTAAAAAGAAGAGAACCCAGCCACGACAATGCCCCCCCCTTTTTACTCAATCAAAGAACCCTCCCCCAAAGAAATATGATTTGGCACTTTATTTTAGTGCATTTACAACTACCACTAGAAAGAAATACTTAGTGGTCTTGATTTCAATGCATTACAAACCCTCATGAAGAGCATATGCTAGAAGTGAAACTTGGGCACAATAATCAAAGAAACAAATAGCACCACTACGATCTACTCGAAAAATCATGCACTTTCAAAAAAAGAATCACCTCGATACGAGGTTGTATGAGAAAGTTATGATCCTCCAAAGTTTTTAAAACGAGAACTGTGCACAGTCACGGCTAAGAATCTGCAATTTCTGAAGAATTCATGCGTGAAAATCAAAAAACAACTCCACTAGTGGATAGAGCACAAAAAAATAGCCAAGTTCATAATAAGAATCATCAAAATCGGAGTTCGTATGAGAAAGAACGAGACAATTGAAAACTACATTCAAATCTGCGACTACCAATGGAGAGGGGTATGGCTGTAGCTTTGCATGCTCGATTCTGAAAAATATACAGCTTGCATGCAAAATCTAAAAGATACCTAGATGGTTTTTCGGGGCTGCGAACAAAACCCAGAAAGCATTTTTCTTGCTGATGTACAAAAGATGTTGTTGTAGTGTAAATCAGACGCCTTTAATAGTAAAAAATGGCTCCAAAAATAAAAAAATGACCCCAGCAACCAGAATATGACATGAAAATGCTGGATCAGCTTCCTAAGTCCATCAATGGCATGCTGGAACTTGCAAAACTGATTGAAAACTCCAAATATGCAAGTTGGTTGTCAGATTTGAGATTGAAACCCCAGAGAAAAACCGTTTTTGTCAAAACTTTTTTGATTCTCAGGATCATCCAAAGATGCAAGAGAAGAGCATACTTCATTTTTCAAAAAACTACAATAAAGTTTATTTGCCCCTCCCGAATCTCTCAAATAAGGAAACTAAAATCTACTCTTGCACGTAGAAAAGCTCTGATACCATGTTAGAATCTGAAAAGATTAATAACCCAGAAAACTAGTGCAAAGAGTAAATATCTAAACTATGAATGCAAATGATACAAAATCAAAATAACATCATAGAGTTAGTCTCCAAGAGAGTAATGCAAATGCTGGAAGCAAAATAGCATTAAGAGGATGCAAAAACAAGAGATGCAAATACAAGCTAGGTAGCATGCTTATATAGGCTAGGAAGAGAGAGGAGGTGGCAACACCAACCAATGAGGAGCAACCATCTATCGGACTAAAGATAGCAAAGTATCTTCCCAAGATAGCTAATGGATGCTCACATGTAGGAAGGTGACACCTCACAACCATTCACCTAATAAGACATGCTTTATTAACCTAAGCGAGATTATTAAAAGTGTAGAAAAAACCTAGCAAAATAGGAAAAATAAAAAACTACACTAACATTAGTAATTTTAAACCTATTATAACATTTGGTTATATGAGTTTATCTTCCCCATAATAATGGTTTCATGGATTTTAATGGAATATTAGGTAATATACTACTATTTTAGTGACTGCAACTCCATTTTCCGGGTTTCCTTTTCCTATAGACTTGTTTCTTTTTTATTTGGCACACACATATTAAGTTATGTGATGATGTGAAACCAAATTGTGTTTGGTAGAATGATAATTATCTCCTTTTTAAAATAATTTTGAATAGATTCTATTGTGTTTATGCAAATTTACGATAACTTATCTAAGATTAGTCTTGTGGGTGAGGGTTAAGGGTTTGAATGGAAAAAAATCCATGACACTTTCCACCATTGTAAATATTTGAAAATTGGTTGAATTTAGGTCTAAGGGATATATTAAAATATTTTGGGATGGAAAGGTGAAAAATAGTGTTTGAATCTCATTTGATGATACCTTAGGTCATCAATTTGTGCATTTTTTGCCCATTTGATAGTGCACTGATAAAGGGTTTTGAAAATTAATGGTGCAATGGCATTTCCAAGTCATGTAACTTATGGATTGATTCAGTCCATGTGGGACATTTTATTCCTTTGAAATACAAATTGTGGATTTAGAGTCAAAAATCTTGTTAGATGTTTTGTAAAGTACGCATGATTTGCCCTTAAAAAATCAAAAGCAATTTTTTTTACCAAGTTGTTTCAAAGCATGACCTATCAAGTTTGAGATATGTTATGAAGTATCCAAAAGGGTATCCAAATCATGTTTGGTTTTTGTTTTTTTTATCAATTTTTATAAAGACATTTTCTAGAAACTGGTTGAGTAAGGCTAGTAGGCCTATAGGCACTTAATGAAGGAAGTGACGTCGATGGCTATCTAAAATTGATTTGAAGTGTGGGAATGGATTGTTTGTTATCCTTATGTGCTCAAAACATTGAAATACCAATGGTCCCACTAAATAGTGTTGTGTTCCCTCACAATGGCTCTTGTAGTCTTGTTGGTATATTCTCAAATTGCCTTGATGAATTGGTCTTAAAAACATTTATAAGTTCCAAGAATTTTTCAATGTAGTAATGTGTCTTGAATCGTTTTTAATAGACCCTAGAGTCCTTGTAATAAGACCTCTTCATTGATATCAAAGGAGATACCCCTAAGTGAAACTCTCTTGTTGTCCCTTGAACTAACATTGTAAAATAATAATTCATGGTTAGCTTGACTTTTTTCAATGACTGGGAAGTTTATCTAGAGTAAATAAGGGAGTAGATAAGCATGGTATAGCATGGAGTTGGTTAAGAGGGTTTGATTAGTGGACACCATGTATTTGTAATATATTCAAATGTATATGCAAGTTGGATAAATATCACAGTAATGATAAATGAAATGTTAATTGCAATTTTTCATATTGTATCACTTATAGTGTAAAAGTGATTTTTATAATGGAATAATTGATACCTATTGATGCTTACCTATATTTGATAAAATGGGTAGTAATTATCCAACTATTGGTTAGACCTTTATAATTCTTAATAATTACTTGTTTTTACAATTTTTTTTTTTTTTAAAATATTTTTAAAATTTTTGTTGTTGTTTTTAACAAATGGACCTAGGTTGTTACCTTCTATCCCCATTATGGGATTTTGCACTACCATCAATCTCTCTCCCCTACTCAAGGATACATTTTCTTTCTTAGGGAATGAAAACTCAAATGCAACTAGTTAATACAAACTTGTGGGGAACGAACACCACACACAAATGCAAATAAGTTATTGGAATGACAAAAGAGATTATAAAAATAAATCTATTATTGGTCCTTCTTTGTCTAACACTAAATTATGTTTTGAGGATTTAGACAAATCATTATAAATTTGAAATAATCTAGACAATTTTTTGAATAAAATAGTTAATGCAAAGTTTTCTCTAAAAGTTAAATTATTTAGATTTAGAATAAAAAGTGGGATTACCACATCAAATCACATAAGAAATTTGAAATCTCTCATTAGAAAATTGGTATATATTGACTCCAATAGATGATGGAGATGATAAGGTTATTTTATTAAATAGTTTTCCTTCAAACTATAATAATGTTATTTTTACACTTAGTCAAATAGCTTCTAAAACACTAGAAGTCTAGAAGGTTAAGTTTCAAAATTTTAGTATAAGAAAAAATAATAGTGCAAAAGATTCAGAAAATGATTTCAACATGAAGATATATTAATCACATAAGATAATAAAAATATTGAAAATAATATTACTATAAGAAAAATGGTCACACAACTTGGACTTGTAGAGTTTGAACCAATGATGTTGTCAAGAGAAAATTCAAAAAAAAATCCAAAAGTGTTGAACTTAGTTTGTATTGAGGACTATGTTGAGGATGAAGACTCCTATGTGGTACTTTTGTTAAAAACTATTGGTTTGAAGATACTAAGGATGGATTCTTATTTTGAGCCTTCACAATTGGATGTTGGAGGCACTGTGGGTTAGGGGATTACCATCATCTTAGGTTAATTTATCACTAGAGATGATTTTTTATATGAGAAAAATATTGTATTATTTTATACTGACAAAATTATAGAATGTTTATGTTAAAAAGTTTATTTTAAGAAGAAAGGATAAAGTAAAGTAAATAAGACTTTTTTCCAAACAGTTTGTGATGCATCTAAAAATAGGAATGATCTTGAAAGATCTACCAAAGCCTTGTAGCAAGAGTGGCAAAATAGAAACAATAGAGAAAAATTGATAGACAAACAAGATTAGCCTACTTATATACTATTAGAAAATTCAAGTAAAATGGATCTACAACATGCAGTCTAACATGTTAGGCATACATGCTTGATTATACAACAAATTATTTAGCTTCTAGATTTAGAGACATTATCTATCCTTCACTACTTTCATGCTACCAAACTATGAACAACTATTGAAATTTATAAAACATTATGAGACATAAATTAACCTCAAAAGGATTACTTTCCCCAAGAATGAGAAAATGTATTACAGATATACTTCAGGACCCACATCACGTGAATCCAATGCAATTTATTGAAATAAGATTACAGGTTCAAGAGAGATCTTGAACAAGGACCGAAGAACCTTGAGATGTGCACCATTGAGCTTTATGGGTGAAAAAATAACATTGTAAACTTAGAAAACACAAAATTTCCATGCCACTTGTAGAATAAATAGGTCCTGCCAAGAATCCATTAGATATCTTTTGAGAAGTATCAAATCAAGGTGTGATCCTAGACAAAGGTCAAACACAACTTTAAGAGCACACCATAAGGTTAACAACAATAACAAATCATGACTAAAGGCTAGTCAAAGAGAACTCAAAGATTGTACAAACAAGAAAGAAAAAAAGACATTTTTTTATTGATGCATGATTTCTAAGAATTCAAGATTCTCCTAAATCAATTTGGGAGTTTACAAATCTATAGAGCTATATCCTTGCAAGGATCATGAGAAAACTTGATGGAGCATGGGGTTTTCATTCAATAGTTAAGGGGGTTTATGATCCAAAATTTCTAGGAGGGGGTCATTTAGGAGCTCAAGAATTTAACATGATAATAACACCTTTGTGAGGGTCAAAAGGAATCTTCATGGTGTTATGCTTTGTTTAAGCATAGTTTTTCAAAGAAAAAGCTTCCAAAAATATGTATTTGTTTCTTCAATCAACACATTTTGTTGTGTGGAATGTAAATTTTAGGAGAGTGTAGGAATATCAAAGTTTACTTTAAGAAGAGAAGAATTTGTGTTGTGTCCCAACTATTATTATAATGATTTGTATTAGATTAAATATTTATTAGTAGAATACCCAAAAAAGGTAGTAAAATTTTTAAGTAGATGAGTACGCAAGAAGGGTAAGTGAAGATTAAATTTGATAAAGTGTCAAAGAGTACTCTAGGTCCTTCAAGGATCAAGTTTATTTCTAGGGACTATGGTGGTAACATTTCATGTGAGCTAAGAGGATCTAGGAAAAGAAAAAGATTCTTTGGGCCAATTTCTTTCCAACTTTTGAAGAGTTCTCTCATATATAAGAGAGGGAATATTGTAAAGGTGGTTTTGGATTTGTTGGGGAAGGAATTCATGAAGGGTAATAATTAGTATAGACTAAACATGGACATTGTTTTCTTGGTGCTTTCCTGGGGTTAGAGGTAGCTAAGAGTGAGGATATCATTAAATCAATCTTGCATTTATTAGTAGATGAGGATTTTCTTTATGGTCTTGACTACTTATTCGAGTGGGTTTTCCTAGGGGTCACTTTTGATGTATCCCAAGGCATTGAAGATCTTTTGAAGGTGAATGATTTTGAATTATCTAGTTTGTTCGTTAGCAAGAGAGGGTGAATAAAGACAACTATAGAGTGAAAGGGATGAAAAGGTAGGAAAATCTAAAATTGACCTTATGCAGACAAGAGTTGGAGGCTAACCATACCATGAATGTGGTGGATTTCAAACCAATTGTGTCAAGGCAAGGACATTTAAACAAGACTATTTATGTTGTTTTTGCCTCTTTGAAGGTGAGTGAGAATGCAAATGTTTTTTTTTTAATGTCTTGTGGAGAAACTTTGTGGCCCCTTTGTGTTGCGCACCAATAGCTCTAGATTTTGTATTCAGAGGTAAGTATTTCATTAAGATATTTAAACAAGACTATTTATGTTGTTTTTGCCTCTCTGAAGGTGAGTGGGAATGCAATTTTTTTTTTTTAAATTTCTTGTGGAGAAACTTTGTGGCCCCTTTGTGTTGCGCACCAATAGCTCTGGATTTTGTATTCAAAGGAAGTATTTCATTTTTTCTTCAGATTTGTGTGTATGGGGTGTCGAGTTTTAGGCTTGGTTCCTCATTTTTTACAATGATTATTGATGATGTTTGATGGGGGATGATGCTTGCTATGTGGTATGTGCTCTTTCATTTGTGGGTGGGGGTTGTGTTTTGTGTGAAAACCACTATTTTAGGTGGTGATTTTATTTTTGTTGTTTTGTAAGGACTTTCCATTTAAATATTAATAAAATCTATACTTTTACCAACATGGAAAATTATTAGTAGAATAAATTATATTAGTTATAGAGGAATTCTTGTAAATACAAAATCCAATTTTAGATTGAAAAAACTTTAACAATGTAAGTTTTAAATTTTATACAATAAATTATCTAAATAGCATATTAGTTATACATAAATTCTTAAATCAATAAGATATAGTAATAAATTTTAACAATATATGAAATTAAATATAACCTCATGTCTCCATGTGATTGCTTAAGTGCATTTCCTCTTAATTTTAAGTTGTGGGAGTTTTCTTGTGCAAATTTAAATTAATGGAAAAGGACATTTTAGTAGAGCAACCACTCCTTAAAAAATAAAAATAAAAGCTTGAAAGAAAAGTGGGGATAAAATAAACAACTTATTGAGAAAAATAGAGGAAAATCACACATGGTGCATAATTTGACTTCTATATTATTTCTAAATATTGTCTACAAATTTTATTATTAATAATTCTTATCTAAACATGCTCAATTGTTTTAGCATCTATTTGTGGAGTCAAAATCATTTAAAAATAAAATTGTTAATAAAAAAAAATTTAGAAAAAAAAACATGAGACCAATATTTTCATTATTAAGTAGTATTGTAATACCCCTCTTATCTTAACAAGTATCAGTAGGGTTTTGAAGATAGTATAAGTACACTTGGACTAGGTTGGGAGATAAGGTACTTCTAGTACTACTTGATTTCACAACTTGACAAAGTCATGCATAGATAAAACTACAAGATAACATCCCACATTCTTAACACAAAAGAATGGTTCCTATCTATTAGGAAACCAATAGTCAACTAGGTTGTTATGTTTTGAAGATAGTATAAGTACACTTGGACTAGGTTGGGAGATAAGGTACTTCTAGAACTAATTGATTTCACAACTTGACAAAGTCATGCATAGATAAAACTACAAGATAACATCCCACATTCTTAACACAAAAGAATGGTTCCTATCTATTAGGAAACCAATAGTCAACTAGGTTGTTATGTTATAATATGTTTAGAAATATTTCTATACTTGTCATACACATCCTTTTTGCTTATGATGTTAGACATTGCTCTACATTAGATACTTGATCATGTTCTATATAATGTCTTTAGGAGATTGGGTTTATGGTTTATTTGTATCATGCTTTGAACACCTTGGATGAACATTTTATGAATTGGTTTTAAGATAACCCATCTAAGCCAATTCTACTTCATATATATGCAAGCTTACTCTACTTGGTGTGTCTTTTGGATGAGGGGAGGCAATTATAGTCACTTTGAGATAGATCTACACAATGTCACACTCATCTTTCATTTCATGTCATTTTTTGATGGTGTGTGTGTGTGTGTGTGTACATGCACACATGTGTGCATGCATGTGTATGTATGTATGTATTGTATCTCATTAGTTAGTGATGCAGGTGTGTGTAGGTGTCAACCATCAACTCCACCTGGCTACACAGGTTTGAGTGTGCCTCAAAATACTCGAATCAGTTGTTGTTAAAAGGGAGATGGAACCATGAGCCTAGAATTATTGATTGGGGAGGTAGCTACCTTTTAGGAAACTTTTGGGATTTTCCCTCTAATTCTATATTGTGATACTTAGTTTTACAGTGATGATTTATGTATGGATGTGATCTTAAGTTGATACTCGATGCATTGATATTTTGCATATGATTTATGTGCTCTTGATTTCATGATGTTTGTATGTGTTAATCATGTATGCTTATTTGAGTATATATGGGTGCACACATATATACCCAAATAAATAAACATTTACTAGTATTTGCATGTGTGGCATTAACTAAGATACACTATGTGTCTTAGTTTATTTTTGTAGTTTTGTGAATAAAGTAAAACAAAGTAGACATAATAATAATAATAATTAAAAAGAAATAAAATAAAAATGAAATAAAGACAAAAATAATTATTCTAAAAATGTTCTTGAGATTTGAACACTTAACCTCACACGTACTAAACCCACTATGCACCATCTCACCACTCTTACTCTTTGAGAACCCTAGTAAGGGAAATAAGTTAAATTGTAAGATAAGTAATAAGATGACATATAATAAGTAGTTAAAGGGCGTAAGAGTTGAACCCTTAACCTCTTGGGTGAGATAGTGAAGACCTAGCCATTGCACCATAAGACATCCTTGAGCTTGAACCCCAAAATCACGTTGATAAATAACAAATAGTTGGAAAACTTGACAACAAATTATAAACAATAATAAAATAGGCTAATTTAAATAATCAAACCTTGTTAAAATACTAGTCGCAATAGATGCAACTATTTGCAATGACATTATTCTCCCTATAAATTAGGAGTCTTCCTAGGAATGAAAACCAAGGAAAAGTATTAGCAAAACCATAGCAAAAAATTTGGACAAAATCTATATTGGAGATATTTTGGATAAAAAATTATAATCCAAAAAAATATAAGGAAAATCTCTAGGAGATTTACAAAAAATAGGGAAGGAGGTCCTAGTTGGGTGATTATAGAAGACTCAAGGAGAACATTCAAGGGACTTGGGGCAAATCACGGTCTTTATTCACCAATTCTTGAAACTTATTTCCAAGTAGGCCATTTAATCTATCATTCTCTTTCTCTGACAAAGATTAGATGTAAAAGATAGATAATGAGGAATCATGAATGTTATTGTGATTGTCTGATTATGAACAAATGCAATTTTTTTTAGTGATTTATGTGTTAATGTTTGAGTTCCTCTTTATATTAAATCCTTCCTTGCTTCAATAAGTCCTTAGAGGATAGTGTAATGTGGATATACTGATGAATGTGATGAACTGAATTCCTAGGGACATGGACAACTTGCCATACCCAATTTGGAAATTCAATTCCTCGCATTCCTTTTTTTTTGTGTTTTTCGAAACAAATGCACATGAATACTGCACAAATGTGCAATTCTATGCATTGGCAACTTGTCAGATGCCTCAAAATAAAAGCACAACATTATTGCACAAATACACAACAAGAATAGATAAAAGTGCATTTATATAAAACAAAAAAGAAACAATAGGAAGTAGATGCACATAAACATAGACTAAAAGTGCGTAAACAATGAACAAAAGCACAGTTATAGAAAATTGCACAAATTGAAGTTGTATTGAATAGATGTGTAGGTATAATGCACGAAAGCACAAAAATACTAAATGAATGTGTGGGAATATGAAACAAAACTGTAGAAATAGTAGATGAATGTGTAACTATAGAGAAACTTAGTCATCCTGACCCCCAAAGCCTATTTTTAGCATTAGGGTATAACATAGAATGAACATTCAAGAAAATTTTCTGTAATGACCCCAACAGGTTATAACTGCTTCAAACACCAAAAATCTTTATACTTTAGTTGTTTGAAATTTCATCAAACACTTTGCAAGCAAGCTCTGATACCACTGTAATAACCCTCCTCAAATCTGCTCTCAAAAATGCTGATTGAAGGCTCAAAGAAATTTTGTCAAACAATTCACATGCAAGGGACATATGACTAATATAGTATTTCAGCTTGCTTTAAATGACTCTTTCTTCAATTTGCATCAATGAGAATCTTGTGCTAGAAGACTCAAAATGGACTACACAATGACCTAACATAAATGTGCAACTTATTTTGACAATATTCAATGCATATATATAATCTAAGCATGAGAAATGAACACCTACAACCAATTGGCATTTCTACAAACAGTTGGTATGCAAACTAACTAGCTGATAAATCATAATATTGTATTGCTCAAATGACCCCAGCAACTATTATCTCCTTAATTGCAATGAAATTTCCAATGCTCATGAAATATGGCCAAGACTTTTTGGCATTTACATGGATTACAAAAAATGATAATGCTGGTATAATGCACACCTATAGCTAAAACTTATCACACCTAAAAAAAAGCAATACTAACAAAGGAACCCGGTTGTAGATGGCTGTAATAATTTTCTTCAATGTTGCCCCTTCTGCTTGTTTGTTTTCGATCTGCTTTTTCCACTTGCTTTTTTGATTCTACCTTTTTGGCCTTGCTTTTTCGGATTGCTTTTTCGGCTTGCTTTTTCGGTTCTGCTTTTTCGGCCTGCTTTTTCAATTCTGCTTTTTTGGCCTGCTTTTTCGGTTTTGCTTTTCGAACTGCTTTTTTCAGCCTGCTTTTTCGGTTCTGCTTTTCGGGCTACTTTTTTCGATTTCTCTTTTTTGGTTTCGCTTTTTTGGATTGCTAATATGTTGAATCTCAAGACCATATCTTTCAATGGCGTCAAGATTTTCAGCTTGAAGGGATTTCGTCCTCCAAACTATTGAGACATAATCTCCAAAAAAATTTCCAATTTATTTGATATTTCCAAGCATGTTTAAAAGAAGCTCTTCTATTTCTTTTATAGTGTTCTCACAAGAGCTCCATCCTTCGTTTTCTTAATGTGGGATAAAACATAACTCCCTTTATGTAACTTATGTCTCCAATGTGTTATAAAATAAAGGGGACTCTTTTAATTTAAATATTTCCCACAAACTATAGTCTATGCATTAATAAAATTAAATATTTAAACTTAACTTTATAAAATAGCTTTATCAATGCATAACAAATCTTATCAATGATAAACAAGTCTCCTTGTCGATTTTAAACAATTACCATCGACATACCGCTGCCACTAGATGTCCGACCATATCCAAGATGACTTACTATAAATAGTAAGTATGCCCAAATGAAAGTAACTATAAACCCCTCAGAAAGACCTGCAACTAAAACTATTTAGGCCAAATGGCCTCTAAGTCCCTTTAATGTCCCGGTTAGCCTACAGGACCATGGGGAAATAGGCTAATGACAACATCATGCTATGAATGCTAAAAAAAGGGGACATTACATTTTCCTTTCTTATACTTTAAGTTACATTTTATATTATACATCCTACACCTTTTGAGAAAGGTTTCAGCCTCATAGAAGTTAAAATAAAGATTTTAAATTTTTGAGGTTTTAAGAGATTTTAGATTTAGCTAGATTTCAAAAATTAGCAAATCAACTTGTCCTTTTATGTTTTGTGACCTTGTATCTATATTTGAGGCATTTTACTTTCTAGAGATGTGATACTCTTTCTTACAAAGTGTTTGATATGTTTTTTTTGTATACTATTGCTTATGTGATGAATTAGGGTTTAGTGGATTACCCTAGAAATGTGCCCTAAACTAGGCTTCTCTCTCAACAAATTAATTTGGATTTTTGAATTTAATTTATTTTGGTCACATGAGGCTTATGGATTTTGTGGCTTAGTGGAAGAGAAAGTTATTATATTATTGTGATTCTATGATGTCACTTTATGTGAATATGCTTTGATGTATGAGCTACAGTTTGGGGACTAGGGGTGTGGGACCTTAGGTTATTTTACCCAAAAACTCTTTATGCTTTTGGATTATTTTGATGAGTAGGGTAGAAATCTTAGGTGAGGGGCTCACCATAGGTGTTGAGGCCTATAAGTGGTTGCCAGGGGATCCTATGCTTATAGACTAGTGCCCTACAAAGGCTGGCTCTAAACACGAGTTGGTTAATAAGTGATAACATAATTAAAACATATAGGTTGCGTTTTGTATTTTCTCATTAAAAAATATAAATGTGGATGCATGGTTGGAGTACTCAGAGTAGGGACACTTTTCACATCTTATAGGTCCCTAGCTTAGGGAATTGATCCAAACACTACTAGGTCATACCTATCCAGTTGGAGCACTCAAGGAGAAGGCATTTTGTATGGAAGGACGATCTTTAGCCTAGGAGGTGGATCCCAACACTATAGGAAGACATAATGACACTCACCTAGATGTGGTTGAACCCCTCACTCTTCTTTTGTCTCTAGTTGTCCATTTGCATTGTGATTTCATTTTGGGCATGATGCTTTGTGGTACTTTATGTTACCCTTATACTTTGATTTTGGGGTATAAGTCTTAGATTACCTTAGAGCCTATATGGATCATGGTCTTATCTCCTAGCTTAGGGGAGTGGACCAATTATGGCTCCATGTGTATGGGTGGTAAATAGTTTTGAGGTACTATTCGAGTGTTCATGGATAGCTTTTATATGGATCCTTGTTGAGCAACAGTTGAAGATTATCTTTTGAAGTCTATTTGTTGCATTTCCTTGGAAGACATGTATGTAATATTGTAATGTAAACTCTTGAAGAAAGTAAAAGCTCATATGTAGATGCATCATGAAATGAAAAGGTATATAAAAGGGTAAGGGTATCTTTAGGAGAAAAAAAGGGAAATGTGAACATATTGTATTATATGAATGAAGTTATGATGATGTCATGACATTGTATCTAGATGAATGTATGATGAATAAAAGAACCATGTAATCTTCATAATGTTATGAAATGAACAATCTAAGTAATTAGTGAATAGAAGATGATTTGGTTTACATGTATGATCGATGGTTTATATACATTTAAAGTGTTTTTATTGCACCTTAAGTAGATGCATTTGATTATATGGATTAAGAGATTAGTTCCTAATTTGGTAATGGATATTAGGATGGATAATATATCAAATCATAAGCATATGTAAAACCAATGGATGGATTAACTTAAGTAGTGAGGATGGAATGTTAGAAAGGAAATTAAGCAGTGAATAAGGAATACTTGTTTTGTTGATTGGATGACAAAAGCTAACTCATGAGCTTGGAGATTAAGTAATGTTGTTTAAGGGTGACATTATGGAACCTATAAGGACTCCTACACCTATTATCAAAGTGAACTTATTAAGAAAAAAGTTATTCAAAAAAAAAAACTCACCAAACTTAGTAACATTTAGACTTATCCTTTCGATTTCCCTAGTAGGGCAATACAAGTATGCTCCAATAAAATAGGAGAAGATTGAGTTTTAATTTTCATTTTCCCATCATATAAAATATGCATGGAAACACTTTACTTGTTTAAATTTAAGCATTAATTGGAGTTGCACAATTGCATGAAGACATGAGATAAAAAGTTTAAAATTATATACAAATAATTATTCAAATAATAGCTTAAGTAGATCATGAAAAATACATAATATTATAATTATTAAAATAAGAAACATATCTAATATCAATTTATCAAGTACATATATTAGATTTTTAAATATGCATATACTAGTAGTTGCAAGTTTTTGTGCTTGCAATGATAAGCCGATAGGTCCTCAATAATAATAATTTTTAAAAAAATATAATCTTATGTGAACAAATTAGATTATTAATCATTTCAATTTAAATAACATCTTATTTATTAAAACCTTTAAATAGATTAATAAATATTATTTATTTAGTTTCAATTTATCAAATATGGAAATATAATTATTTTTAAAAACCCCATCAAAAAATCTATTATGAGAAATTAATAAGAGAAATACGAAAAAATAAAAACAATATTTAAAGAAAAAACTAAACTAATAAAAATAAATTAATTTAAATAATTTAAAAACTAAAACCTAAATCAATTTTAAAAATCAAAAGTTAAATAAATAAAGATCATTCTTACAAAGTGTTTGATATGTGTTTGTTCCATCCTATTGCTTATGTGATGAATTAGGGTTTAGTGGATTACCCTGAAAATGTGCCCTAAACTAGGCTTCTCTCTCGAAAAATTAATTTGGATTTTTGAATTTAATTTATTTTGTTCACTTGAGGCTTATGGATTTTTCAGCTTAGTGGAAGAGAAATTTTATTACATTATTGTGATTCGATGATGTCACTTTATGTGAATTTTCTTTGATGTATGAGCTACAGTTTGGGGACTAGGGGTGTGGGACCTTAGGTTATTTTACCCAAAAACTCTTTATGCTTTTGGATTCTTTTGATGAGTAGGGTAGAGATCTTAGGTGAGGGGCTCACCATAGGTGTTGGTACCTATAAGTGGCTTCCAGGGGATCCTATGCTTAGAGACCAGTGCCCTGCGTAGGTTGACTCTAAACACGAATTGGTTAATAAGTGATAACATAATTAAAACATATGGGTTAGGTTTTGGATTTTCTCACTAAACAATATAAATGTGGATTCATGGTTGGAGTACTCAGAGTAGGGACACTTTTCACATCTTATAGGTCCCTAGCTTAAGGGGTTGATCCGAACACTACTAGGTCATACCTATCCAGTTGGAGTACTCAAGGAGAAGGCATTTTGTATGGTAGGACGATCTTTAGCCCAGGAGGTGGATCCCAACACTATAGGAAGACACAATGACACTCACCTAGATGTGGTCAAACCCCTCACTCTTCTTTTTCCTCTAGTTGTCTATTTGCATTGTGATTTCATTTTGGGCATTATGCTTTGTGTGACTTTATTTTACCCATATACTTTGATTTTGGGGTATAAGTCTTAGATTACCATAGATCCTATGGGGATCATGGTCTTATCTCCTAGCTTAGGGGAGTGGACCAATTATGGCTCCATGTGTTTGGGTGATAAATAGTTTTGAGGTATTGTTCGAGTGTTCATGGATAGCTTTTATATGGATCCTTGTTGAGCAATGGTTGAAGATTATCTTTTGAAGTCTATTTTTTGCATTTCCTTGGAAGAAATCTATGTAATATTGTAATGTAAACTCTTGAAGAAAGTAAAAGCTCATATGTAGATGCATCATGAAATGAAAAGGTATATAAAAGGGTAAGGGTATCTCTAGGAGAAAAAAGGGAAATGTGAACATATTGTATTATATGAATGAAGTTATGATGATGTCATGACATTGTATCTAGATGAATGTATGATGAATAAAAGAACCATGTAATCTTCATAATGTTATGAAATGAACAATCTAAGTAATTAGTGAATAGAAGATGATTTGGTTTACATGTATGGTCGATGGTTTAAATATATTTCAAGTGTTTTTATTGCACCTTAAGTAGATGCATTTGATTATATGGATTAAGAAATTAGTTCCTTAATTTGGAAATGGATATTAGGATGGATAATATATCAAATCATAAGCATACATAAAACTAATGGATGGATTAACTTAAGTAGTGAGGATGGAATGTTAGAAAGGAAATTAAGTAATTGATAAGGAATACTTGTGTTGATTGGATGACAAAAGCTAACTCATGAGCTTGGAGATTAAGTAATGTTGTTTAAGGGTGACATTATGGAACCTGTAAGGACTCCTACACCTATTATCAAAGTGAACTTATTAAGAAAAAAGTTATTCAAAAAAAAATACTCACCAAACTTAGTAACATTTAGACTTATCCTTTCGGGTTCCTTGCAGGGCAATACAAGTATGCTCCAATAAAATAGGAGAAGTTTGAGTTTTTTCATTTTCCCATCATATGAAATATGCATGGAAACACTTTACTTGTTTAAATTTAAGCATAAATTGGAGTTGCACAATTGCATGAAGACATGAGATAAAAAGTTTAAAATTCTATAAAAATAATTATTCAAATAATAGCTTAAGTAGACCATGAAAAAAAAAAATTATAATTATTAAAATAAAAAACATATCTAATATCAATTTATCAAGTACATATTTAAGATTTTTAAATATGCATATACTAGCAATTCCAAGTTTTTGTGTTTGCAATGATAAGCCAATAGGTCCTCGATAATACAATTATTTTTAAAAATATAATCTTATGTGAACAAATTAGATTATTAATCATTTCAATTTAAATAACATAATATTTGTTATAATCTTTAAATAGATTAATAAATAGTATTTATTTAGTTTCAATTTATCAAATATGGAAATATAATCATTTTAAAAAACCCCATCAAAAAATCTATTATGAAAAATTAATAAGAGAAATACGAAAACATAAAAATAATATTTAAAGAAAAAACTAAACTAATAAAAATTAATTAATTTAAGTAATTTAAAAACTAAAACCTAAATCAATTTTAAAAGTCAAAAGTTAAATAAATAAAGATCACAACATGAGCTAATGTGAAGATCAAGTAATTATTTTTTAAATAAATAGGTAAAGAAAAAAAATAGTTAAAAGTGGAGATTTAAAATATAATCTTATGTAAACAAATTATATTATTAATAATTTTCAATTTAAATAACATAATATTTACTAAAATATTTTAAATAGATTAATAAATATTATTTATTTAAATTTAATTTGTCAAATATGAAAAAAAAATCATTTAAAAAAATCCCATTAAAAAATCTATTATAAAAAAGTAATAAGAGATATACAAATAAATAAATAGCAACCTCTCTAACAAATATTATTTTGACTAAATAAATTATAGAAACTAAAAAACAATATTTTTTTTCTATTAGATATAGAGAGATTAAAAAAAATTACATAGTTCTCCAAGTATCACAATAGAGGCATAGCCTCAAACTGGAACCACAGTAGCAAAAGAACAGCTAGAAAACATCAAATACAACTAAAATCAAACAACACAAGGCTAGTACAAGATATCACAGTATAGATCTACCCAAGCGGTCCAACTGAGTGGGTCTTCCATCCAAACAATACTCTTCCATTCTTGAATATGGACAGCATAAAGATTTCCTCCTTCCTAGCATTATGGTTCCTTTTAATAGCTTGGTTCGGCTTCCAATACGTGTGCTCAAACATCCACAGATTATCCATAGTCCTTTGCCACTGATAGCCATACTTAAGTTCATGAACAAAGGAAGTAGCCTGCCCATCTTTAAGGAATCTTCTTAATTTGTCCTTTTCAATTATCATGGTGGTTTGCACCTGCAAGAAGATTTTAAAATGTGTGAGTTTTTGAAAAAACTCAATAAGAACCCTTGGCTTACCTTGGTACTTTTCCTCATTCCTACATTTTCAAATCTGTCAAAAATTGTTAGAGGACAACATATTTCAAAAAAAATTAGCATCCTTGCTAATCCCATTAATGTGACCAGTAACAATTTCAAAGATGCTCACACTAATGGGATAATAAATACCAAATAAATTCCAAATTTCTTTAGCAAAAAGGCAATCAAATAAGATATGTCTACCTATTTTACATAACTTGCAAATATTACAAATATCAGAATGTTGATTATCTCTTCTAATAGGAAGTCTATCAATTAACAATAGCCATTTAAAATATTGAATTTTTGGCTCAATAGGACCTTTCCAAATAGAATTCAGCAACTTATTCCAAACTTTAATATCAAAAGAACAATACTAGAGTTTATTGACAAGGGCAAGAATATTCTCATTATGAGCAATAGCCTTATAAATATTATTAGCTTTAAGCTTATCTAAAACAATTCCACCTGGCCACTTGCATTTAATGTATCTATAAGAGTCCACATGGCAAAGAGAAGGAATATCCTTAGTAGCTTGAGAAATTAAATTATAAGCTTTCTTTTGAGACATTGGTAAATTAAATTTAATCTTGAGATCTTCCCAAGGGATAAGAAAATCATGTTCAAAGATATCAGAAAATTGAGTAATACCAGCTTTAGCCCAAGACTTGGCTAAACACCCTTGGTAGAGGGCTAGGGGTTTGTTATTCAGGCTCGGATTCCACCAGATGGATCTCTCTCCATAAAGGTGACTATCATTATAAAAATCCTTATTGGTGATAAATTTTTGAATATGCTCCCAAGCTCGCTAGATGGATCTGAAAATGGGCAACCCTTGGACCACAACTGAGAACTTACCAACAATAAGGTCACATAAAGGGAAATTTTTCCAAGATCTAGCTTGCTTGGGAAAACCTTTCTCAATGTTGTGTCTAACAAGAACTTTCCATGGACTATCACCCTCCATAGATTGAAAAATCCATTTGGCGAAAAGAGTTATACCTTGTAACCTTAGATCAATTAATCCTAGCCCTCCCAAGGTCTTATTAGCATGACACCAATTCCATTTAACTGCATGAATTTTTTTTTTACCCTTTCCATCAAACCAGAGAAACATCCTGATAGCTTTTTGAATTTCAAAAATTTGATAATTACTGAACATCCAAGTAGAGGAGTAATAAATATTATAAGAAGACAAAAGCTTTTGACAAACTTGAATTCTCCCAGCTAGAGATAAAGATCTATGGTGTCATTTGTTAAGTTTGTTCATAATCTTAGTCTTAATCCAGGACCACATGTCCTTAAGAGAAGGATCAACAGATTAGAGTATACCAAGATGCTTGACAACTTTATTAGGGCCTCCCCATTGATAAATGTATTGAGAGAACCAATTAGGAGGGTGATCATCCCATCCCAGGCAAATAGACTTGGAATGAGAGATACGCGCACTAGATATACTACAAAAAAAATCCAACTTGATTTGAAGATGCTTAATATTGTTGTCAGTAAGTTCAAAAAACAAAGCAGTATCATCAGCAAAATGGCTATTAATAAGCTCATCATTATTAGGAAGGTATAATCCTCTAACTTCTAGGGAAAGGGTGTTATCTCTAAGAATATAATATAAAGCTTCAGTAGCAATGACAAACAGAGCAGGAGCCAGGGGACATCCCTATCTAATGGAACGACCACGAGGAAAAGGGTCAGAGAGAGAGCCATTGATCTCAATTTGAGCACAAGCATCTTGCAACAAAGTTTGAACAACATTATAGAAATAGGGAGGAAAACCAAAGGAGTGTAACATCATAAGAATAAATTTCCACTCAATTCTATCATAAGCTTTCTCAAAGTCTAGGAGGAGAAGGGCGGCATTCTAGTGAGAACACTTGGCCCAATCCATGGCTTCCCAAGTGGTAATCAAATTCTTGAAGATGTATCTACCTTTAATAAAACTAGTTTGATTATTGTTAACAATTTTAGGGAGAATGTGAGTCAATCTAGTAGCTAAAGCTTTCGCTAAAATTTTATAAGAAACATTAAGGAGAGTTATGGGTCTCCAATTCTTGATAAGAGATTTATCCCCATCTTTGGGTAGGAGTTTAATAATACCCCTGTTGATTTTGGGACTAAGGGAACCAGCACATAAGGCCTCATTATACAGATCATACAAATCCTTACTGATCCAATTAATGTTAGCCTTATAAAAATCAATAGGAAGCCCATCAGGTCCGGGAGCCTTGTCATCCTTAAGCGCTCTAATAGCATCTTTGATCTCATCAATAGATATAGGTTTAGAGAGAGCAATAACATCATTAACATCCAACTTAAATGGAATAAGAGGTCTGCATTTGACTCTAAGATCATTTGCCTTCATAGAATCCTCAGATGAGAAAAGTTTACTATAATACTCAGTAAAGGCCACTGAGATGCTTTTAGGATCAAAAACTTCCTGATTGTCAATAACAAGTTTATCAATAGATTCTTTGATTTACTTATGTTTCAGAAGATTAAAGAAAAACTTAGACCCACGATCCCCTTGCTGGAGCCAATTAACCCTGGATCTAATTCTAGTGCCTTGAATTTTGGTTTTTTGGTGTTTACTTAGGGCATCCTTCACTGTAAAAAGCTGATTTAATAGAGCAGGATTGGAGGGATCAGCTTGCACATCATTCTCAGCTATTTGAAGATCAGAGTGAAGACGTTTTTCAGTAAATCTATAAAACATTTCTAACCTATGGTTTGAAGAAAACTTTTCCAAGCCAGAAGATTAGTTTTCCATTTGTCAATCATAGAAACCTCCTTAAGATTAAAAAAATTAATATTTCTGATGATATGAATGGCACACAACACATCATCATCCTGAAGAAGCTTAGAGTTTAACAAAAATTTGGAAGAGGTAGGCTTCTGTCGAACAGGAGCAGAATTAATATTAATCCGGGCAAAGATAGGATGGTGATCAGATAGGGTGGTAGCGGTGACCAAAACGACATTACCCTTATTAGTAGGGATAAAAGAAAAGTAATCCTTATTGGCATAAAAGTGATCTAACCTCAAATATATCCTAGAATGCCCTTGTTGGAAATTGCACCATGTGTGCCATATTCCCGAATGCACATCCTTGCTGTTAGCAAGAGGATAAAAAAGATTCTTAGAATTAATAAATTTAGACCAATGGACATTCTCAAAGTCTTTCTGTCTAAAAGGAATGCCCCCCATTTTATCAACTTGGGATTCAATCATGTTAAAATCTCCTCCAACAAACCACAAAACATCAGGGAGAGTGGATAACCAGTTCCAAAGGGCGATTCTATCTTTAACTTCATTAGGGGCATATATAGAGCAAAAACCAATAGGGCAATTGTTAATGTTTATGATAAACCAGATAGCCCTTTGACAAGGAGAGACACCATTGTTAGAGATAAGATTTCCCCAAATGGGATTGACAAGGACAACAATTCCACCTTTACCCCTATTGTGATTAGAACAAAACTTAATAGCATCCTTCTAGATAAAGTTAAGATTAGAATCAAGAATCAAACCAGTAGCCTTAACCTCTTGCATCATAAACAAATCAATAGAGTGAAATGAATTTAATAAACACTTAACAACAAATTTTCTATCCGGAGACTCGAGCCCCCTAACATTCTAGGACAAACAGTTCATTGGGATAAATTAAAAAAGGTAAGACAGGCATCTTCAACAAACTTATTGGGACTACTAGGATTATCCCTAGATTTTTAATTCCCAATTTTATTTTTAGACCCGGGCGGCCTACCACGTCTTTTAGATGTATTAAGATCTAAGTCACAAGAATCCATGTCTATATTAGATTAGTTTTGAATCGAACCTGAAGTAGGAATAATTTCAAAAATATAATCATCATCTATTTCTTTTAAAAAAATTGGATGGCAACTTTGAAGGATTCGAGGCTGGTAACACAATTTCATTAATGGGGGTAGGGGTTTCACCTGAATCAAGACATAGGGGGGGAACTAACACTTGAGAAATGATGGATTTATCACTTACACTTTTGGGCTTAGGGATAGAGGAGGAATTTCCTTTTCTTTTCTTCTTGTTTCTCACAACCGTAAAACCATCATCACGCTTAGGTTCCTAAGCCCTCTCTAGAAGATGAACAAGTGGAGAGACACTCTAGATACTACCAGAAGAATTTAGAACCTTCTTAGCGAGAGGATCACCTGATGAAGGATCAACAGAGGGGATAGGAGGAGGGATCGAGGTACTGGAAGGCTTAGAAGAATTTTTATTAATAATAGGACAATCTCTTCTGCGATGACCCTCTTTCCTACAAAGGAAACAAGCATTTAAACCACCCAAAACTTCGATAGGGCACACAAAGTTATCATTTAACTCATTAATAGAGATCTTCGATGGAATTTCTTTACTAGGAAGAAGTGAAATTAGAACCCTAGCATCCATGTGAGGAACAAGACTAATAGTATCATCCATTTGAACAATTTTGCCTAGGGTTTCTAGTAATTGAGGCAAAAAATGCCAAAGAAATGGTGGAATGTTCTTAACCAGAATCCATTTGGGGGCAGATAGAGCTAAAACCTCTTCATGAATGGCTTCAGGAGTCCAAGCTAAAGCTTGGAAGGAGGTCGAACCGACCACCCAATATTATTTTTTTAGAACTTTTTGAGATTCCTGATTAGCAAAAAAAATAACAAATAGACCTCTTTGAATATGTCTGCAAAAAGATATATGATACCCTAATTTAATGCTCCAGTAGTTATGAAACCAATCATTTAAAAACTTGTGCGGTGGGCATTTATCAATTTCAACCACAGCAAAGAAAATAGCAGTATCCTTCAATCTATTCTTTTCTTTAACAATCTTAGCAACCATTTCTGAATTAGGAGATAAAGAAAATGGAACTGAGGAAGCTAGAGGGATCTTACTGTTGTTGGCGACCTCATTGTGAACAAAACCATTAACAACAAACCTAGCATTGGCATCAATGTTTGCGGCCAAATAGGTAACCACCTCAAAGAATGATTTGGCTTTCAAGACAGAGTTCGAAACCACAAGGTCGCCAATACTGTTGAGTGTGGAGGAAGGAGGTACGGGAGGCGCCAAGTTGCCCACTGAAGGATTTGAAGGGATCTGCGATATAACTAAACTTGAGTTAGAAATACCACCTGCAACCATTGAACGTGCGGGGACATCCACTTGTCTGCCGTCGATCTCAAATCCCCCTAACGTTGCCACCACATTGGTCAGGAGAGCCCAAAGAAAATCTAGAGCCGAAAATGGACAGTTCCGTATCTGCAAAAAAATTCGCAAGTTCGCTTTGCTAAAAAATTCACCTTCATATAATTCTTGTTTATGTCATCAATTTTTTTTAAAAAAATTAAAAGAAAAACTAAACTAATATAAAAAATAAATTAAAATAATTTAAAAATTAAAATCTAAATCAATTTTAAAAATCAAAAGTTAAATAAATAGATCACAAGTGAAGATAACAACTAATAAATATCAAAACAAGAGTTAAAAGTAGAGTGAGATAAAAACTGTCCAGTAAATAATTAAAAAAGAGGATTTACAATTTTCCAACCAAATTTACAACTTTTCCAACCAACTAACAACTTTTCCATCAAAAATTTAATTTCTAAAAACAAAATTCCCACAAATAGCCTATCGGCTAAAAAAATGCTAATATCAATGTATTAATAATTATATATTTAAATACTTTATATCTATTAATGAAAACGCTAATAAACAATAAGAAATATTAAAAGATAGCAAGCTAAATTATTTAAATATAAATATATGTTTTATTATAAGATTGGGTGTCTCAATCAATATAGTTTTAATAAAATATACACTCAAGTTTTAAAGTCCACTCTATTAAAAGTGGGCATGACATATCTATAATTGCATGTGTTAAGATCTATTACATATGTGATTGTGGACTTTGCTAATCAAATAAATAATATGGTTTGACATTTTATCTAGTACAATGAAATAAATTTTGCATTATTATTATTATCAATATCAATTAATACGAGAACATAATATGTTGAAGTTTATTTTAAATAATAAAATAAATATACACTATAAATTTTTATTCAATTTTTAAAATTTTTTTTTTTATATGATTGATTGAGTTGATTAAAAAACAGAATTCAAAGACGAATAAGTATTCATGTATTTGCAAAACTAATAGTCATCTTCATAGCTGGATTATTTTAATTATTAAATTGTCAATTAATTTTTCATAAAATTAAAAATTAAAAAAAAAATTTAAATCTTTATCAAAGTCATATTCGAATACATTTTAAAAAGAAATCTTATAACAATTTTTCTTTTAGTTCTACACAAATGTAGATATCTTATTTTTTCAATGCTGTTACTTTATAAAACTTACTAATTGCAATTTCAGAGCTTCATGGATGCATGTCCTTTGTTGTCTTTAAATCTCTAATTATAACAAGACACAATCAATTTTTTGTTTTAGAAAATAATAGTTGGAATGGTTCAAATGCCTTGTCTGACCTTATTTTAGTTCTTCCAACTCTTTTGACAAAGAATGGTGATTACAATATATTTTTTCTTTAATTAATGGATACCCAGTCCATTGTTCCTAACCGAAGATATTCCCTCCCATATTGAAAATCTCACAATCCAACCAATGATTGTGTTAGGCCTTTAACCCTGCTCTTTATAGATAAGCTGATTGCTTGCCATCTATTTAACTCGGTAACTAATGCAATTACTTTCAATATAACTCGTACGGTCAGAGATTAAATTCTCAGAACAAGAGGCAAAGGGTAGAACTGCTCCATGAGTATAGATGCTGATTTTTGCAGTTTTCTTCTCCATGGATATGAGTTTTAGTACACTAAGAGGGAATTTTATTGGATGCAATTTAGAAGAGCATGGACAGGTCTTTAGTTTGAAGGGTCGTTTTCATAGGCTCATGGTTACAATTCAAGAACGGATATTCATTTAAAAAATTAAGTCAAATTTATCAGAAATGTTGAAATTTATATGTGGAAAATATTGTAGCAAAATTGCAACCTTGGAGGTTAAAGTAAGCAATTAGTGGGTAAGCATGGACATTCGATCCATAAAGACCACCAAGTGTTCAAGACATTACGGTGGATCACAATATCAAACTAGAAAATCATGATAAAGCTAATGAATCCAAATGATAGCTGAATATGAAGTTCATTTGCAGGGTTTGTAGAATACAAAAATGGCTGAAGTGACAAGAATTATAAATGAAGAAAAATCTGAGTACTGCTGCACTTAAAGAGTTTCTTAGTCTTTCTTGGTTCTCTTTGTTTTCTCCCTTGTCCCTTTCCGCTGAACAAGTAAATGGAAAATCCAGAAAGCCAAAATACATGCCTCCAATGGGGCTAGCCAGTATACATACACATGCTCCTTTGTTCGATACTGATCTCTAGCATAAGCCCAACCAAATGCCTGTAAGGCCAAGCAACATTCTTTTGTCATAAGACTATTTTGATTACTTTTAAATTCTCCCAGTCCTAAATATGATAAAGCAAGTACACCATGACATCTAATCAAGGAGGAAATCAATCTTCAGCTTTTTAAAGAGGAAATAAAATAAATCTCAGCAAGTGCTAAAACAATGTCATCATGATCATCAAACACTGTTGGAAGTATAAACAAATGGGATTTAGATTTGGCTTTCAATGTCACCTTTAGATAAAAAAAAATTAGCTATTAAACGGTGAGAACTGGGTCATCATGTCAGATGTTAGCTTTTTAAGGGAATGATATGACCCTTGTGTATCAATTTCGTAGCAAATGTAACTGTAATCATGGGGCTATATGGTTTTACAACTTACTGATATAGAAACTGCACAATTCGAGTACTGTGCAAGAGATTAGTCAAATAAATACCAAAGGATTTATAAGAAAATGCTCACGCTGTCAAATACAAACCTCACGTTTTTCTTTTGGATAATGAAAAGGGGTTAGGATAGCCAAAGCCAACTGGCTCTCTTAGAATCCAGTTTAGACAATAGGATTTACAGTTTAAATAACATGATTTACTACCAAGCCAGAAAAAAAATATTATACGCTAGAGAAAAGGAGACTAACAGTGTAACCTGGAGACTCGCATCCCCCTCCCAAGTCCTGGAGTACCCATCCCCGAGACATCCCTGCACCGGGTACTTGAGTACCCAAGCACCTCCATCTCCGCCATTCCGCAACCATGCCGCTGCTAGGATGTGTACTTGAATTTCTATTTGAATTTTGATTTTTGAATGTTACGATTGGGTATGTAATACGTTACCATGTTAAATGTCAACGGTTCTAATTCATATTGCAATTTTGCTATGTTCAAGTATTTTAATTTCGTATGTTCTGTTGAACTACTGAAACACCGTTTCATAACTAGCATTTCAAGTTCTATACGTATACTATACAACACCCCTCTCTGCCCCGTCCTCCCCTTGCCGCTGTCCTCTGGCCATCCCCCCACCGTCCCAAAAATGAGGCCTATTTTTCCCGCCTCCCAGAAACTCGCCCTGGCATCCCACCATCCCGAAGTACCCCATACTGGTATAACACTAAAAATTAATGAAGAAATTGACCAGTATTTCTATTTAATAGAATGAAACATAGCAAGTACATGTTTAGGTGAAAAACTCAAGACTCAATTAGATAGGCCCAAAAAAAATTAAAGACTTGGGAATCAGAAAATAATTGGGAATTTGAGGACAATGCTCCTAATAGGGTGCAGGGACAGTACTCTTTGCGGGGTCTGGAAGCAGTGTCCTTGATACGAGACGTGGTCAAGGGGCTGAGCTCCTACCACTCAATCCAAATTAAGACCTTTGAAACCTTCATCACTAATGAAAATCATACTTATTAGCTCCAAACAAAAGAAAAGTTAAAATTATATAAATTTGAACAAGTTTTTAATATATAAGTAGTAATTTTATTATTTTACTCACAAATTTTCAAGTAGTGTTTTTATTATTTTATTCACAAATTTTCCTAAGATGTCTATTTTAGACAAACTACTCACTTGGCATATTGGTTTGCAAGTACTGTATGAGTTTGGTGAGTACTTGCTAAGTTTTATCAGTACTAATTACATCTTTATGTCAATAAAAAAACTGTGGAAAAAATTATCAATTAAAAATGTTAATTTTTCTACAATCCATAATAGTTATCAGTAATATTTCTGGTAAATATGTAACATTTGTTAGTCAACATTTCAGATCACACTCTGCGATCTATTAGTAGAATATAGAAAGCTCGAGAGAAGATGTCTATATTCTGATAATAGATCACATAGGATGATTTTAGACGATGATTAAAAAGTGATATGACTGATAAAAGCTATCAAGATTAATAAAGTGGCAATATACAGTAAGAAACTATATTTTTGACACTTTGCTGTTTGGAAAAATTGTCAAAAGGTTGCCCGTAAGGTTACCCCGTGCCCAGAAATAGTTATTCAGGTCTGCTATACCAGGAAATCGAATAAAATGATTTGAGCGGTGTAGTAACCATGAGATGCTATTTGAGAAAATTACAGAGAGCAAGTATGCTTCTATAGGGACTTGTAAGTGCCCTTGGATATTTTGTTTCCTTATTTTTCATTTGACCCTGAATAAAATTGTAGATATTTCCTCTGCTAAGGTAGGCAAACAAATCTAATTTGGGTTGTCTATGGCATCCATGAAGAGTATTTTTCAGGGAAATTCGGGGACTTGCACCCTCTCCAAAATCTTCAAGTATTTGTTTTCGGAACACCTCTGCCATTCTGAAAAGATGTTTATATTAATGAAGGATTGCTTGTTAAGGTGAAAACTTGCTCTCTGACCTATGTAAGATTAGAATTTCTCCTTCCAATTGACTGATGTAATAATTTGTTCAATCGAGCAATATAAGACGCGTCTCCATTTGAAACCCCTAAAGTTTTAGGTCAATCCACATAAGATGACACAAGGAGCAACAAATAATCTTGTACCGAGAGGGTCAGAAAAATGCTTACAGTAGCAGGATTCATGGCAGCGCCAGTGAAATTAGAACCCAATATGCTGAGACAGAGTTTTGAAAGGCTGATTATCCATGTCTTGAGAAAAAACCCTTTGGGTCCTCTTCTATTCACCACCAATGTTACCATAACAATGATGAATGTGAGAATTCCCTCTGTTATCATTCCACTCTTCACTCCAACTCTTAGAACAGGCCCGCCTTTGCTTCCGCGTGGCATAGCATTCATAACACACACAACTCCCGCCAAGGATCCCAATACCTTTTGTAAAGTGAAAACAAAACCCAAAACAGGGCATCAAGCAAAAATAAATAAAAAATTCAAGGCCATTTTCATGGCATCTAAATAGGCATCATGTACCTGAGCAAGGATCCTAGCTGCTAGTGTGAACAAGGATTGAGGCTTGCCTAAGGAATTCAATAGCAGTGTTATGGGATTGTAGGTTGCCCCATTGCTTAGCTTCCCAATCCATGTAAGCGCAAACATGGCTGCCACTGTGAGTGCCAATTTCACCATCTCTGCGTTGTCCTTCAGTGACGCCATTAATGAACAGCCCACAAACTCCCTCACAAAACCCCCCCATACCACCCATATAAATGACACCACCGTATCAGCCACCACCAATTTAATGGCACTCATGATGAATTAGTCTGATTTCCCATGAGTTCGCTCACATTTCTTATGTAAATACTGATTGATAACGGATATCTCCATTTGGGAGAAGGAATGCCATCCTTTCCACCATTTTTGGACTTTCTTACCTTTCTTCCAAAGGAAAGGAAGTTCGAATCGTGTTTGTATTGCCATGAGAAAGCTGCCCCGAATATAAGCAATTCTAGGGTATACGACTTTTTATTATACCTGCCCAAGTTTGGAACAGGAATTATTAGTTTGTTCATTCAGATTTTAATTAAATAAGCGTTCACAAGAGAGCCAGGAATGGATGGATGCTTATAAAAGTCTAGCAACATCTTACTTTTTTAATTTACTGTTTTTGGTTGAAAAATTATGAGCTGTTAATTATTTTTTCGTCAATTTTATCTCACTCTAATTTTAATTGTTTTTTTTTCTTATTTATTTAATTTAATTAATTATTATCTACATTGTTAACTCTTATTTTTTTCTTATTTATTTATTTATCTCTATATTTAACTCTTGTATTTAATTTATAAATTAATTCATCTATACTTTGAGCTCTATTTTTTCTCTATTTACTTAGAAAACTAATTAATTGTTATCTCCACTTTTCACTCATGTTTTGCTTTCTTTTATTTAATTTTGACTTTTAAAATAGATTGAAGTTTTAGTTTTTAAATTATTTTAATTAGTTTAATTCTTTTTTCTTCAAATATTAATTAATTTATTTTTTAATTAAATAATCGAGAGAACAAAAAAGAGGTACAGTATTAAAAGAGGGGAGGAGGCAAGCCTCAACCACCCATATCAAAGTCCAACAATTAGCTAGAAATAGCCAACTAACACATTAAGTAGCAGTTCTAGCGAGATTACAAAAAGAAGAGATAGAAAAGCTATTCCAAAACATCATCATGATCATCGAACCAAGTTGACCATCCCAACTCTCCTTCCATCCACACGACTTTCTTCCGCTCGAGAGTGTGAGCAAAGAAGTGATGTTCATCAAAAAAGGGGCCTCTGTTCTCATGTATTTCCTTGAGCAGCTCCTTAAGAGCTTTTCCAAAAGCAGTCTGGTTATCAAGAATGCTGGCTAATTCCATCCCATGCTTCATCTCATAAATGAATATTGTAGCAAGTCCATCATGGAGGAATCTTTTTAGCTTGTCCATCTCGAGCTTCATAATGCAACAAATATGTGAGACAATCTTAAAATGGATGAGTTTCAAATGAAACAAAGTAAGGGATCTACCAATATCTTGAAATTTGTCCTCATTTCTACATTTCCAAATAAACCAAAGAATGTGAGAGGATAGAATGTTCCAGAAAAAATTAGCATCCTTTTTAAGACCAAATAAGTTGCCAAGAATGGTATCTAAAACAGGAACCAAAAAACTTTCATATAATCCTAGCAAATTGACAAGTAAAGAATATATGCCTTAAATTTTTAGGAACCCTGCAAATAGTACAAAGTTCAGCATTACCAACATGATTTTTAACAGGAAGTCTATCGAGAAGGAGCTGCCATTTAAAATGTAAGATTTTAGGGGGAATATGTGATTTCCAAAATCTGTCAAGAATTTTTTGCCATTCAAGAGAGTTCAAGTTCATATACCAAGTGGTATTAAGGTGAGAAATAACAGAGTTGTCTTTATTGATCTTTAGTTTAGTCAATAGGATATTTGTGGGAGGAGTACCTATTTTTTACTATATTTTATAATATTTCTCATATCAATTTTTGGAATTTTTTAAAAATAATTATTATAGTCATATATTTAAGTTAATAGACTTTAAATTAGTTTAGTTTTTAATTTTTAATAATTAATTTTTAAAGTTTTAGTTATTTATTTATTTTTTATTAGTTTAGTTTTTCACTTTAAATATTGATTTTGAGTAGCGAATAGGATATTTGTATGATTGAAGTTTTAGTTTTTAAATTAGTATAGTTTTTCATTTAAATATTGATTTTTAGTTTAGCCAATATGTATGATATGATATTTGTGGGAGTAGCTATTCTTAAATATATATTTTTGATATTTCTCATATTATTTTTTCATAAAAAAGAATTACGGGGATTGTTTTTAAATATTTTTTTCATATATTTAAGTTCGTAGATTTTAAATTAGTTTTTTTCAAAAATAATTTTATTCATAAATTTAAGCTAATAGACTTTAAATTAAAAGGTAGGAAATATTTTTCTACAACAAGTTAAATTGTAATATTGTTACCTAAGTTTAACAATGTAGTTTTTGAATCAAACTCATTGACTCATGTTTAATGAGTAGTGATTTACAATAATCCATCTCTCATGATAATAAATAGAACACTTAGTAGTCATTAGATCTAGGTGATGCCACACAAGTGAAGCACCAAGACTTCCCTTAGTTTATTTTTTAGTCGTGTTATTTTTTTCTTATTAGTTTTTCATAATAGGATTTTATGGAAATATTTCTTAGAGAATAACTTATTAGTATATGATAAATTAAATAAATAAATATTATTTATTTGATGTATTACAAAATTAAATTTTAGTTTACTTAAACTAAACACCTATTGGCTCATCATTGCAAGCACGAAAGCTTGAAACTACTAGTTTAGCCTATAACAAGATATATTTGTACTAGCAGTCGCATGCTTTTGTACATGCAAATTTAAGAGAAAAATGTAGAATGAACATTAAATAATGTAAATATAAGTTTTTTAAAAAATGAAAATACAAAAATAAAAAAGTTGAAGATTAAAATATAGATATAAAATTTACAATATTATAAAAAATTGAATATTGTTTAAGAAACATGTTCAATAATTTCAAGATTTTACAGTTAAACTCAATTTATGAAATATGAAAAAAATAATCATTTAAAAAAAACCTCATTAAAAAATCTAGTACGAAAAATTAATAAGAGAAATACAAAAAAAAAAATAACGATAGTTAAAAGTGGATATTTAAAATATAATATTATGTGAATAAATTAGATTATTAATAATTTTTAATTTAAATAGCATAATATTTACTAAAATATTTTAATAGATTAATTAATATTATTTATTTAAATTAAATTTATCAAATATGAAAAAAAAAATTTAAAAATTCATTAAAAAATCTATTATGAAAAATTAATAAGAGAATACAAAAAAAATATACCTAACAAATATTCTATTGACTATATAAATTATAGAAACTAAAAAACAATATTTAAAGAAAAAATTAAACTAATATAAAATAAATAAATTATAATAATCTAAAAATTAAAATCTAAATCAATTTAAAAAATTAAAAGCATTAATAATTTTTGATTAAAATAATATAATATTTACAAAAATATTTTAAATAGATTAATAAATATTATTCATTTAAATTTAATTTATCAAGTATGAAAAAAAAATATTTTAAAAAATCTCATCACAAAATCTATTATCAAAAATTAATAAGAAAAATATGAAAAAATAATATGAAAATATAATGTCTTTAGCAAATATTCTATTGACTAAATAAATTATTTTAACTAAAAAACAATATTTAAAGAAAAAACTAAACTAATATAAAAATTAATTTAAATAATTTAAAAACTAAAATCTAAATCAATTTTAAAAATTAAAAGTTAAATAATAGATATCACAATATGAACTAATGTGGATATCACAAGTAATTATGTGTTAAATAAATAAGGAAAAAATTGTTGAAAGTGGAGATTTAAAATATAATCTTATGTGAATAAATTAGATTATTAATAATTTTCTATTTAAATAACATAATGTTCACTAAAATATTTTAAATAGGTTAATAAATATTATTTATTTCAATTCAATTTATTAAATATGAAAAAAAATCATTTAAAAGAACCCTATAAAATAATCTTTTATGAAAAATTAATAAGAGAAATACAAACAAATAATATGTAAAAGTAGTAATGTCTCTAACAAATATTATATTCACTAAATAAATTATAGAAACTAGAAAACAATATTTAAAGAAAAAATTAAAATAATTTAAAAACTAAAATCTAAATTAAATTTTAAAATCAAAAGTTAAATAAATAGACCACAAAATGAGCTAATAGATCACAAGTAATTTTTTTAAAAATAAACAGAAAAAGAAAAACAATAGATAAAAGTGGAGATAACAACTAATAAATATCAAATGAAGAGTTAAAAATGGAGTGGGATAAAAACTTATCGATAAATAATTAATGGGAAAGATTTACAATTTTCCAACCAAACTAACAACTTTTCCAGACAACTTTTCCATCAAAAATTCAATTTTTGTGAACAAAGTTCTCACAAATAGCCTATCGGCTAAATTATCTCATTTTAGCAAAAACAAAAAAAATTATGGCAACAAATAGAAATATGCATTTCTTTCTTTCCTTTTTCTTCTTCTCAATGACTACATGGATATTCATTTTGAAAAGGTGGGCTACATGTTTCAATGCTAAGAAGTAGAACTTTTTCATTCTCTTTTCAAATTATATTATATATCTTTACTAATATAAATACTTATAAAAATTATATTATTATTAAATGAAATAAGTCAAGTTTACATTAAATTTCTAAAAATGTTATTTAAATTTTACTTTTGTCCATAAGTGCAAGAAAAATAAAATGTTGATGTGATATTATATTTGATGATGTGTGCTTAAAACTTTAATCATAAGCATAAGACTAACTATTAGATCATCTCTACTATTTAACTTAAAACTATTTTGTTTTATCTTATATTATATTTACTCCACACAAAAATAGTTAATTTTCAATTATATCAAACATTGTTTAATTTCTCCCTAATAATTAAATTTCTCGGATTTGATTATTTTCATTTATTTATTTTTAATTCAAATTTTAAATTTCTTATCACTAAAAAAAAAAGTTTATATTATGTGGTATTTATTTGAAATGTTTAATGATCTTATATTCTTTTCTTTCAACTAAACATTTTTCAATTGATTGATCATAATCTCTCTAAAAATCTTTGAAGAAAAATATCTTACTAATTAAAACTCAAAATATATTGGTATTTTAGCAATTATAGTATTCAATTACTCATTTAATATTTGGAGGTAAGTATGACTTATTTTTATTTAATTTTATAATATTCAAAACCTATAATATCTTATTAAGCATAATTCAAAACATATAATTATAATATTAGTTGAAACCTATATTTCAAAATCAATTTGTGACTATTATTATTATTATTTTTATTATTTTGCATGAATCATATTTATATAATTTATATAATGGATATTTGAAAATACACAATACAATTTATCATTTTCTTTTCTTTTCAATCAACATCTCCAGCCTTTAGCACATTATAAGTATAAACCTATATCAAATGATGCCTCTAGCTAAATTGCCCATTCTGTCAAAGTCATCGAAGGATAAAACCTAGCTCAATCATATATCTAGAAACTTGAACTTGGTAGATTGTTTTACACAACATCACCATCACCAATTGAGCTTAGCCCTTCTTATGAAATTTCATTAATTGGATTTGAGTAAGGCTCCACAAGATAATTGTGCCAAATAAAATTTTCATGCTATTCCATGACCATAAATTGAAAACTTTGCCAGGGATATGCCAGCTATATTTAAGACTTCACTGGTTTTGATTTTAAGCCTTTCTTTCACATTTATTGTAAGCTCGGAAGCTTTTCATTTCCTTTAAGCATTTGTGATTTGACTCCTTCCACATTTCCCATTATTCCACTTCTTACTCCAATTTTTCGTGACAAAATTTGTAAAGGCTTCCACAACAAGCCTAACAAGGTTCATCTTGTTATAGTGCAAAGTTGCTTCAAAGGATTTCTTCACTTTGCAACACCAATAATCTCCACAAGAACATTGTCTGTGTTTGAAATGATAGAAATGATTTGCATCTCTAACAATAATTTCTCTTGCAACAACCTTAGAGATAAACTTGGTTGTTGTGTAGTAGTCAACACATACAAAAAGGTTCTTGAAAACTCTAATAGTTGTTCTAGCCCCAAGGGATGTGTTAAAAAATTAAAATTTGATCCCAACTTCTCACTACGGTGGCAAATGAGTAATCCTTTCTCCTCCTCTACATCATTTAATAGTGGTTTTGTATGTGGAATATACCCCACTACCTTCATCTCCCATGACAATTTCTCCAACATTGCATAAATGTTTTGTGTTTATGGGTGTGATTTGTCTCATGCACAAAACCCATGTACCATTTTATGGACTTCAACCCAACTACATCCAAGTATCTTTTGAATTCCTCTGTGTTTCATCAATTTTCCTACATTTTGAACCTCATTCCATCTTTATGCTTCTGCATAGATGTTTGATAGAAGAACATAAGGTGCACCAGTTTTTGGATCAATCTCAAGGAGGAGATTTGAGACAAACTCTCCTAAGCTTCTATTCTTGTGTGATCTACAAGCGACAAGTAGACACTCCCACACAACCATGCTAGGTTTTATTGGCTTTTTGATATTGAAGTTTTAGGTTTCCTCAAGATAGCTAGCATGACCAAGAATGTCAACCATGCACACATGATGTTCCATTTTTGGCATGATCCCATAAGAGTTAGTCATGTAATTGAAGCATTTACAAGCATCGTCGACAAAACCTACGTGGCTACAAGAAAATAGAACACAAAGGAAGCTTACATGGTCTAGGTTTGTACCAGAGTGCTTCATCAACTCAAAGAGTTTAAGATAATCTTTTCTATGTCCATGCATTGCATGACCTCCAATAATTGTGTTCTAGGACACAACACCTAGATGATCCATTTTCATGAACAATTTAAGTGTTTTCTATAAAATTCCATATTTTTCATACATGTCCATCAAAGAAGTCAGAACCACATCAAACACAATTCCACTTTTAATTACTTTTTGATGAATTTCTATACCCTATTCCAAAGCCTTAGTTTTGCCACCAGCTGGTAGAATGCTGGCAAAAGTTGGTGTATCTGGTTTTACACCTCTGGATATCATTTTCTTAAAGATCTCCAAGGATTTATCAACCAAACCAACATGTGTATATCTAGAAATGATTGCAATCCATGAGACCATATTTGGTTGAGGCATATAGTCAAACAATTTACCAGCCTTCTGCATGTGTCCACATTTTACATACATGTCTATCAATGTAGTCACAACTACAACATTTGACAAAACCCCACTTTTGATTATGATTTGATGGATCTCCACACCTTATTGCAAAGCTATCATCTCTACATAGGTTGGAAGGATGTCAACAAAGGTGGAGAATTCTGGCATGATATGTAGCAAACACATTTGATCAAAAAACTCCAACGATTTCTCAACGAACCCTTTTTGTGCATAACCTACGATCATTGAATCTCATGACACCATATTTATTTCAAATATTTTTCTCAAACAACTCATATAACTTCACTAGGCTCCCACATTTTGCACACATCTATCAGAGTAGTCAAAACTACAATATCTGTTTTTATATTCTATTATTTTTTAGTGGATTTCCATACCCTATTTTAAATCTCCCATTTTTGCACACACTGGGAGGATACTAGCTAGGGTTGATTAATTTAGCTTTACACCCATCGATTGCATTTTCTTAAAAATCTCCAAGGATTTTTCAGTAAATCCATATGGTGCATACTTATCAATAATTTCATTCCATGATATTGCATCTCACTTAGGCATTTCATCAAACACTTCGCATGCATTCTCTATGCTTGCACATTTTGCATAATTATCCATTAGGGTATTCATCACAATAACATTGGATAGAAACCCACATCTTATTATCCTTCCATGGATCTATAAATTATATTCTAGAAATGCCAGGTGGGCACATACAAGAAAGATATCAGAGAAGGTGTGTTAGAATTGGTAATCTTTCCTTGGTTGTATTTATTAAATGGGATAAACCAAGGTATCCCTTATGTTGTTTGTCCTCTAGTCCACATGTGAGGACAAGTCTATTTTGTAATTCCTTTATTAAGGAAACAGTTATTCCTCCTTAAGAGGATTATGACACTTTTTATGCACACACTTATGAATGTGGCAATCATTCACATGGGAGTTACAAATGACTCCTCCTCTCATCTCTTTATAAGAGATGCTTCTCTCTCATTCTTAACGCACTATCACTATGTAGTTCTTGTAATAAGCTAGTGGCTCCAATTTCTCTCTTCTCTCTCCTTCTTTCATTCTTTAGGCATTTGCCTCATTCATATTATTCACAAGGGGTTTTCTTTGCTTTCCCCTTTCAAATCTTTGTCTCCTCTTGTTGATTCATTGGTGATTGTTCATTCTTTCACTCTCTTGTTGGATCCAAGTTTATGGTAACTATTTTCACAAACTCTCTTGGATTAATTGTTAATTCTTTTATTTTAGTTCATTTCAGTGTTATTATTTCTAACAAGGTGAAATGATTAGGTTGAATAGTTGTTCACCACATTTGAAAAATGTTGTCAATGCCTCCTGAAGAAACCCATTTTTCCTGTAAGCTATAATTATCAGATTCCATGAGAAGACATTTGGTTTGATATTGTGATAAAAATGTTGCGAGCATCCACCAAACTTCCACATTTTTCATACATGTTGAATAGTGTTTTGTAAAAAATGTGTCCCCTCTTGTTAATGTGAGAGTGGATTTCCTTGCCCTCTAAAATGGCGTCCCTTTCAATGCAAGCTTGCAATAGATGAACATATGTAGAAGAATCTATAACAGAGTTCTTTTTGGAAAGTATAATGTGAACCACATCTTTCAGTCGACCTATTGCACATAGTTTTTTGATATTGGCAATGGATGGCATTATAAGTTCATAGAAACTAAATGAGCAGAGTAATTTGTAAAAGTCAAAGTTTAGGATCAGAACACATTATCTCTAGAACTTTGAGATTTAGAGGAACCGGACAAGAATCCTCTGTGACATCTAGAAAATCACTTGTGACTATATGAATTATTATTATTTTAAAATACTTTTGGATTATGTTAAAAACAAGGTTTGAGGGGACTCAAAACCCTGTACAAAAAGCCAAAATTAGATCATGATCAACAAAATAAAAGTCCAACTAGTTTTACAAGGACCTAGAACCTACAATTAAAATAATAAATAAAAAAAGCCAGGTTTTACAAGGACCGGGAACCTAAGTACAAACAAACAAAGAAATACAAAATATGATATAAAACTGCTACAAGACCAGCAACAAAAAGCAGAACCAAAAACTACAACCAACAAAAATAGAGACTCCCTAAACCATCTCTTTGTTGCTTTGGAAATTTATTTTCCAATGTTAGTTGCATCATGAATTAGGTCTTTCACAATCGAATCAAGAGTAGCTTCAATGACACTTTTTGTGCTCTACCTCATTCGCTTGTTGGGACCACCAATCATCTAGGATACAAAAGGAGAGATAATCTCCTCATTGCTTCTTCTTCCAATGCTCATCACAACCACAGACATACTAAAAAGTCGCCACATCCATTTTTTGACCACTGTCTTTGACCAATTGACTTAATTTAGCTTCATAAGCCATGAGCTTACCAGGGATATTCCCAACTCTACCTTTCGACTCCATTCTTTTTATTTTTCATTTTCAAGTTTTCCCTATAGCTCTCTGACATTTTTCTTTAGAGAAACAATCTCATTATACAGCCAAGAGTCAACTTGAAGGGAGATACCCACTTTCAATTTATCTTTATGAAGAAACATCACTTTCCCACTGACCTTCTCATTCTCTTCCTCCTCAATAGCTTTATTATGCTTAGGAAGATCATAATTATTGTGAACATCTCTAGGTATAAAATCTTCCTCCCCAACAAAATCCCCTTTTCCATATTCCATCTCTTGATCCAATACGATATCATTAGGTTCACTACTAATAGGAGGGGCACACAAGGCATCATTGTGATCACCTTTTGTCTCCACAAAGTGACCCATCTCCTTATATTCTTTGGGGATGACCAAATTCTCCTTGATAGGGGTATCTTTGTCGTTGTCTTTAGGAGGATTCAGAGCCTTAGCCTCAGCTTGTCCTTTCATTTCAGAATTTGGAGTACCCACATTACTCTTAGTGCCAACAGATTTCACTATAGAATCATCATGACTTCCAGAGTAACCTTCATTGTTTGAGCTATAATCCCCACTTTCTGTTTTCACCTCTCCTTCATCATCATTCTCCATTTTTGTGGTTTCCTCATCATCCTCAAAAACCTCTTCTAGTCTTAGATCCTTTGTCTTACCCTTAACTTTTCTAGACTCCTTTATTTCCTTGTTCTTCTTATTCTTAGCTATACCCTCTTCACCCTTCAAGGTGCTAATCAATTCAATGTCCATACCCCTCCCAATGAGCTTCTTATTCTTGACCTTTTCATCCTTGTTTTTCTTCGCACTAGAAGTTTCCAGAGAATCCTTCCCAATTTTCCTCTTCCTTTTCTTGCGAGAAAGAGAAGTCCCCACATAATCCATTCATGAAGGACTGGCCTACTTCCCTTTTTCCTATGAGCACTCAAACCTTTTAGTAGGGAAAATTTCAAATAGAAAGGGAAGGAAATCATATCCTTATACCTAAAGTGGTTTAGAAAAAAAATGGGAACATGTTTAGATCGCCCATCCAGAATGAAATACTCCCTAATGCAAGATAAAACATCCTTCCATATCTCCTTAATCTAGTTGAGATCATAGAAATCCCCTTCTTTCACTAATTTTTTTCCCTTCTTCTGGATTTTTTGGGAATTTTTTTAGGGTTGCATTAGAAAATTTTGTTTCTTATTAAAACTTAATCCCCACCATGGGGAACCTAGTAATTTCAGCAATAAACTCCTTCATTAAGGAAACAATCGCCCCATGCATAGTAACTTTCTCCCCAACCTAGTTTCTAAAAAACTCCTCTATGATATGAGGTTTAAAGCCATGCAATTTTTCAAGGTAAAAGATAACTTTACCCTTTTTGAGTATATCCCAAACAACACTTTTCTCCTTCTAATGCTTGTAACTCACAAGTTCCTACTTCCTCAGATCTCCACCCATATTGCAGACCAAACTAACAAGATGAAATTTGCAATGAAAATGGTGACAAGAAATAAGGGATTAAAACTTTTAAACTCTTTTTCCAAAGACACCCAGTATACATACCAGTTTAAGAGGGTAATAATTAAGAAGTACTCCCTTAAACTTTGATAATACCCAAATTTATTGATTAGGTCATTTAACCACATTAGCATTCTCCTCGTACTAACTGCTTTGTTGGTAATCTAGTCAACAACCTTATTAGCTTTTCAATAATTATGGGTAATATGAACCTTATCAAAATCCTTTAAGAATTTTTTAATTTCCCCCACTATCACTTCTATAGTCCATGTCACCAAATAATTACTATTCAACATGTTGATAATATTTAGAGAATCACCTTCCAGCCATAACTTTTGATAACCAGTATCCACAACCTTTCTGACTACATATGAAGCTGCTAACACCTTAGCTCTATGACTTGTAGAAGATCCAATTATAGGAACAACAATTGCATCCACCACTCTTCCATTATGATCCCTTAGAACCCCACCACACCTCACTCTCCCCAAGTTCCCCTTAGCAGACCCATCAAAATTATCTTTGAGCTAGCCCATTGGAGGGGACATCCAAACTACTCCCTCTCTACTAACTTTATCTTTCACTAGGTTATTCCTTATTGGATTAGAAATGTTAAAGTCCCTTTTATTTTCATTCCAAGACAAAAAATCCTCTTTTATCACCCTCAATATTTTATGGCCAACCACTCATGAAGGAGATTTCATGTCTCTAAAAATCCTATTGTTTCTTTCTTTCCAAAGATCCCAACCAAGATGGGAAAGATAAAAGTTCCAAAGAGTTCTAGCTTCAAGGTTTCTAACAAGACACTTCCATCTTTAAAAATAAATTTTTAGAATCTTAGGCTGCATCCAATGAGTGTTCCAGTACCCAAGGGGAATATTCCACACTTCTTGACTAAAGTTGCAATGAATGAAGAGATGGTTGATATCTTCACCAACATTCTTACATAGGATACATCTATTCAAAAAATCAAAACCCATTTTATGAAGGTTATCAATAGTAAGAATTTTATTTTGAAAAGAAATCGAGAAGAAAATTTCAATCTTAGGGACAAGTCCCTTCACCCAAACTTTAGCCCAAGGGGGTGATTCTCATTCAAGTGAGCTTTGAAAATCGATGCCACCTGTAGTTACCACTCAAATCAATGCCCCATACCATAGAGGCTTCTTGGTCCTAATTAAGGTAGTAAGAATTCAAGGACATTTGAATGCATATCAGATTTGGATTGACCTCTTCAATATTCACCCAACCATCACCTCTTCAATAGTTGAAAACAAAGACCCCAAATATTTGTTTACATCTATTAATAGTATTTAAGTCATTATAGATATTTAGCAGTGGATAATCCAAAGTCTAACTATCCTCCCAAAATCTCACCTTTCTACCATTACCCACTTTCCACCTACAACTTTTTTGAAGGGTGTTTTTATCCTCTTGAACCACATTCCAAATAGCAAAAGACTTAGCTATCATATGAGAGTTAAGGAAATCCAAAAAAGTAGGAGCATTGTTAAGGCATTTGTATTTCTAGATTACGCTCCACTCTTTTATATTTTGAAAAAATCTCCATCCCTACTTAGCAAGAAACTCTTTTTTCATGCTTCTAATAGGCCAAATACCAAGTCCCCCTATACATTTTGGTTTAAAAATGCTTTTCCAAGCAATAAGCACCATCCATTTCTTTCATTTGTCCCCGTCCATAGAAAGTTCCTTTGGATTCTTAGTCTTCACATATTTAGTAGGGATTTTAAAAAGGCTCAGAGCATATGTTGGAAGACTTTGAAGAGAATATTTTGGTAAGGCCACTTTCCTAGCCTGACTAACCATGTTCCCTTTCCAACCAATCAATTTTCTATTAAACTTCTCCACTAGTTCCTCCCAAAAAGAGTCTAGATATTTTTGACCCAGAGAAGACCAAGATAGGTCCCTAACATAGAAGAAATAGAGCATCCCAAAATATTATAAATCTTCCTTTCTCTATGAATAGGAGTATTGATGAAAAAAATAAGAACTTTTCTCCCAATTTATCAATTGCTCTGAAGCACTGGAGTACAAGTTTGGATCCTTTTTAAAGCTCTTAGCCTCACAAATAGATGCCAATCCTAAAAAAATTGTGTCATCAACAAATTGTTCATGGGAACAGGATAAAGGTTGAGAAGAGGGCATAATGCCATGAATATCCCTTTTTTTCCATAAGACCCCCAACGTACATTCCCAAACATTCAACCATAATAGTTAATAGGATTGGAGAGATGGGATCCCTTTGCCTCAGCCCTCTCAAGGGCTTAAAAAAACTAGAAGAGGCCCCATTAACTAGGACTACCAAAGAGATAGTTGAAATAAGTTGTAAGCACCTATCACCAAAGCCAAAAGCCCTAAGAACTTTCAAGAGAAAACTCCACTCCACTCTATCATAGGATTCCTCAATATCCACCTTGATCACAAAACCTTAGGAGTTAGAGGAAGCCAGGGAATGAATATTTTCATGCACCACAATGATTGAATTCAAAATTTGCCTCCCTGAAACAAATCCATTATGTTGCTTAAAGGCCAGGTTAGGGAGAATCATCAATATTCTGAAGGTCAATACATTGGATATGATTTTATAGATTGAATTACATAGGCTGGTCGCTTTGAAGAGCTATGGAGCATCAACACCAACCTTCTTAGGAATCAAACATAAACAGGTAGAATTGATCTCCTTTAGCATTCTTCTATCCCCAAAAAAATCCTTTACCATATTACATACATCTCTACCCACAATCTCCCAAAGGACCTAGAAGAAAAAGTAGGAAAACCATTAGGTCTAGGGGATTTATGCCCTTCAAAAGGAAAAATAGCCTTTCTAATTTCTTCCTCTGTTGGAATAAAAACCAACATTTTGTTCTAATCAATAGATATAATTGAAGGAATAAAATCCAACAAATCTCCCTACCTTTCCATATTAATTCCTTAATTAGAGGACATGAGAGAGGAGAAGAAAGACACCAGATCACTAGCAATTTCCTTCTCATCAGTGATTTCTTTAGGACCCACCTTCAGCCTATAAATATGGTTGGTCACCCTACGCTTCATTGTGGTTAAGTGGAAGTATTTAGAGTATCCATCTCCTTCCTTCAACCAAATGGATCTAGATATTTTCCTCCACAAAGTCTCTTCCTTAGCAATAATATCATGATATTTTACCAGCTTATCATTCTCTTCCTCTAATTATTCCTCCGAGTAGCATTCTATCTGGATTCTATCTTGAATGTCTTTTAACTCCCCTTTTAGCATATATTTTTTATTAAAGATATCCCCAAACGATTTCTTATTCTAGACCTTCACCATATCTTTAACGTGCCTTAGTTTTGTAGCGGTTTGAAAGAGGGAAGGCCCATCCACCTTAATATTCCACCACCCCTTAAAATCTTGTAGGAAATTTGGATGCTAAATCCACATTTTCTAAAACTTAAAAGGTAAATTCTTCTTAAGCTTAGTTGAATCAACCACAAATACCAAAGGGAAATGATCAGACACAACCTTTGGAATAAAGAAAAAGGAATAGGTAAAATCTTGGGCCCAATTAGGAGAAATAAGAACTCTGTCCAACTGACCTTGAATACAATTCTCTCCAGCTCTTTTGTTGCTCCAAGTAAAGTTGATGCCTTGAAGATCCACATCCATCAAACCTTCAAAGTTAATAAAATTCGTTACATCCATTCTTCCTTCCAACTAACTAGGGTTACCTCCCATTTTTTCATGATCATAAAGATCCCACATTATTATCCAACTTCCATCATAATCTATATTTTTTAAGTTTGATAACTTTTTCCTTGCATTCTTATTGTTTTGGGGCATATATGTAAACCAAATTCCAACTAGATCCTAGTTTTAATGATGGAACTTGATAGCCAAAAAATTCTTATTAGAATCAATAACCTTCCCAAACACTAAAAATTGATTCCACATAACCATAGTACCCCTGAGGCACCTTTAGAGCTACTAGCCAACACACCATAATTTTTAAATGGTTTAAATGTTTTTTTCTTTTTCTTTATCCATCTTAGTTTCCTGAATCACCATAATATCTAGTTTATGATCATGAACAATATTCCTAACCACATCCATTTTATGGAGACTATTAAGCCCCCTTATATTCCATGGTTTCATGTTCATTTCTTCTTAGAGATGAATTCCAGAATAGTAGTCTGCTCTCCATCAGTTATATTCTATATACTCTTCATTTCTCTCTTATTTTTGAGACTTTTTCTTCCCACTTTTCTTAGAGAACAAACATCTACTTTCACCCTGGGAGTAACAAACTCCATTTTCTTTCTTCTAGATGATACCCCAGTCGACCGAAGAAGACCCTTCCTTATCAGTTTTCTTTCTTATCCCAATCTTTTGTTTCTTGTCTTCTTTTAAAATTGTTGCTTCCTCTTGCTTGGAAAAAATGTATGGGTTAGTCTCAAGAACCGTATCTACCATAAGTTATTCATCAAAGAAAAGACTCTAAAATTGGAGGGTTTCCCCCCTCTAGGGAATCCTCAACACAATATTCCATTATTTTATCTAGATCACTATTATCATTCTCCTAAATTTTCATTTCTTCTATCTCAACCTCCATCTCACTGTCATCTTGCATCTCTATCTTATTCTTGGATAAATGGTCTGCCTAATCTTACACACACTCTTCTTCCACATCATTCTTTGAGGGGGGAGAAGGAGTAATATCCTCCATCCTCTTAGCTATATTTCCCTCTTTATCATCCAATCCCCTATTATCTCCATTCCCATCTTTTCTCATATCAACAAGATTTTCCTTCTCAAAGGTATTAGGTTTTCCCTGGTTAACCTTTGACTTCCACACCATTTTTTGAGTTTTCTTCTTTTCAAGTTCCACTTTTTTATTTCCCATAGGTTTCTTAGGGAATTTTCTATTCTAGTGTCCCAGTTTCTTACAAAAGAAATAGGCATTTCGAAGATCTTCTAAGTCAACCTCTTGTGTCAATTTTCCAAGTTTAGAAAAAAATATCCACTTTCTGGAGTAAGTCTTTTAGTTGGGACACTTTAACATAGATTCTAGCAAACACTAAGCTCGACCATGACTCTATTACATTATCTATAACTATAAGATCTCCAAGGAGCTGACAATCCCTTTAAAGATATCATGATGTCAAAATTCCAATAGAAGCCCTAGCAATCAGACCCATACATGCATGGTTAGGAAGAAAGCCTCAAACAAATCCAAGTTTGGTTCTCATTTCTTAACCGTAAGGGAGCTTCTTCCAAAGTACCATGGCCCCTCACATAAAACCATATTCAAATCCTCCCTACAAGTGAAGATAAAATAAAAGAAACCTTTCGACATTGTTGCAATGTTGACTTGACCTTGGAGAGCCCATTTCCTCTTCACGATATTCCTTAAAGTATTGATATCCGACTGGGTCCCAAGAAATTTTCCAACAAGGGTAAGGTTCATTGAAGATATCAAATAGTCAATAATGGAGCCCGAACAAAAATATAGAAATCACCTTTTTCCTAATGAGATTTTGAAATGACAAGGGGAAACAACAACTTACCCACTAGATTTTTACCAAAATGCGAAGACCAATTTTTGCCTCCAACATCTTCATCCTAACCATTTTGACTAGCATCACATGGTACCTCTGAATCCTAATTCACCACATGTAATCGATCCTCTCCTCCTAATTTCCCAAGTGGGACCCCAACATTCCCAGGGTCATAAGAAATATTGGTCAGATTTTGTTGGTCAACCTTTAATTTGTCCTTCTCCTTCTACAAGTTGTAGAAGTTGTGAAAACCAACTTCACTGATCGCCAAGAACACCTGCATGCAAATAACCTGTGCTGAAGAGAAACTAGAAAAGGAAAAAGTAGAGCTTAGAAAATCTCAACAATGTGAGAGCAAAATTGTATTTCAAGTTATAAAAACAAAAAGTACAAAAGTTCAACCTTAAAGGTGAACAAAACCCTAAAGGGAAAGAAAAACTAGGTTTGCGCATTATAATTAATATAAAATATTAATTATATGCACCTAAGAGAAAGCTTAAGTAGACTAGAGTAATACATGACTTAATTAATTAAATCAACACGATCTAATTAATAAGTGTAAATAAATAATTACTGTAACAGAAGCTCTCTAGCAGCTGGTCATCCTTTTTCTCCTCCTTTTCCTCCTAGATTCCCTTTGAGTTGTAAGTTGCACCTCCATTGTACCATTACCTACAACCACTTTCCCACTCAAAAACTCCATTCAAAAAAATTCTTATTATTATTTAAAAATATTGTTAATAATTAATTTTTTCATTTTTAAAAAAGTTATTCAAAATAATTATGGATCAATCAAAATAGTTCTAAGTATTAAACAATCTAAATTATAAAATTTGAAACAGATGGTGATTTACAATTGCAATTATATTATTAAATGTGACTAAAATATTTGAAAAGTTTAAGAAAATCTATAGTCAACTAATGATAGTAAATTTTGATTTCTTTAAAATTGGAAAAAACCCAACATGATGACAAGGATGTTTGACATTTGAAGTCTTTCCCTCAATTGCATTTTGAGTCTTGCAGTGAAGAAGATGATAGAAACCTAAACTGCCATATTATATTGTTGAATGATGAAAAAATGCCCTAGCTCTAGCCATGTTGGGAGCCATACCTTGTAGTTTGTAGCTTAATCTCATGGAAGTGCACTCATAGAGAATAAAACATATCCTCATCTTGACTTATTTATCTACCCTTATAACCTAAACAATTCATTGTGGTTAAAGTTTTGCTTTATAAATAGATTGATTACCGCACACATTCACATTCTACTTTCTTTGAATTTTCTCTCTATGATCTTAAAGTTTGAACAAGAAGTAGTGTTATGATAGGTCCCATGTCAAAAGCTCCTAGACTGCAAGGGTTTATCAGTTTTAGGTGGTAAATCTAGTAGAAGGTATTTTTTGTCATTTATCTGATAAATTTCCCACTATAGAGTTCATAGAAGGAAGAGGGGGGTCGATGCATTGTCCTCCTTCTCTAGAGATTCAAAGAAATTTCCAAGTTGTGTATGAGAGTTTCAAGTTGGAGGAAATCGAGCAAAACATTCTCAATTTCTTTAGGCAATGCTTTGAAATGGAACCACAATTGCATGACATGACTCAATTCACTAGAGGATGAGGATTTTAGTTCCAAAAGAAGTAGGTACAATAGAAAACAAGTTGAAACAAGGATTTACTCATGAGAAGGATGGGTGTGGTTGATAAATCTGATTCTACGATGAAGGTCAGTAGTTGAGTTTTGATCTTATAGCTCAATGCATGGCGACAAAACTTTAAATTATATGTTGACATCCACAATTGGCACCTCAATGATCACCATATGCTAAGAAAATCCTCAAAAAAAGTGATAGTAAATTCAAAAATTTTGACAAGTCTTGGGCAGTCATAAATTTTTAAAAAATTGACAAGTCTTTTGCATCGAAATTTTTTTCCCTAGTGAAACATCACAAATTTCCATCTGCTTGTTACTATATAACTAGCCTATCATCTAATTAAAAGTTTAATAAATTATATTATATAGAAGAGGATAATTTTTATCAACAAATTTTTCTTTGAGTTGAGGAAAATCTAGAATCTATTTTAGTACATAGATAAAATTGATAGAAATATGACTTTTTAAATTTGGTATTTATCAACATATATCAAGGCATTTGGAAACAAAATATTGTGTTTGAATAATTCTCCCACAAGTGTATAATTTATATAAAATTGATCATCTCTCTAAATTGTATCCATAAAAGAAGAAAGCATAGCATGCCAAAACTACGATCTCTAAGAAAACAACCAAGTAAAAAAACATTGATGAAGGAGCATCCTAGGTTGCATTGCTATCCTTCTTGGTAGATATATGTTTGGTTATCATTGTGAACCTATTAGATGACTTCATTTTTTATTGTCTTGGTGAAGGTGTTTCTGTCTTCATTCACTAAGTGGTTTGGGCTCTTCTTTTACCAAGTGGATTTATGTCCCTTGTTCACCAAGTGACTTAGCGACTCTTTGTTGTTGTTCTTCAGTGATATCTCTTTGTTCTTTCACTGAGGGGTTCTTATTTGAGAGCTTACTTGTGTATTTAATTCATGGTCATGGTTTAATGTATCAGATCAATCACTGGAATGCATGTAGGCCATTATTTGGGAGACCTTCTTCAATGTAATGATCTAAAATCTTCTGTAAGCATTTTTGACAAGTATAAATAAAGGGATTGAGTCTTAGGTTTAGTGTGCTTAAATGATGCTAGATTCTTAGAGGCTAGAGTAATTTCACAGGTCATGTGTAATAAATGAAGAATCTTATCATTTTTGTATTTGAACCTTTGTGTTTTTCTACAACTAGGAAGGCCTTACAACCTGACATGTATGATGAAAATTTAATGAATCAATGAAATATTGTTGGTTCTCTCTCCTTTTAGGTGTTATCTCTTTGTGAATTTCTTTCATTGTGTTAACTCTACAAGGTTGGTTGATTGATAGGTATGCCTTTGGCCCTAGTTACCATCTCTCCTTTCATAAGGTGGTATCAAAGCATAGGTTTCATCCTTGTGGACATTCTAGATCATGTAGAATCCTAAGTTAATTCAGTTATAAGTGGCAAATATGATATTTGACCTATAACTTGCACATGGTTTTGATCTTGTAGTAAATTTTTATCAAAAGGTCCATGGTAGGGGAAATGTTGATAATGTAATTATGGACATGTTAAGACAAAATACAACTAGAATAGATTTTGTTGAGAATTCCCAAAGGAGAGGACTACAACTTGATGATGCTAGTGGTGATGAATGAGCACTTAGAGCACCAATTTCCTGAACTTGAGCTGGAATCTGATGAGGAAAGATTGTTAAGAGTTTTATCTAGGGCGAATTCTAAGCCCATTGTTGAGGTTAATAGCTATAATGGAAGGTTGGACACCAACAATTTATTGGATTCGATCTTTGAGATGGAAATTTCTTTGAATTTGAAGGCACCCCTAATAACATGAAGGCTAAGATAACAGTCACCAAGTTGAGGGGCCATGCTTCACTTTGGTGGGAACATTTTCAAATGGATATATAGAGAAAAGGGAAAGAAAATAAGAAGACATGGTTGAAGATGGTGAATAAATTGAATAAGAAGTTACTCCCTATTAATTACCAAATAAATTTATTAAGAAAAATGAAAAATTTGAGGCAAAGGATATGAGTGTAAAAGAATATACCAAGGAGTTCTACAGATTAGACATTAGATCTAGACATGTTTATGATGAGGTAGAGAAAGAGGCTTTAGAACTGCAATTCAAGATTAGATCAATTTTGTGAAATCAAATAGTGTGGAAGAAGAATATCAAAATGCCTTGAAAGAGGAGATCTTGACAAAGAAGCATGATCAAAGACACAGAGGTAGAGGTGGAATATTCCAAAGAGGCTGAGGTGGATCCTATGGAGAAAATACTAGATCTGATAAAAAATTTCAAGATAAGGGAAAACTCAAGTGGAAAGGTGATGAGAAAGGAAAGATCAGAAAAAATGTGGTAGTTCTTACAAAGGAAGAGGTGGTTCTTACTGAGGTGGTTATGGAAGAGGAGGATTTCATGGTATATGTTTCAAATGTGGTGAAGAAAGACATAGATCCTTTGAATGTAAGAAAACTAAAGGTGGTAGTAGAAATGTTGTAGTCTGACAAGAATTTGTGCGTCCACCAAATGGACCTAAAAAAGGTGAAAATTTTATGGTGAGGAGAACTTTGTGTAATGAGAGAACTGACAAAGAATCCCTCCCAAGGAAAATTCTTTTCAAGACCAGATGCAAGATTGCAAGAAAATGTTGTAAGGTGATCATTGACAATGGTAGTTTAGAAAATTTGGCATCAAAAGAGTTGGTTAATAAGTTGCAATTGCAAAGAATGAGATATCCTAAACCCTATCAAGTTTCTTGGATCAAGGATAAATATAAGTGGTTAGTAAGTGAACAATGCCTTGTGGAATTCAAGAGTAGGAATTACTATGATGAAGTTCTATGTGATATTATGCCTATGAATTGTTGTCATATACTTTTGGGTAGACCTTGGTAGTATGCTAATATACTAATTTAAAAAATGGAAAGAGGCAAGTCAGCGTAGTACAAGGCAAGAGAATCTCCAAATGAGATGTCCTAGTCCCCAACAAATAACCACATAGTGGAAACACAATACAACAATGCAAGATTTGATACCAATTCACAACACTTGATTCATAAGATATATGTTTACATGAAATGTACCTGGTTGTAAGGCCTTTTGGGTTATGACCAAATACAATAGCAATTACAATAATAATTTTGCAAGATCTCTCAAGATCCAACCCAAACCCTAGCTAGTCTAGATCCACACTCTGGTAGAAACCTCCAAGGAAGATCTAAACTTGTACTCACAAGCCCACCAAGAAATCTCCTTGTTTCCCAAGCCTTAGTTACTAGCTCTTCTCAAACTTTACCCAAGATCCAAATGTAAATTGCCTCACATTTGGCGCTCTGTCCAAACACTTAGGAAAAATTTGCTCACTTAGCTACTCCATCTTCTCCATGTTGGATCCCACACTCAATAACGTCTTAAAACTCCACAAGACCCCCTTATACCCAACTAAGCCAAAAGTCATCCTAGTATGTTACAAATTAAATAACCCTTGCATAAAATGCATATTTAAGCCACAAGTTGGCCCACAATAGAAATTAAATATATTTAATCAAATTAAATGCTATGTCGGCTCAAATAGAAACTGACTTCCAGACAACTCGAGCAACACAAAAATTGAGTGTTAGAAAAAACCTCTAAGCATCAAAAAAACCACAAGCATCCTCGAGATTTTCCAATTGTCAAGTAATCGAACCCCTTTAATGACCAAACTACTTGGGAATACTATAATCCAAACCCTGTGGTACAAGCTGAGCATAACCAACATTACCAAGCTCCTTTCAACAATTGACCTTGACCAGGATCACTAAGTCCATCCATCCACTGAGTTTGTCAGTGAGGCCACATTCCTTCCAATTGACAACTATCCAAAGATGATTGAGATCCTTTAGTCACCAAGCATGAACCAAAGCTTAACTGAGCACACTTGATAAACACACAAATTACGTCCAAAGTAACTACTGAGCATTCCCCCAAAGTAGTCACTAAGAAAACCTTTGATGCTCTTGCATCAAACTCCTCGGTAAATAGATGTCCCACACTTTGATTCTCAAAGAAAGTTCCACAACCATCTTCATCTTCACCAAATGCTTCCACTCCAACAGGGACAAGAAAACCAATCTGCACGTCACCTAGATCTTTTTCATCCATTCAAACATCAAAAGCATCTAAATCACCACTAACCAATTAGCATACAACTTATCACATCCATCCATATCTGCAACAAGTGTATCCAACTCCACATCTATAATGACAACATGTAGATCCAAGACCAAATCCACATTAGTGACAATATGTAACTCCTCAACAACACATGCCAAACTCTCAATACCAAAAATCTCATTGCTCACAACAAGATGCTCTATACCATATAAATCATCACCCACAATAACATGATTATCCACAACCAAGTGCTCTACAATTTCCATGTCAAATCCATCCAACTAATCATTGAAAGCAATATCCATCCCAAAATATTTAGTAATAACCATATTTTTCTCTACAGATTTCAAATCAGAATCTACAAACTGATCAACAAAACTAACTTCCACCTTAACATTTCCATGCCCTCTTCTCTCTCAAACAAGTCTTCTAATCAACCATACAACTCTCTTCCAGATTGGTAGACTCTAGCTCCATAAAATTTTGCAAAACTCAACCATTCCTTCCTTAATTTGATTGGTTAATCTAGCTTCCAATTGAGATGACATCTCTGAAAGCCTCTTCTACACCACATCATGGAGATTCACAATCATCCAAGGGTCCAATCTTTTTAGAGATATCTTCCAAGATTTAAGATTTTTGCAAACCCTTTGCAACAAATATTTCTCACACACCTTGTGACAACCCAAATTATTTGCAAGTCAAATCAAACCTGCCACCTCACATGAACAACTAGGAACAAATCACAAGTCTAAGAACATAATTCTACAATACACATCACACAAACTCTCTATGATCATGCTCCAACAAGACCATCCTTCCATATTTTCATCCATTAATCAATATGTAAGTCCTCTACAATTGCAAGTTAGAACCATGATCTTCCACCTCACAACCTAGGATTCTAGAAAGAATAATCCACCACCAGATCAAGATCTTCTCAGGTCAACTTCTCCCAGCCTAAGGTCTTGGTGCAAACTGCCTTAACTTTGGTGATCTGTCTACACGCTCAAGAATAACTATGCTCTAATACCATCTAACATAGTACAAGGTAGAAGAATCCCTAAAGGGGATGTCCCAGCCCCTATAAAATAACCACATAGTAGAAACACAATACAATAATGTAAGATTTGATACCAATTTACAACACTTGATTCATAAGATAACTGTTTACATGCAATGTGCCTAGCTGTAAGGCCTTCTAGGTTATGGAAAAATATAATAGCAATTACAATAATAGTTCTGCAAGATCTCTCAAGATCCAACCCAAACCCTAGCTAGTCCAAATCCACACTCTGATAGAAACCTCCAAGGAAGATCTAAACTTGTGCTCACAAGCCCACCAAGCAATCTCCTTGTTTCCCAAGTCTCAACTACTAGGTCTTCTCAAAATCTACCCAAGATCTAGGTGTAAATTGCCTTACATTCGACGCTCTATCCACACACTTAGGAAAAATTTTCTCACTCAGCTATGCCATCTTCTCCATGCTAAATCCCACACTCAATAATGACTCAAGATTCCACAAGACCCCCTTAATTATACCCAACTAAGCCACAAGTCAGCCTAGTATGTTACAATTCAAATAACCCTTGAATTAAATGCACATTTAAGCCACAAGTTGGCTCACAACAGAAATTAAATACATATAACCAAATTAAATGCCAAGTCAGCTCACAATAAAAATTGATTCCCAGAAAACTCAAGCAACATAGAAACCAACTGTCAAAAACAACCTCCAAGCATCAACAAAACCACAAGCATTGCCAAGATCCACCAACTATTGAGTAATTGAACCCCTTTAATGACTAAACTACTTGGGGAATACTGCAATCCGAACCCTATAGTACAAGCTGAGCATGACCAACATTACCAAGCTCCTTTTGATGACCAAGCTCCACCAGGATTGTTGAGTTCATTCATCCACCAATTTTGTTGTTGAGGCCACATTCCTTCCAACCAAGAACTATCCAAAGATGACCGAGCTCCTCAATCACCAAGCATGAACCAAATCTTAACAGAGAAGACTCAATAAACACATAAATTACCTCCAAATTTATAACTACTGAGCATTCCTCCAAAGTAGTGACCAAGCAAACCTGAGATGTTGCTGCATTACAAGTATAGTTATCTTTAATAGAGGCACTTAATGAAAATTAGTATACCATAATATGAGTTTGCATGGTTAATGTACATCAATTTGTGAAGGATACATGGAAAGAAAAAGTGTGTTTTATTGCAATTCCTAGTGCACTGAGTGATGACAATATTGACTGAGTTCTGCTACAAGTTAAAAATTTACTCATTGAGTCTCCAAAGATTGTTTTAGAGATTGCACCTAATGGTTTACCACCAATAAGGAGTATACATCATTGTATGGACTTGATTCTTGGAGATATTTTTTTGAACAAAGCATCTTATAGATTGACACCTACTAAGAATGAATAACTTAATAGAAAAGTGTAGAATTTGTTATAGAAAGGTTTGATCAGAGAAATTTTGAGTCCATGTGTTGTACCTTTTGTATTGGCACCTAAGAAGAATGGTGAGTGGAGAATGTGTACTGATTCTAGAGATATTAACAAGATAACAATTAAGTATAGGTTTCTTATGCCAAGGATGGATGATATAATGGATTCTTTAAGTGGAGCAAGATATTTTACAAAGATTGATTTGAAGAGTGGGTATGATTAGATCATAATCAGAGAAGGTGATGAGTGGAAGACTTCTTTTAAGATAAAAATAAGTTTGTATGAATGTTTGGTTATGCCTTTTGGCTTGACTAATGCACCAAGTACTTTTATGATGTTGATGACTAAAGTCTTGAAAAAAATCTTGGGTAAGTTTGTGATTGTTTATTTGGATGATATTTTGATATTCACTAAGACTACGAAAGCACATCTTGAGAATATTAGAAAAGTGTCAAAAATATTGAAAGAAGAGAAGTTGTTGATTAATTTGAAAAAGTGTTCATTCATAAAAGAAGATATTGTGTATTTGGGATTTATAATTTTTGTTGATAGTTTGAAGATGGATTCTAAGAAGCTTAAAGCAATTCTTGAGTGGCCTACACCTAAGAATTTGAGTGAGGTAAGATTATTTTATACTTTACTTAGTTTCTATAGAAAGTTCATTAGGAATTTCAATTTAGTTTGTAGTGATATAATTGAGACAATGAGAGGGGATAAAAAAGATTTCAAGTGGAAACATGAAGTTGATAAGAGTTTTGAGACTTTGAAACAAAAGGTTGTTGAATTACTTGTGTTGGATTTGTTTGATTTTAGTAAGGTGTCTCAAGTTGAATGTAATGCAAGTGGAAGTGCAATCAGACTTGTATTGAGTTAGGAAGAAAAACCTATTGCTTTCCTCAGTGAGAAGCTAAATGATGCTAAAAAGAAGTATTATGTGTATGATCAACAGTTCTATGATAGTACTCAACTTTGAAGAACTTGAGATATTATTTGATTTCTAAGGTGTTTGTGTTGTATAGTAAGCATAAGGCTTTATTGTATTTGGGAAGTCAACATAAAATGAATCAGAGACATGAAACTGGTTGAGTATTTTCCAAATTTTACATTTGTGAACAAGCATAAGAGTGGAGTATCTAACTGAGTTGCAAATCCATTAAGGAGAAGAAGATCTTTGTTAACCAAGATGAAGGTTGAAATTCTTGGCTTTGATGCAATGAAGGATTTGTATGAGACTGGCCCTAATTTTTTTGAGGTGTAGAGAGAGTACAGAGAACCAGTAACAAATCAACCAAGTAATTTTATTGATTATTTAATTCAGGAAGGTATATTGTTCAAAGGTATTTAGTTGTGTATATCAGGAGGATCTATGTGAGTTAATTTTATTAAGTAAAAACATAGTGGTAGATTGGCTACACATTTTGGTATTGATAAGACATTGAATTTTCTTAAGGAGAAGTATTATTAACAACACTTGTATAAGGATGTTCAAAATCTTGTAATGAGTTGTGGATTTTGTCAAATTTCCAAAGGCAAGTAAGTCAAAATACTAGATTGTATACACCTATTTTAGTAGTTGAGAAACCTTGTAGTGATATTAGTGTGGATTTTTTTCTTTTCTTACAAAGGATTGCAAGAGGGGGTGATTTTTTATTTGTTGTTGTTGATAGATTTTCTAAGATGGCACATTTCATACCATGTAACAAGACATCTGATGTAGTGCATGTTGATGAAGTTTTCTTCAAAGAGGATGTTAGATTGCATGGATTATGAGGAGTATTGTATCTAAAAGAGCTACTAAGCATGTTGGTTATTTCTAGAAGACTTTGTGGAATAAATTGGATATTGAGTTGAAGTCCAGTTGTACATTTCATATGCAGATTGATGGATAATCAAAGGGTGTGAAAAGAAGCTTGGGTAATTTTTTGAGATGCTTAGTTATGGATAAATTGAATAATTCACATATAGTGTTGGCACAAGCAGAGTTTTCCTATAATAATTATGTACATAGAAGTACTGGAAAAACATCAATTAAGATTGTTATTGGAATCCAACCTAAAGGTATATTAGATTTGAGGGATATTCTTGGGAAAGAGAAAAGTAGTACTAAAGGTGATGAATTCATAGAGTTCATAAAGTCTTAGCATAAGGAAGCGAAACATAAGTTGGAACAAAGTAATTAGAATCACAAGGAGAATACAAATAAGATCATCTGAAGATGCGAGAGAAGAGCATGCTGGGTTTTTCAAAAACTTACAATAAGATTTATTAGCCTCCCTCTGAATCTCTCAAATAAGGAAACTAAAATCTACTCTTGCACATAGAAAAGCTCTGATACCATGTTAGAATCTGAAAAGATTAACAACCCAGAAAACTAGTGCAAAGAATAGATATCTAAACTATGAATGCAAATGATACAAAATCAAAATAGCAACATAGAGTTAGTCTCCAAGAGAGTAATGCAAATGCTAGAAGAAAAATAACATTAAGAGGATGCAAAAGCAAGATATGCAAATACAATCTAGGTGCTAACATGCTTATATAGGCTAGGAAGAGGGAAGAGGTGATAACACCGACTAATGAGGAGCAACCATCTATTGGACTAAAGATAACAAAGTATCTTCCCACTATAGCTAATGGATGCTCACATGTAGGAAGGTTACACCTCACAACCATTCACCTAATAAGACATGCTTTATTAACCTAAGCGAGATTATTATAAGTGTAGGAAAAACCTAGCAATATAGGGAAAAATAAATAACCTACTAGGAAATAAAAAACTACATTAACAAGCTCAAGTTGTAACACACTCATGATTCTAGAGAACCATTTCTTTTCAATCCCAATTGACTGATGTAGGAGCATCCCAAGTTGCATTACTATCCTTCTTGATAAATATATTTTCAGTTATCATTGTGTTCTTGTTTGTTGACTTTGTTGTTGATTGGCTTAGTGAAGGTATTTCTATCTTTGTTCACCGAGTAGTTTAGGTTCTTCTTTCAATGAGTTGTCTATTTGGTTCTTAGTTGAGAGTCGACTTGTTATTTAATTCATGTTCATGGCTTAATGTATTAGATCAATCATTGGAATGCATGTAGATCATTATTTTTTTGGTATTCTTCAATGTGATGATCTACAATATTTTTTAATCCATTTGGGAAAGTATAAATAAAAAGATTAATTCTTAGGGTCAGTATGCTTAGATGATGGTAGATTCTTAGAGGTTGGAGTTGTTAGAATGATTTAGAATAATTGGGGGCGGGGCAGGGGCGGCGGGGGGGGGGTGAATCAGTTATCCTCAGGTCTAGATGTACCAATTCAACTTCTAAATCACTTCAAATATTTCAGACCTAATCATTAAGTAACTCAATCTCTATAGAAAATATTTTGTAAAATAAAACTTGCAATTGTCCTAATAGCAACAAACTTGCATAATGTAAAAAATTAACAATAAAACATCTCAAATAAAATCCACACAAGTATGACACCATGAGCCAATGTAGAAATCCAATTTGGGAAAAACCACCAGTGGCATGCTACCAAATTTTCACTCTTCAAAAGTGAGAGGATCCAACCTTGTTAAAGGTTACAATACACATTGTTAAATGTGACCCTATTAAGGGATTTAATCACCCTATTAGGAGTGACCTGGTTAGAGGGCTTTGGAACATTCTATTAGAGTGCCACCTTGATTAAAAGATTTAATAATGACTATTAGGTCAACCTTGATTAAAGGATTTCAAACTAATAAAATAGTTAGAAAGTAGCAATAGGTTGATCTAAATAAATACAACTCAATATGCAAATATAGATCATAACGTAGCTAAAATATTGATCCACTAACTAACCTCCATTATCATCTATGTCTTTGATCTTTTTGGCAATTCTTCAAGTGATCACACTCACCTCTTCACAAGTCTTCATAGCCTCCTACTTAAGTTCTCTAGCCAATAGCATCAATAAATGACTGTCTCTATCTTTAGGTTACCCTTATGCCTCTTTAAATAGGCAGTTTTGATCTTTTGCTTCCTAAACACCACTACAGATCTTAGGGTTTGATTAGATTCATCGAATGCATCCACCATTTTTTTCCTTCTCCCCTTCTAGACACTTCTTAAAAATCTCTTTGAATCTAGGCCTAGGAGTGCACAAACATGATTTATCATATATTAAATGCTCCAGGACATCCATCCTTATCTTCAACATGTTTTACATATTCCAAGAAGTTAATTGTGTCAGTTGGAAATCAAGATTTCCTCACAAACTGTCAAGTACTGACACTCAATCATTACTATCTTATGACACTCGATCATCATTGAATTACTTAGTCAGTACTAGCTATTCTATTTAACACACATTCTAATTCTCAATCGATACTGATGCTCGGTCAAAACTATATTTTGATAAGCTTATACTATCACTTGGTCAATACTAGCATCACTCAACATATACTTCTAGTCTCTTAATCTTTAGCTCTTTTTTTTGATCAAGCCTATGCATTTGGTCTTCCTTTGATAATTTCTTCTAGGCTTCAATACAATTTTTATTCTCCACTTAAGTTATGATTAAACAATCACATTATCTTGTCAAGGTCTAACTAATCAAGTGCCCATTGTAGTTCCACATAACTCAACCTTTCCTCTAGGTCCTTTTGTTATATCTTCTTCTCAAATCCTTGTCATCATTCATCTTGATATGGAACTCTACTTAGGTAGAAACTATCTCACCAATAAGGTTTGACATCAATGACAATGTAACAATTGTTTCAATTTTAGTTCCAAGAGGAGTAAGATTATAGGTCATGTATAATACATGAAGAATCTTATCTTCTTTGTATTTGAACCTTTGTGCTTGGCCACGACCAAAGAGGCCTTATAACTTAGCTTGTATGATGAAAATTTAATGAATCAATGAAATATATTTGGTTCTCTATCCTTTTTGGCATTGTTTCTTTGCGAATTTCTTCCATTGTGTTAACTCTGCAAAGTTGGTTGATTATTAGGCGTGCCTTTGACCCTAGTTTTCATATCTCCCTTGCATCAAACATGTCCCCAATACACATGTCAATCATTTCCCTTCTTTTGAGGTTTTGAAATATGTTGGACTATCTCAATATAAATTTATGGGTCTCCTCTCCCCCTCCAAGAATAGGCTAAATAGGAAAAATTGAAGGAAAATTTTGAGTCCAATTTGAGAAGTTCCCAAAAATTGTTGACAACTAACAAAGAAGAAATTAAATCTTCAAATTTTGTTAGTGAAAATTAACAAGATAAGTTGATAGAGGTCTCATAGAACTAAGAGGTGGGTCATTTTTTATGGGACAATTAGAGGAGGATGAACTTAAATCTACTCAAAATAATTCCAAATTAGCATGTTCACTCTAGAAGAGAAGTGACAATGGAAGTTATATATTGATGAATTTTGCACATAAAAAGCTTTAGGTACTAGAGTCATCTTTATTTCCCCCAGAAAAAATCCAATCCCTAGATTATGCATATTAGATATTGATTGCACAAACAATATTGTTAAATGTTAGGCTCTCATTAGAGGGCTAAAGACCACAGTTCAATGTAATCAAAGAGATGCAAGTATATGGTGATTATCAACTTATCATCAACCAAGTTAATGAAAACTATGAGACCAAGGATGAGAAGTTAATCTCATATAAGGCCATGCTAGAAGACTCCAATAAGTATTTTGACTATATCTCCTTTTAGAAAGTCCTTAAAGCTTAGACTAAAGAAGCTGATGCAATGACCATAGTGGGATCTTTTATAGACATGCCTCATAAAGTTACACATTGTGAATTCTTGGTTAAAAAAAATAATGGTTCCTACCTTTGAATTCCCAACATCCGAATTTGAGTTTGAGATTGTTGGTCCTGATTCCCTATGGTATCAAGATATATATGCTTATCTTAAAGACCAAACCATATTCCCTAATCTATCCAAATATAATTAAATATTCCCTCATAAGAAAATCCATTTGATATATCAATTTTATAATACACTTAACGTAAGAATCCTAGATGGTACACTCCTTCAATATCTTGATTCATAAGAAGCATGTGTTTGGTATTATAAGAGGTAAACAAATATATCTATTGTTCCTATTCTAGTGGTCTTACCCTAACTAATAAATTCATAATGATTGGGTACTAGTGGACAACTATGGAGACTGATGCCTACAAAATTAATTTAGAAATACAACATTAGATACATGACAACCTTATTCATGCACAAGCTTAGGAGCTACAACCCCTTACATCATCATGACCATTCTCGCAATTGGGGTTTGATATCATTGGAAAGATTCACCCACCATCTAGTAAGAGTCATTAATATATCATTTCTACCACTATGCATTTTAGGAAGTGGATTAAAGAAAATTTGATGACCTACATAACTAACAAGAAAATTCTAAATTTATCTTGAACTATAGCATATGTCAGTGTGGATTACCTTCAGTCCTTAACACTAATAATGATACTCCTTTAAAAAATAGGAATGTCCAAGACCTTAACGCCCAATTCTATATCCAACACTAATTTTCATCCCCATTTTATCCTTAGAGTAACAACCAAGATTGGCCATCAAATACAAATAACCTAAAAATCCTTAAGAAAATATTTGATGATATTGGACAATATTGACACATCCAATCGAATACCTCCATATGGGCTTATCAAACTAGTTTTAATACTCCTACCAAAACCACCCCTATTCACTTATCTATGGAACTAAGGACACCTTTCCAATTGAGGTTGAGTTATCATTATTGTGAGTGTTACTATAAAACATCATATCAAAAGAGGATTATTATGCATCTTGGCTTCATGAGCTAGAACTACTAGATGCAAAAAGAAAATAATTATTCAACCACTTATAGGCACATAAAAACATCTCCATAAGAACTACAACAAGAAGGTCAAGGTCTAATTCTTTGAGGATGAATATTTGGGACTTGTGAAAAATCAAAATAATTTGGTAAATAGAGAGAATTTAGAAAAGTTTGAAGCTAATTGATTAGGCCCTTATCTCATTATAGTAGCCTATGAGATAGAGGTGTATGAATTATCTTTGCTAAAGGTATGACCTCTATTAGATCTAATCAATAGATTCTATCTAATTTTTTTTATACATGACTATTAGAGTAGGCTAATTTTCAAAAATAGAAAATAAAATTAATAGAAATAATTCATCATATGGTGAAAACCATTTTGGTGGTACCTTGGACAAGTATCATGGTGAAAACTAGGCATCTAATGCCATGTATAGAGATCATGGATTCACTATATAAAACTATTTCCAATTGATAACCCTTGTCATGTCCTCCCATATTCCATAACAAAATCTTCATAGTCAATACATGGCTTGAAATTCATCAGTTTTCCTTATCAAGTCCTACCCCTTATCCTACATTGAGTTAGTTCATCATATCTATTCTATAGTAAATCCCCTCTTTGTCTTGACTAGGGCAAAACACAATCTCATGACCATATAAATGTCCTTAAAAAAGACCAAAAATATTTTAAAATATCCTAAGAAGGACCATAAAATAACATCCTTAAAAATACCAAAACAAAAAAAAAATCATAACAAGTCTTGGAAAAAGTCCCCAATAAACAAAAAACACATAAAAATCTTATGATTAATAAAATTATCCCTTTGTATTTAGTAGGCATTGAAAACATCAACACCACAAGTTTGAGATTCATAGAATAAATTTTTAATTGATAAACTTGTCAATGGTTCCTTAATCAAGTTTTTTGAAGTTTCTAATCAAGTGTTCAAGTCAATATCTATCCTTTTGTCTAATGATTATTCTCTTTTTATCTAAAGGATAGATATGCTCAAAACTAGACAATACAATCTTATACAAGGCACCTCATTCTTGAAACTAGATATCATCATCGTCATCGTCATCCATGTCCTTGTCAAACAACTAAATAATAATTTCCTTCTCTATCATCACCTTCATCATATTTGTCTCCTCTATCTCTCCTTCCATCTTTTTCAACTCTACCCCTTTTTCCTCCATCTTCATCATCTCATCCTCTCTAACCTTCAGCACCATCACCCCACCTATTCCTCATCTCTATCCTCATTTCTCTTATCTTTATTATATTTTTCTCACCCTCTTCTACCTATCTATGGGTACTGATACCCCATTATCAACTTTATAAGGAATTGACCTTTGCTAGGTGCACTATGTAGCATACCTAGTAGTAACCCCCACATCTATCATCTAAGATCCCCATGCCTACCTCCATTAATAAACGCTCAAGCTATATCACTTATTTACTATAAAATTATAGGCCTCCATCCCCTTACATCCTGACCATACCTAGAAAATTGTGTTGAACTTCTAGGGACATCTTACCTCTCACTAAACTATCTCAAAATTTTATTTGACAATTAAATATCAATAAAATTTTGACTCTAGGTCATCTCTAACTATAAATTTGTCATGCTAACAAAAATCTAGTTCATCAAGATTAACATCCCATGTTGGGAAACAATATACGACCTCCATGTAAACTCTTGTAGAATGTCAAACTCATGCCTCCAATATATGATATGGCCTAAATGTCTCTATTATACTACCTCATACTAATAAATATATGGCTAACTCACTTGTACTAGTTATCTAATGAAACTCAGGAAACATACTACTATATGCTCTAACTCCATGCCTAGAGTCACTCCACATTTGAGTAGACTAGGTATTGTGGTAATGAATACCATAATATGGAAATATAACATAAAAAGAATATACATACCTTATGTATAGATTGTTCTGTCTATTAAAATGTTGTATATCACCTCACCCCACCCTATTGAGAATCCATGTACCCTCCTATCCAAAACCAAAACCCCAACCACCAATCCACATGGTAACCCAAAAAAATACTCATAGTCAAGCACAATATCCTACCATCTCATTGATCCAGAGGATATTTTCACCAAAATTTGAAGTATTTCAAAAACTCCTAAAATCAGCACCATGTTAACGTTCCCAAAATTTTGAATCCAACACAACTCGAACAGACAAAAATGGAGTTTGTATGCTCAAGTTATGGCCAGTCAAAGTTTGATCAAACCCTGGTCTAGAGGGCATAAAAAAAAGTTAAAAAATAAACATCTCAAAAGTGGTTAACAATGGATTTCAAATTGAAGATCTCGTCGAGAGCTTTCTAGCAGCATTTGTTTCATCGAAAACAGACTCTAAATGTGAAAGATATGGCAGTTTGAAATTCAGATAAAAGTATAAATTGGGATGATGTCAGCATGACCTCATCATTAATATCTTATGCCATTATATGTGGCATTCTCATTTTTTTTTCAATTACATTATTTCCTGCCTAATTTCCATAACACATTTATTATTTATACTTTATCATTATAAAGAATTAAATTGATTTAATATTTAACAATATGTTATCCATTGATAGATTCTTTGAGCTTTGGATAATACCTTAAAGTTCCTATCTTTTTTTAAAATGGTAATTTATTTTTTGATCGGTAAACAACCAAAGCCTAGATTAATTATTGTAATTAATTATTTTTATGTGTTAAGTGAATTCAAACCCAAGACCTCCCACATGAGAGGCTCACAAGTTACCATTGTGTTGTAGGCTCTTGTCTTTTTTAAAATGGTAATATTAATAATCCTATTAAATGTTAATATGGCCTAATGATTTGAATAATTGTATTATAATAAAATTATTTTTCTTTGATTATTGTTTTAATGTTAGAAGTTTAGGATTGGATGAATTAATTATTCTTTAGGAGTGAATCCTCCCCATCTTCTCCTTTGTTGGCTAATGTATCTGCTTCTTTATTTCCTTCTTGATATATATGTTGAATACTAATTTCTTTAAATTTATTGACTATCTTTAATGCATATTCAAGTTTTGAATTTAATATCAAATTAAGAATACTTCTTTTCCTTAATATGTTTAGAATAATTTTTGAATCCCCTTCAATCATTAACTTGTTAGGAATAAGGTGTCTCAACCTTGGATAATTCCTATTCATATTATTTGTTTTGTAAATGTATTTTTTTGCAAATAATGTAATTAAGTGTGAGTGTACATGTCTAGTTGGTGTGTTGATGTGTCACTCCACTTGCATGTGTCGGCATCTTGAATAGTGTGTAAGGAGATCATGACTGAAACAATTATGACAGGTTCCTATGGCATGTAAGAGCTATCTTTAGAAGATATGATGATGGGTGAAGACATGAAGACATGTTGCAATTGATCATTGAGTACTATACATCGAGTCTCCATCTAGCACACGGGGTTCAGGGCATCACCCCCAAAAAAATTTGGATTCCTACTTTTTTGAAGAATGGTAAAATCCTAATACGGTTCTTCTTTGGAAGTTGCCCTAAAATAGAAAGTGCATGATATAAGTGACTTTAGGGTTGTAGATAGGTGAGAGTGAAAAGTGTGTATTGTTGGTAGTGTTTTTTTGCAACTAGATTTGTCTTTTGTGTCTTGAAAGAATTTGCATTGCAAGTGTGTTGTAACCTTTGTGTTGAAGATAATACATTGTGTAGGTTTTGGAGGGGTGGGGTTGTTTTACCCAAAGGTTTTTCCCCATTAGCATATCTTTGTGTTTGTGTTTTATTTCTCTATTTATTTTCTATATTCATGGTTGATTGCAATATTGTTGTTTACATAATATCAAATCTAAAATCGTAAGGATTAAAATAGAATTTGCAAAATACTTTCCTTAAGCGATTAGTATAGCAAACTATTTTTGCACCTGAGTTTCCATACATAACTCTCTAATGTCCATTTCTAAACTAATTAAGGTTTAGACCTTCGATCAAGGCCTCTAATTCTTATTAGAGGACACCCCTAAGGGCTTGAAACATTTAATAATCCAAGAACCTTTGTAGAATGTATAATACATCCTAATCCAGTAGGACTTGGATTGTCTCTTGAGGCCCCATCAAAACTAAGTTTTTCCCAAACTATTAGAGGGGATTCCCATTTGCAATCTTCCCTTGCTTGTTTATTTTCTTTTGAATAGATCAAAGTTAGGTTAATAAGAATAAACCCATTTTTGCACATTTCTGCATCCCACACAAAGAAAGAATCTTCTTCCTTATAAGAATTTTCGAGGTTATTATTTTCTACCTCTATGATGCATGCTTCCACTTTATAGAGAAATGAGGTTAAATCCAATTTTTTGTTAGCAAAAACACTTTTATTCCTCTTCTTCCATGTTTCTCATAGAAATATGGATGGAGAAAAATTCTATAAATTACTATAGACCTTGGAATTCCTGTGTTGGGCCAACTATTTAGAAAATTCCTTAAGTTGATGGGAAAAACTATTAGCTAATTAAGCTTTTGGCATAACCATTCCCGATATTTTCTAGAAAATGGGCATTTGAATAACAAGTACTTAGTTGTCTCAAATTCATTTTCACATAAATAACATCTTGTAGGCTCCTCAAATCTAATATTAGTAAACCTATCAGCCATAAGGACTCCCTTTTACAAAGTTTTCCAAAGAAAGATTACTACCTTGGGAAGACTTGTTACATCCCAACATAGATTGGGGGGGATATCTTTTTGTTCTTGTTGATGAGAGTTAATTATCATTTCATATCCTCTTTCGACACTATATTTTCCACTCTTTGAGACACCCCAAATTAATTTATACCTCCTAGCTTTGTGATTAACTTGTCTATTTTCAAGAAATTGTTCAGAAATTTATTTTTCCCAAGTTGATAGATTTGTCTCTTCAATCGATTTCCACTTCCAACCTACATGTTGGTCATCTTGGCCTTGGCCAATGTCCCAAGTAAGATAATTAGGTATAAGGTGATGAAAATGCATCATGAAATTCTAGGTTCTTAATCATTTATGTGAGTTTCTAGTTCAAAACAAAAATAAAAAATTTGAGCTATTCAAATATTTTTGAAATATTTTTTTTGCCCATTTACTTTTATGTTCTTGATACATCTTACAAGTTAGTTTTTCTCATAGTGATTCATTTTTCTAGCTCCAATTATTTATACCTAGACCTCCAAATTCTTTAGTTCTAGACATACTTTCTCATTTGATCAATGCTTGTTTCTTCTTCTCTTCAGTGCCTTGCTAGAAGAAATTTATTCATTTTCTATTTAGGTTTCTTTTAACTCCCTTGGGAAGTGGAAGAAATGACATCTAGTATGTATGAGTGGTAAATACAAATTCTTTTATCATGGTTTTTCTTTTAGCTTTAATTAACCATTTCCCTTTCCAACTTTCCATTTTTTTGTCTAGATTTTTAGATATAAGATTCCATTTGCACCTTCTTTGGTACCTTTTTCTAGTTGAATGCCAAGATATTTATATGGAAAAGTTATTTTTCTATATCCCATTTTATTACATATATTTCTTTCCATTTGGGGGGGTATTGAGAAAGAAAATCTCTGATTTATCAGAATTTACTTTTTGTCCTAATTCTTCTATATAAGTTTTAATTATTTGTTTAAAGTTATATGCCTCTTCCATCGTACTTTCTCTTAGAAGGATGTGTCATCTATAAATTGTTGATGTATAATTTTAGGGACTTCCTCTGTTACTATGATTCCTCTAACTTTTCCATCCTTTTGTGTCATTTTTATGGCTCTTCCAAATGCTTTGACCATTATAATAAAGAGGAAAGGAGAATTTGGGCCTCCTTCCCTAATAACTTCAAAAATGTTAAAGAAAAATTTAGGCATACCATTAATAAGGAGGGAGATTTTTGGAGTTGGGATACAATTATTTATTAAATTGATCCACTAGTGTGAGAAGATAAAGGATTCCATAGTTTTACATAAGAATCTCTAATCTACTTTATCATAAGTCTTATTAATGTTTAACTTTATTATCATACATGGTTCCTTATCAAGTTGAGCCAAATGCATTAGTTCTTGGAAAATAATTATACCATAAAAGCCTAGCCTACTCATAATGAAGTCGGTTTCTTCTTTTGAAATCTGTTTAGGTAAGACTATTTTCATCCTATTTTCCAATTCTTTAGAAAGAATTTTATAGATGGTGTTACATAATGCTATGGGCCTAAAGTCCCATGGTTCCTCATGCTTTGATTTCTTTGGGATTGATTCTAGAAAGGTATTATTAATCTTAGTTAAGCAAAATCCCAAATTTCAATTTGCCCTCAATAGCGTCCCATAGATTGTAGCCTAAGATATCTCAACATTTTTGAAAGAAAAAGGATTGAAAGCCATTTAGACTCAAAGGTTTATCTGGATTGAAGTTAAAAAGGGATTATCTAATTTCTTCTAAGGTGAATTCCTTATTTAGATATTTGTCATCTTTTTTTGTTAATATAATTTGATAAGTGTACTTTACATCTTACTCTGAGCTATTAGATTAGATGATTCAAAATTATTTAAGATACCAATATAATAATTAATGAAGACTTTTTCTATTTAGCTTGAGTTCTTTGTTTCATTTTCATTGTTGTCCTTAATTTTTGGTATTCTATTTATGTTCTTTCTATTAAGAGTTCTATTGTGAAACAAAATTATACTTTTGTCCCCTTCTGTTAAGCGTGTTTCACGTAATTTCTATTTCCAATATATTTATTCTTTAGCTAGGATATTTTCATGTTTTGTAAGAAGTTCTTTTCTCTAATATATTTATCATTAACCATTCCATTTTTATAACTCCTCATTAATCTTTTTTAGTTCCTCTTTATTATTTATTTTTTCTATAAATATGTTGTTAAAATGCTCTTTATTGCATTTTATTATGTTTTCTTTTATCAATTTCAATTTTTCTACAAAAGAAAATATTTTGACCCTTCAAATTTACCCTAAAGCCACCCTTGCTTTATATTTTAAAGAAAAAATCATCTAAGAACTACATTTTATCACATTTGAAAGGATTCCTAGATGGTTTATGTTGTTCACCTATTTCTAACCTAATCAAATAGTGATTAGATCCTAATGTTGGAACATGATAGCATCAAAAGAGAAATTGAAAGTGGTTAGATCTCCTTTATAAATGAATCTGTCTAGTCTTTCTGTTGTGTGGTAGCACCCTATTCTTCTATTGTTCCAAGCGAATGTCCCATTAGTGCTAGGAATATCTATTAGATTATTCTTTGAAAACCACTCTTTAAAAATTTTCATCACCCACAATAATTTTTGAGAGACACCATATTTTTCCTCTAAGTTTATGAGAGCATTAAAGGCCACCCCTAAAAGGAAGATCTCTATAGGATTTGCCTCCATGAACTTATTAATTTCATTCCATATTGCTTTCTTGTCTTCTATTGGTACTAGTCCATAAATATTTATAAGTATGAATTGAACTGAACTTATAAAACTTCTAATTCCACCACCCCTCCAACTATTTTTAGTTACTTGTGGAATAAAATCAATCTTCCTTGGATCCCAAATAATTCCTATTCCTCCAAAAAGCCCCTGTTGGCTCTACCATTTCAATTCTCCAAATTCTTAATTTCCTATTAAGTTTTTCTCCCTCTTATTTTTTTAATTTTAGTTTATTGTATTAGAATTATATCTAATTTAAATAAGGATAAATTGTGCTTTAGCATGTACTTTTTGTTAGGGGGTTTAGTTCCCTATCATTCCATATTGTGAGTTTCATGGCTATGTAGGAAGGAACTTCCCCTTCCCTACATGAAATAAGTCATTAATCCTTTTTTTTACCAACCAAACCTATAACTATTCTAAGTTCAACTAGGGATTTCCACCCACATTTTATTTTGTTTACCACATTTTGGATGATCTATACCCTCCCTATTTATCATGATGCTTAAATTATCTAGATTTCTACGTGCATTATGCACACTGATTTCTATAAATGCATCTTATTTTTCTTCCTTATTTTCTCTTAACTTTGGCATTATCCTATCACTTATTCCGAAATCTAGTGTTTTTTAAGCCCCATGTTTGGGTATGTTATTCAAATGCTTAATTTGGTTATTTTGAGTAGTTGTTTTACATGATGACAGTGACCAAAATCCTTATGATTTTCTCTCTTGAAAAGTTGCTCAAATTAACAAACTCCAAGGTTTTGTATGGCTATTTTTCAACATATTGAGTAGCTCAGTTGAAGATAAATGTGAATGTTCACAAGGAGGCCTTTGCTAGTATTTGTAAATTTTACAGAATTTTGAAAAGAATGTGACCAAAATATAATTTTTTGTATTTTCAAATTTATGATGAATGCAAATTCTAATAATGAAACTATATGAATTCCTATTCTAACCACATGTTCATAATAAAATTATAGAGATAGGATAGAAAGAAATTAAAGAAAATTGCAAAAAATGAAATTCCTAACACACATAAGTCATAGCAACAACACGTCTACAAATTGAATCTTTGAAGGGATCGAGTATAAAACCAATGGAATTAGGAACAACATGTCCTCAAGTCCATTGATGCAATTATTAGGGGTACTAATAAAAACTAAGTGATGTTTCACAATTCATCAAACCATGCAGCCACAGAAAGTGCACACACATGAGACAAATCACTATGTAAGAACTCAAAGGCAATCCTTTCTCTAGTTTGTCACAATAAAGGAATGTGTTAGAAAATATGAAAAATACAAGAATTAGTTGATCACAAAAGAATTAACATACACCAAATTCATTGGCTCCGTCGCTATTCATGAACATAAAATTCATAAATAAAACACACATTCCAACAAGAAATACTACACACATAATGAGAGCACCATTATAATAATTTATTGCATCAAAATAATAGCCTAAAATATATATTACATCTTTTTATTTATAAGAAACCTCATCCTTCATGAAATTTTTGGATCTAGGGTTTTTTCCTTGCAAAAAACATGCTAAAATCACTAAGTTCAAAAAAATTATGTACAAACAAACTCCTAACTAGGTTCCAAGTAGGCCATCACTCTTTATTTTATTAATTACATGGTGCATGGACCTTTACATGACTTCCAAACTAATAAAAAGGGAGATAAGAAAAGAGAAGACTTTAGATGATCTAAGAGTCTTTGTGACTTCCAAAAATGTGAACTCGACATTCTCTGTGTGTCTTTACCAGTTAAACCACCATTGAAATGTGTTTTTAGTGCATGAAATGATTAAAAAATAGAACTGATAGTTAACTATTGATGCCAACACAACTAATCTAAAGAACTTGTGCACCTTGAGGTATCAAAGGGTCAAGACTAGCAAGATTTTATAAGTCCCTAAAACTTTAATTTCTAGCATCTTGGTTTTCTTCACCCTCACCAAAATGATGTTTGGATGTGTTGCCTTGAACTTCTTGATGGAAGTAGAAATCTCTTGAGGATCTAGTAAGTCAAGGGCTTGATATTTTCCTCTTACTTCTCTATAAAAATCATGGACCTCTTGCCTTACCTTGACAAAATCTGCCATCTTGGAGTCCAATTCTTTTAGCATTTCATTGAATTTAAATATGTGTCATACATCATCCTCAGAGGAGACCACTTCAAAAATTTTCCTAAACTATTGTATGATGACCTCCATAGAGCATAGATGAGTCCTAGAGTCATCACTAAAAAACATCTAGACTAGCCACACTGTAATACTTATCTTCTTCCAAAATTTGGGCCGAACTTTTCACTTGCATGTCTTAGATGTCCTCATACAAGGCCAACATGACATTTTTCCTAGATTGGATCTTCTCAATCTAGTTATCAATTTTATCAAGCTCTTCCCCTATAGAGACATTCAACAACATTTAGTATCTCTAGCCCTTTATCACCCACAATGCTTCTAGGTGATTTGTTCAAGTAAATACTTTGTCCATCAACCCAAAATATTGGTTGACCACTGTTGCAAGCTTCTCTACATTTATCTCTATGCTGTGAAACAAATGCATATTATCATCTATGATATCTACCCCCCATTCCTTAAAAATATGGTGCCATCTCTTGTACACATCCAAAAATGAATTAATAAGCTCTAAGGCTAGAGCTTGTTTCTCAATGGTAGCCATTAGAGCTATATTAGGGTGATTTGAGTTAATGGGACCCACCACCTCTTGCAAAGACCCCCATAAGACATCATTATGTCCTCTCACAATTTGGATCTCCTCTTCTCCATTGTCCACCTATTGGAACACTTTCTTCAAACCCAAAGTTGTCAATTCTTTGGAAGTTTCCTTAGTAAGCTTCCACAATACAACCTCTCACATCTAAAAATCTAGGGTTGAACGGTCTCTAAATTGACATAGAGAACAGAAATAAATATGTGTGTTACCATGTCATCTTTCTTATTCTTTGAAATGAAGGTCATTCAATGCAATTCTCCTAAGGAGACACTCTGGTTCATATGACTTTCGACAAAACTAAGAATCCCTCCTCTAATGTTTGTATGTACCTCCTCTGTCATATTTCTACCCCCCGTGTCAACCATGTGGGGGTTGTGCCTATTGGAGACATATCTTGGCTAAATGATGACACTTTCATGAATACCAATCCCTTCCCCTTATTGTTTGGATTTAAAGAGATAGAAATAACAATTACATGCAAAGATAATTAATAAAAAAATAATAATGAATCACACAAAAGAGAGCACAAGACACAAAGATTTAACATGGTTCACCCAATAACTGAGCTACATCCACCAACAATGAGTCCAATATTTTATTATCTAGTGATTACAACTTGATTACAATCTGTAATCCCTTACAACTCAATACTATCGAAAGAAGCTATTATCACATCACATTTAATGAAATCCTTAACCCTAAGCCATTTTATGCAAGTATTTTTGTTACTTTAGGTTTAAAACTAGTTGCAACATATCAGCCCAAAAATGCCAATAAAATAGCCCCAATTTTTCTTCTTAGGGGCTATGCTCTTAAACCCCCAATAGTCATGGCCTATTGGCCACGACTATGTTGGGGGTGTTGGAATCATTGTTTCTATTATACCAAAAGCTCAAGCTATCAATAAATGTCACAACAATTGGAGATAAGGATTCATGGGAGATGATTAAGAACATGTCACAAATCCATCGGTCTATACTAAATGGTACCTTCACCTGGAGGGGACAGAGGCACCAACCTCCCAACAATCCCCCCTCAGCATGACCTAAGGGATTTGAACCTATAACCCAACGCTCTGATACCACTTGTTGGAATCACCGTTGCCATTACACCAAAAGTTTGAGCTATTAATAAATGTCACAATAGCCAGAGACAAGAATCCATGAGAGGTGATTAAGCACATGTCAAAAATCCATCAGTCTATGATGATTTATACTTTTTAGAGGGGACAGAGGTACCAACCTCCCAATAGGGGCTTCCATCCCTAAACCCACGCTTGGGGTCCAATCCAGCCTCAAACCGTGTCAAGGAATTATGGAGTATGTATAGTACTTACTTGATTAGTCACCACAAACTAACAATCTACCACTTGGGGACTAATCAAACTCCACACTAGACAAAAATCTCCCTCTTGGGTACAATAATGTAGCAATGCCACTACTCCATGAGGCTCCCATTGGATTAAACCACCCTGGACTCAGTTGTACCTTTATTTTGTTTAGTCTAGAAGACCAACTGTAGCTAAAGAGGAGTTCAACTTCTCCTTTGTCACTACCTTTGCAAACATATTTGCTGGATTTTCATCTATATGTATCTTTTCTAGTTTTAACTATCCATCATCCAAAACTGAATAAATGAAATGGCACCATAGCTGAATGTGTTTTGTCTTTGAATGAAGAGAAAAATTCTTGGCAAGATGAATGATACTCTATCTATAAATAAATAATTATCCCTCTTTGGGTGCCCCAATTATTCCAAGAATAATTTAAGCCATGTCATCTCCTTAGCTATCTCTATAGAAATAACATACTCTACCTCTGTAGTGTATAAAAAATTCACCTTCTATAACTGAGAAACCCATCTCATTGTTGCCCCACCAACAATAAATGCATAACCTATAGTACTCTACCCTATATCAATATCCCCTACCAAATTTGATTCAACATAGCTTTGTAAATTAGGAGTAGAACCCCCAAAATCTAAACATTTATCAGACATTCCTCTAAAATATCTGAGAATCCATTTGATTTCATTCCAATCCTCAATTCTAGGATGACTCATATACTTGCTAACAATTCCCACTACATATGCAATATCTAGCCTAGTACATACCATGACATACATAAAACTTCCTACAATTGAACCATATGGGACCTTGGACATATTTTCCTCCTCTTCCCGTGTCTTCGAACATATCTCCTTAGTCAATTTTAAATGACTAGGTAAAGGTGTGTTGACAACTTAGTATTCTCCATAGAGAAATGTTGCAACACCTTCTCAATATAATTAGCTTGAGATAAAGTTAATTTTATAATTTTCGTATCTCTCCAAATCTTCATACCAAGGATTTGTTTTATTGCCGCCAAATCCTTCATAGAAAATGAATATGCCAACTATCATTTCATCCCCTTAATGTGATCCTGTTAGACCTAAGTACAATCATATCATCAACATATAAACATAAAATAATGTACCTATCATCATCTAAACTTTTAAAATAAACACAATGGTCTAAATAACACCAAGTACAACCATTCTCATGTATAATACTATTAAATTTTAGATACCATTACCAAAGTGCTTGCTTCAAGCCATATAAAATTTTCTTCAATCGACACACTAAATTATCCTTACCTTTGACCTCATATCCTTGTGGCTATTCCATATATATCTATTCCTCCAAATCACCTTGAAGAAAGGTTATTTTAACATTAATTTGTTCCAAATGCAAATCTTTAGTAGCCACAATACTTCAAACAATGCGAATAGAAGTCATTTTAACATCATGAGAAAATATATCATCAAAATCAATGCTCTTTTTCTATACAAATCCTTTTACAACTAGCTTGGTTTTAAATCCTTTCTTATCTGCATTATCTTCTTTCAACTTGTAAACCCATTTACTCTATAAAGCCCTTTTACCGACAAACAACTTACATAAATCCCAAGTCTTATTTTTCAGCAAGGAGTCCATTTATTTTGTCATTTTTGACTCCCACTGAATCTTTGTATCCACCTTTATGACTTCATCATAACATTCAAGTTCACCAATATTTGTCAATAAAATAGAATACAAAGAGGGAGAAAATCTATCTGAAGGTCTACTTAGCCTTGTTGACTGTCTAACATTCACTTGGGTGTGTGGTATTTTTTGTTGCAGCTATTATGGAGTATGAGGGACTATTGGAACATCATCCTTTTGAGTATCATCGATCACTACATAATCATTTTCTTTCTTCTCATGTAGCTACAATAGATCTTTGTACAACACTTTCTCATTGAATATGACATCCCTACTTCTTACAATTTTATGATTTTCAAAATCCCAAAGTCTATAATCAAATTCATCAATGTCATATCCAACAAATATATATTTCTTTGACTCAGCTTCCAACTTGGTTCTATTTTCATAATTTATATGTGCAAAAAGCTTCACAACTAAAGGTTTTGAGAAAATAATGACTCACCTTCGTACTAGTCCATGCCTCCTCTTGAATACCACAACCCAAAGGAGTGGATGAACCTCTATTAATCAAATATATAATAGTATTGACAACCTCTGCACACATATTTAAGAAAAGCCCAACATACAACCTCATGCTCTTTGCATGCTCTATTATTGTCTTGTTCATGCGTTTAACCATTCTATTTTCCTATGGAGTCCTTGGATTTTTTTTTCTATGAGTACCATTAGTGGAGTAATAATCTTCAAATTCATAACTACAATACTCAACACCATTATCAGATTGAGACATTTTAATCTTTTACCAGTCTCATTTTCAACCAAGCATTTCCATTTCTTAAAAAATGAAATACATCATATTTTTGTCTAAGGAAATAAACTCATATTTTTCTAGTTGCATCATCAATTAATGTAACATAATAAGGAGAGCCACCAAGGGAAGATAGCTGAGTTGGTCCCCATACATATGTATGCACAAGGTCTAATTTCTTATTTTTCTTTTCCTTCTCACTCTTCACAAAACTCACTCTCTTCTGTTTTCCATACACACAACTTTCATAGAAATCCATATTAACACATTTCAGACCTAGTAAAAATTTCTTTGAATGAAGTAATTTCATACTTTTTTTCACTCAATTTCCCATGTCTATTTTGTCATACTATTGTATCAAAATCTACAGCAAGTGTTTTCTCTCCCTTCTAAAATGTAGCAACTATTCATGAACATTAATTTATCTCTAAAAAAATTAAAGTAGAAGGAGCAACATGACTTGTATAAAGATATAAGGTGCCTACTTTCAAACCTTTTTCTACTACAAGGGAACCTTTTGAAACCTTCCTATTTTTTTCATTAAAAGTAACTACACAACCCTCATCACCTAGTTACCTTGCTAAAATTAAATTCCTACTTGACCTTAGAACATGTCTTACCTCTTGTAATAGCCAATGATTCACATTCTACAATTTAATTTAATTTTTCCCATTTTTAACAATCTAATAGGGTTCATTATCCCCCAAATAAACAAGCCTAAAATCTCCTTGGACATAATATAGGAAATTAACCTTTATGGGGAGTAGCATGAAATGAATCCCTTGAATCTAAAACCCATGAATCATCAACACTTTCTAAAGAAAGAAGAAAAACATCCTCTTTGAATTTATTACTTAACACATTTGCCTCTGTGTTCCCTTCTTTTTTGTCTCCTTCATTGTTCTTTTGAGTCCAACAATTTTTTTTCTTGTGCCCCAATTTTCCATTGTACCAACAATTCTTTGGTCATCTTGATTGACCTCTTCCCCTTTGTTTTTCCTCTTGATTTCCCATGATTTCTAGAATTGTTTCCTCTCTTGGTTGTCTTACTTCTTCTTTATGCATTCAAAACACTTCCTGATGTAGATCCACCTGATCTTTTTCTATGAGTTTCGTCACTCAAAATAACACCAATCATATCATCAAATTTTAGGGTATTAGACCTAGAAACAAAATTACTCATAGCCATGACCAAGCTATTCCACCTTTTAGACAAAGAACATAAAATTAAGAGAGCCCTAATTTCTTCATCAAAATTAACATTCATAGAAGATAACTGACTAGTAACCCTATTAAACTCATTTAAATGATCTGCAACAGATCCACCTTCTGCCATCTTCATATTAAATAAATGCTTCATGAAAAATAATTTATTTGAAGCGAAGAGATTTTCATATAGTTTCTCTAGGGTTTGCATCAACTCTTAGACAATCTTTTATTTTGTAATAATGAATTCCACCGATTGTGCTAGCCATAAATGAATACTTCCAAGTGCCTTTTTGTCTAGAATCTCCTAGTTCTCATATGTCATAGGATTTTTTCTTAGATTTTCCTTGTAATGGATACCATAAATCATTCTAATAATGATAGTCCTCAATTTGCATCTTCCATAGCTGAAAGTTTTACCCATTAAACTTCTAAGACTCCCACTCAACCATGAGACTTTCTTGTAGAGGATAACTAAAACAAATAGGATCTGATACCAGTTGCTAGGATTTAAAGAGATACAAATAATAATTACATGAAAATATAACCAATATCAAAAAAAAATTAATCACACAGAAGAGAACACAAGACACAAAGATTTAACGTGGTTCACCCAATCCCTAGGCTACGTCCACCAACAATGACTCTAATATTTTATTATCTAGTGATTACAACTAGTTGATTATAATTCATAATCCCTTATAGCTCAATACCACTACAAGAAGCTATTATTCGTATCACACATTTTGAAATCTCTAACCCTAAGCCATTTTATATAAGTATTTTTGCCACTTTAGGGTTAAAATTAGTTACAACATATCAACCCAAAAATACCTAGGGCCCAACCTAGCCCCAAACCCCAGTGAGGAATTATTGAGTATGTATGATAATTCCCTGATCAATCACCAAAAACTAACAATAATCTACATTCCTTGGAGTCTCTTATGTCCTTGGTTGCTCCATATTAGATGTGACCATTACTATCATAGGAATGGAGGAAGATGGTTTCACTCTTGAGGGAATTTTTTCTTCTAGCCCACTCGCTAGACCCTCTCTTGGAGCTTCCACTATGTAGGATATATGTGTATCCCCCTCTACAATATTTTGGCTTTTCTCTTCTAGCACTGGAGGGAGAAATTGCATAGTTTCCTTCTCTGGTGGAGGTAGAGGAGGTGATTCCAACTTTCCATGAGGTAGAGATAATATGCCAACTAGGCCCTGTGGGAGTGGAGGTATTGAATTCCAGTCGTTGCCTAATGGATCCTAGCAAGGTGTGTCCCTTATATCTCCTTCCTCTAGGTGTGTTACAAAAAGAATCTAATCAAAATTAGATAATTTAAACACATTTGACCCACTCCCCAATGTTGACTCAGTCCATCCCTCTTGTTCTTGATTTGTAATATGTTCAATCTAGATGAGTTGATCTTGAGTAGGTGGGGGTGTTGTGGTCACACTTATCCATCTCTCATCTTCAGTAGATCATGTGAAGTTTTTCCTCTTGTTAAGAGAGAGTGTGTCAATCTCATCCTCTTCTTTCTATTCTTCCTCAACCTTTGGAATGGTCACAAAGATCTGAGGTGAAGCACTACTCTTCTTCTTCTATTTTCTCATTTTCATCCCTACAACCACTATCTCTATTTTGATGCATTTAGGTACTAATGGGGAGGCTTTATCTTGAACTTGAGGATCTTTGGAAGGTTATTCTTCAATCTTAGTGGACCTCCTCTTCTTCTTCCCTTTAACCTTACTACCCTTTTAGATGTATGCCACATCTCTGGCATGCTTGTATACGATCTTGGGTTAGATCAAGGACTTTTTGTGATATAAAGGGACAATAGATTTGGTCCCTTTTCCTTTCTCTATCCTATTAGGTACCCATAGAGTGGGAACATTTGGTACCATGCCCAAACAAAAGGGCCTCTTCACCCATTCTTTATCATCACAATGGTGTTCCTTGCCTAGTATTGTATATCATCATTCTCCTCTCTAGACACCTCTGCATTCATGATAGGACAATCAAAGATCATGTCTCTTTTATATAGGGGGTCTAAGATATTTGAGTTATCTTTATTCTATACCTTGAGAGGTATGTGAAGATTCAATGACCTTTTCTCCAGTGATAGACTCATCCTATAATAGTTCCTTATCCAAACTTTGTAGTCATCTACACAATTCATCCAATGATCTTCAATGGTGTTATCTAGGATGAACTCCTTCCCTATAATCTATTGCATCATCTTGATATTGTAAAAGTAGGGGCCAAGTACCAATTAATCATCCAAAGGGTACTTATCCTACTCTATTTGATAGGTGCCAATGTCCTATTTCTGTTTCACCTCATAAGGCCATATGGTGATTGGCCACACCCATGTCTTCCTATAATTTTTTTGGACTCTCTCATATGCCAAGGAAAATCACCTATCAATCTCAAAAATTAGAAACCTATAAGAAGGATATCATATAAACTTCTTAAGATATAAGAGAGTCCCAACTACCTAGATGTATGTGAAGGTGTTGTACTAGATGAAATATCCACCCACTTGTGCCAACCTCTCAACAACTCCTATTGATAGCCTCTTCACATAATCACCTTCAATGAACTAGATTATAGAAAAGATAAAGGTTTCATTTACCAATCTATACTTTGAGATCTTATTTGGAAGCTTCTTTTGTACTAGTTGTGGGTACAAAATGTATGGACATGCATTGGCTTCTTGCAAACTTCCCCTCTTTACCAGACCCAAATAATTGGTTTCTTTTGTAGCCAATAAGTAGACCACATATAGTGTTGGAAATATGGCTAGGTAAGAAGAGTTAGGGTTTTCATTTAAGGAAACATATATTTCAGGATGTAAGGACAATATATACTACTAAAGGTTCTACAATCAAAGACAGAAAATTGTCTAAGTGTTAGACAATTTTACTAGAAGCACAGAGATTGTTTTTGGTATAAAAAAGGCTACATAGATATTTGGTATTTGCGAAGTTAAGGGAAGGTATATCAGAGTGTAATGATGATGAACCTAAGTGCATAGGTTAGTACGGTCAACACAGACAGTCACATGCCAAATACTAGTAAAGACAATATGCACAACAAAACATAGTACAATAGGAAAAGAGGTATAAAGTGTTAAGGAATTATTTTGGTCACAAAATAATTATTTATGTTTATAGGAATGAAATCCTATATTTTTACCCCAAGTCATTTTAATGTGTGTTTTCATCAAGATGACTCCACAAGAGTTTTGAAAAAGGAAATGGTATAAGTAAAGAGTTACTTTATGTGAAGTATAAGAAGAGTGCAATATGTGTGATATATGTGAATGCGAAGTATATGATGAATATGTGAACTATATTCATGACATACAAACTTATATGAGATTTTTGTGATGCAAAGTGTGATGTTAGATTGTGCTATGCAAAGTAAGGCAGGTAGTGATAAAGAGTTTTTTATATCTATCTCTTTTGTATAAAGGCACTACTTTATATTATTGCATGTTAGGGTAGTGGGCTCTTCTTGCATATAGTTGTAATTGTAACACCAACTCCTAATAGGGTTAAAAGAAAATCCTAACAAGGTTGACGCTTTTAATAGGGCCTAGTCCTTTAACAAGAACTGCGACACTATATGTAATTCATAGACTCCTAATAGGGTCAATATCCTTAACAAGATTCTTTTACTAGAAGCACATAGATTGTTTTTGGTCTAACAAAGGCTACATAGATATTTCGCATGTGTGAAGTTAAGGGAAGGTATATCAAAGTGTAATGATGATGAACCTAAGTGCATAGGTCAATACGGTCAGCACAGACAGAGTTACATGCCAAATACTAGTAAAGACAATATGCACAACAAAACATAGTACAATAGGAAAAGAGGTATAAAGTGTTTAGAAATTATTTTGGTCACAAAATAATTATTTATGTTTGTAGGAATGAAATCCTAGATGTTCACCCTAAGTCATTGTAATGTGTGTTTGCATCAAGATGACTCCACAAGAGTTTTGTAAAAGGAAATGGTATAAGTAAAGAGTTACTTTATGTGAAGTATAAGAAGAGTGCAATATATGTGATATATGTGAATGAAAAGTATATGATGAATATGTGAACTATATTCATGAAATACAAACTTATATGAGAATTTTGTGATGCAAAGTATGATGTTAGATCATGCTATGAAAAGTAAGGCAAGTAGTGATAAAGAGGTTTTTATATCTATCTCTTTTGTATAAAGGCACTATTTAATATTATTGCATGTTAGGGCAGTGGGTTCTTCTTGCATATAGTTGTAATTGTAACACCAACTCCTAATAGGGTTGAAGAAACTCCTAACAAGGTTGAGGCTTTTAACAGGGTCTAGTTCTCTAACAAGAATTGAGACACTATATGTAATTCATAGACTCCTAATAGGGTCAATATCCTTAACAAGATTCTTTTGTTTAGTGGATCATCTTGTGGGTACCATCCCCACTGGGGTTTTCCCTTGGCTAGGGTTTCCCTGGTTAACAAATAATGGTGTTATGAGTTCTCTTTGTGCATGGTTATATTTCCTATTCAATATTATTGGTTTACTTTCTTATGCATGTTACAAAGTAATTAATAATATCCAATTGTGAGAAAAACTTTATAGAATACTAATTCACCCGCCCTCCCCCCTCAGTATTATCTATTTCTAACAATTGGTATGAGATCCCACTTAGAAGAGGCTTAACAACTTGAGTAAGATCCCTATGGATATGGAACATTTAAAGATAAATGTTGAAGAAGCTCTTGAGTAAATTGATCTTGTTATAGAAGAAAGAGACAACCTAAAATATAGGTATGAAGATGCAAAATATTACATTGGTAAACTAAAAGATAAGATTGATTACCTAAAATCTAGAAAGGAATCAAAAGAGAAGACTACTGACAATGATGAAGTAGGAACCCTCAAGAAAGAAAACGAGATCTAGAAACATGAACTGAAAATTGTTGAACTTAAATTAATTCTTAAGAAGGATGACAGTAAGATTGAACCAGATCTGAAATGGGAGAATGCAGACCTAAGATCCCATCTGACTCAAGTCACATTTGAATTAGATTATGTTAAAAAAAATCATGTAAAATCAAAAAAATACAATACCATTGTGAAAGGAGAATTAACTCAGGCTAAGAAATAGTTAGAAAAACTTTATTCCAGTAGTGAGAAAATTGATGAACAACTATTTTACTAGAGATCTTCTTATGATAAGACAGGTCTTAGATATCTTATTGGAGGAAAAATAGCCAAGAAAACTAAAGTTAGGAAAGAACTAGATCCAGTTGTTGAAAACCCTAAGTCTAAAGAAACTGATCAAATTAGGATTGAACCAAGAATATCAACAAAAGTATCTATAGAAGTTGTGCAAGTTAATCTATCTAAGAAATTTGATGAACCAAAGAAAATAAAGGAATTTGAACCATCTAAGAAGGCTAGATATGAATTTAGAGGTAAACGTTTTATATGAAATGAAGTTAGTCATATGAAGAGAGATTTCACAATTAAGTCATTTAAATTGATCACTAATTTCTTTTGTTATAATTGTCATGGTTATGGACATAAAGTAGTAGATTATAAGAAACCTAAACTTGATAGTGATAATGTATATAGTGGAATGTTTAGGGATACTAACCCTATAGGTGGTGAAAGAAGGAGATCACAAAACAGATATAATGATGGAGAAAGAGCTAATGGAGGAAGGAACCATATTGTATGTTACAAATTTAACAAACTTGGACACATTGCAAGGAATTGCAGAGCACCAGATAATCAGAATGGAACCAATCAAAGAAGGAATGCACCTATATGTTAGTTATGCAATAAATTTTGACAGTCAATGAGATTTTACAGAATAGATAGAAGAAATTTTAAAAGAAATCCTAACTACAGAAGGAACAACAATAGAAATGATAGAAGAAATGATAATGACAACACTAACAATCAGAAGGAAGCACTCAAAGAGAATGTTGACGAATTCAAGGAAGTATTTGTTAGAGAAAATGATCTAGAAAGTTCTCATATAGTCTTAGAAGAATAATTTTTTGATGCACCTAAAGGAAGAATAAAATAAACTATAGTGTGTAATTCAATTGATTTGAATTAATCACCTTTTATCAAAATATAAAATAGAGAATCATAAAGATGGAACAAAAGTTAGAAGTTGAGTTAAGAGTTGCGAGGTTAGCAGGAAGTAGAAAAGCTATTAAAGAAGCTCTGGTTAAGAGCGCAAGTCATTTGGTGATCAAATGAATGAGGATGAAATTCAAACATGTTTGTTGGTTAACAGATTAGCAGTTTCGTGAATTTTGGTAGATGCACAATTAATGCGAAATTCAATTTGAAAGATTTAAATGATATGGATAGGATTTTGAGTATCAATCAATCGTGTCAAGAATTAAGGAGAAATTTAGAGTGAATTGACAGTGAGTAAAGGATAATTTGAAAGTGTTCATTGTGTGAAGTCAAAGGTGCCCTAGTTTTATGAAATTTAGGTATTTTACGAAGTTTCTAAAGTATTTGAATCAGTCAAAATGATGAATCCTATTATTTTTGATGTAAGTGAGAGGCCAAGATATGTATTCAAGAAACATTCATTCATTTCCCAAGTGGATGATCCCTTAGGGACATTTTTGCAAGTTCTGAAAAATGTTCTTCATGTAGAGGATATCATGCCATATATTCATTGTAAATTTGAGAGCATTGGAGACAATGATATACATGAGGACCTTGGCCCAGTGTACCAAGGTGATTTTTCATTGAAACAAGAGTTTGCGCATTTAAAAGAACTAAATATTGTGAACCACATGTTCTTTATAGAATTTGACAACCATGAATGGAGCACAAATATTTTGAGTCACATTCATGAAGGAATATTTTTGGTTGGAGAAGTACCTATAATGATTGACATTGACATGATTCATAGGTTATCTAGTTTGTGCAATAAGGGTAGAAACCTAGTTAATGAAAAGAATGTAAAGAAGATGGTAGAGACAAATATAAAGACCAAATTAGATGGCAAAAACATGAGGATTGACCTAATTAAGTAGATAGATGTGAGAGTGATTAGTAAGATCATAGGCTACAAGATGAGCCATAGTTTGAAATTGAACTCTATACATATTAGTTTCCTACATGTCACCTATATGATGATAGTCAAGAATGGGAAGGTGAATATGTGTGACATATTGAGGCACTAGTTGTTGGATAAAATTGAAAAGATTAAGAAGACCAAAAGTTTCATATTTATGTTTGAGTCATTATTGATTCACCTATTCTTCCTAGTAATGAGGCAATTCCTTGGTATGCTAGATAGGGAATGAGATAACATGAATCAGTGCACCATGAGCTTGGTGACACATCATTTTAGAAGATAAACTGAAGAAAAGATTATGGAAGATATTAACATGATGATGAGAAAATCTCAATCTACGATGAAGTAGAGACATAGAATACCACCCTCACTAGTAGAAAAGTATAAAGAGGACATATGTTTCATGGTTGAAACATATGTGACTTGCATGGAGGCTATTATACCAAGAGTTAAGTTCATAGACCCCATGGGTTATGAATTGTATGAGGAAATCATTGAAGGGTATGCAAAGATCATACTTGAGTTTGAGGAAGATGAGGACACTCCTAGATGGGGTACTTGTGCTAAAAAGATCAGATAAGTAGACAAAAGGCTCTACAACAAAGAGATCAAGAAGAACATTAAGAAGAAGATAGAATCAATTCTCAAGGAACTAGGAATGACAAGGTAGGAAATCAATGAGATTAAGGGTATAGCCTTGGAGATGAAGGCCAATGGACAATCTGAGGTATTGGCAGCTACTCCTATTGCTATAGCAACAACTTTGGAGGGAGTAATAGTAGCGAGATCGACTTCACAAACATCTATTGTTCCCTATGTCACATTTGCTCAATTACAACCTATGGTTGTACGACCCTTGAAGAAAATTGATGAAGAGGAGGTTCATATTGTTGAAGACAAGTCATCTACTCCTCTAGGTAAGGGAAAGTTAGAGAGACTAACTAAGGTAAAACAAGAATCTGAGTCACCTAGTAAGAAAAGGACCAATCAACTATCTAGTGGCCCTAGAAAGAGGAGAAAGACATTGCGAATAGTTGAATTAGATGAATCTGATGAAGAAGAAAAACCTATTGAATAGGTAGTTGGCGAAGTGAGGAAAGCCACAAAAAATAAGCCCTAGAAGCCAAAGGTAGAAAACTTGAACATGCAAATCATAAATGATAATAATTTCATTTAGTTGAATAAGTTTTATATATGTATGGTAATATGGATAGAATCTAGTGAGAGAATGTAGTAGTAAGAAATATGATTCTTAAGAATAAAAGGTTTGAAGATGTTCAAAGACACATTCTAGAGGATTTGTACAATATATTGATTAATAGAAAAAGAGGAGTTATTGGAAAGGATAAGAAAATAAGAGAAAACATGATTAAGAAACTTTGCAAAGTTAATAATGAGGAAGACTTGGAAGATATATTGAAGGCTGTCGAGCCCTTGCTAAGGAATAAACAAAGATACATTCTTTTAATGGGAGAAAAGCAAGTAGAAGTAAACAGAGAGAAAGAAGAAGCCATAGTCAAATATATGAGTTTTGTACCAATTAAAGAGAGTATGAAGTTAAGGGGAGTAAGCCCTATATCTGTTGAACAAAGTACTCCACCAACAACACTAGTGGAAGCTAAGGATACACAAATGGGAAATCTATCTTTGTAGATCTCCATTGGAGAAGATATAATAAAAATTGGTACTAAAAGTGTATTAGAAAACATCATAGAAGATCCTTTCAAGGATCTCAAGACAAATATTGTTGGCAATAATAATTGACTACTCCAGTTTTGATAAGGAGGAAGAGAAGAAGAAGTATGAGGCACAAGAGAAAAAGAGAAAAGAAGATGAAAAGAAAGAAGAAGAAAGAAAGAAGATACATAAAGAAGAAGATGAAAAGAAACAAGAAGAGAAAGAGAAAAAGGAAGAAGAAGATGCAAAGATGAAGAAGGTAAAAGAAAAGAAGAAGAAAAAAGAAGAAGAAGAAGAGATGAAGATGAAGGAGGAAGCATAAGAAAATAAAAGAAGGACGAAGAAGAACAAAAGAAGAAATTAGAAGGAAAGAAGATAAGAAGAAGAAAGAGGATGAGGAACATAGGAAGAAGGAAATAGAAAAGGATGAGAAGCCAAATGCACCCAACACATCTCTCACCTTAGCTACAATTACAAGCTTAGATGATGATGATCAATCTAAATTGATATCATCCCTTAGTAAAATAATCAATCAGAATAAAGCTCTCATGGAGGTTACTGATAAGTTATAGGGAGTTATGATAGTGAAATCACTTGATCCTAACCCCGAGGATAGAGAAAAAGAAATGATTTAGGCATTCAATGTTGAATTCACAAGTTTATTAGAGATTGTAGTAGCGCAAGCTTAGACAAAGCATGATGCACACATGTTTTCCACTATTTTTCAACACATAAGGAATGACTTATTGACTCTTGATTCTTTCATTAAGTTATTAAGAAAGTGCGAGCTGAAGGAAAAGCTCTGTATGTGAAGTGTGCAATGTTTTTCAGAATCACAAAAGACATTGATAGTGAGCTTAAGGCCAAATGTGAAGAAGTGGAAGCATTGGAAAGTCATCTTAGTCAACCTGGTGTGAAGATCGAAGCAATTGAAGCATAGGCTAGCAAGGCCCATGACGAGATAAGTCTCATTGAAGATAGGAAATCAAGGATAATCAAGAGGTTCTCACTTTTGAGAGAACACATAGCTATGAAGTTGAGCACAATAGAGCATCGGTTGGAAGAATGTTTATCAATGAAGACATCTTTTGAGAGTTTTGTGTACTCAAATTTGAATGCAGTAGAGATGTCATCTTATGGTTTGTGCGCTCTACTCAATATTTTAAAAGGAGTCAAGAACTCATTGAAAAAGAGTATGAAGAGTCTTGCAGTCAATTTTGGTGACTGTTTGTCTCATTTATCCGTCCAAGCAAAGATAATGTAACACATTTTTGACATGTAAATAGGTTTTGACTCCTTTGTCATTGATGTCAAAGGGGGACAAGAATACAGTAAGAAAATTTTATACATATGTGAGGGGGAGCTTAGCTATGAATATAGGAAATAATTGTAAAAGGAGAGATAAGGAAAGATAGAAATATGATATGTAATATATAATGATCCATCAAGACATGAATAAAATTTTGGAGTTTATATTTGTTGTTTTATATAACATTTTGGGACTTAGACAATTTTTCCATATGTTTCCATCAATACCAAAGGGGGAGATTGTTGAAAATATGGTTAGGTAAGATGAGTTAGGGTTTTCATTTATGGCAACATATATTTCACGATGTAAGGACAATATATACTACTGAAGATTCTACAGTCAGAGATAGAAAATTGTCTAAGTGTTAGACAGTTTTACTAGTAGCACAAAGATTGTTCTTGGTATAACGAAGGCTATAGAGATATTTGGAACGTGTGAAGTTAAGGGAAGGTATATCAAAGTTTCATGATGATGTACCTAAGTGCACAGGTCAGTATGGTCAGTACAAATAGAGTTACAGGCCAAATACCAATAAAGATAGTATGCATAGTAGAACAAAGTACATCAAGAAAAGAGGTATAAAGTGTTAAAGAATTATTTTAGTCACAAAATAATTACTTATGTTTGTAGGGTTGACATCCTAGATGTTTAACCTAAGTCATTATAATATGTGTTTGCATCAAGCTAACTCCACAAGAGTTTTGTAAAAGGAAATGGTATAAGTAAAGAGTTAATTTATGCGAAGTATAAGAAGAATACAATATATGTGATGTATGCGAATGTGAGGTATATGATGAATATGAAAACTATATTCATGACATATGAAATTATATAAGAAGTCTATGATGTAAAGTGTGATGTCAGACTAGGCTATGCAAAGTAAGACAATCGGTGATCAAGAGATTTTTGTATCTACCTCTTTTGTACAAAGGCACTATATTATATAATTGCATGTTAGGATAGTGGGCTCTTCTTGCATATAGTTTTAATTGTAACACCAAATCCTAATAGGGTTGAAGAAACTCCTAACAAGGTTGAGGCTTTTAATAGGGCCTAGTCCTCTAACAAGGATTGAGACACTATTTGTAATTCATAGACTCCTAATAGTGTCAATATCCTTAACATAATTCTTTTGTTTAGTGAATCATCTTGTGGGTACCATCCCCACCAGGGTTTTACTTTTGCAAGGGTTTCCCTCATTAACAAATAATGGTGTTATGAGTTCTCTTTGTGCATGGTTATATTTACTATTCAACATTATTGGTTTACTTTCTTATGCATGGTACAAAGTAATTAATAATATCTAGTTGTGGACAAAAGTTTATAGAATACTGATTCACCCCCTGTCTCAGTATTATCTATTTCTAACATATACGTCATGTATAATTGAGGATCTATCTGAATTGAGTAAGTTTCTCATCCAAGGAACAAATTATTATGGTGCCCCAATCAATCTTAAGGTTCCTTCTCCTGATTGTGTCTATGAAATGGACTATGTAGGTTTCAAAATGACTTGTTGTAGGGATATCCATTACTCTTTTAAGGAGAATAATGCAGTAACCTATGACATTGACCCTATACCCTCAGGTCATGTCTACTTTTCCTAATTTCATTTTGGGAGGGTATCTAGTGAGAAGGTACTTCTCTTGCACCAATTCTTTTTCCTCGCATTCATGCTCCTTATACCATATGTCCATTATAGATATATATGATCTTCTGATACTGATCACCAATAGATAGGTGGAAGACCTTTTCAATATTATCTGGCTGGATGTCCAAGATAATTTCTCTAGTGATTCTCTTAACTAACTTCTCCTTGGGCACATAGTTTCTATCCAATGTCATTATCAACTCCAAGGATTGCACTAACACCGGGTGTGATGCTACATTTTCCAAGCCACTGAGGATGAGTGATGAGATCATTTCCGGTCTCTTATGTAGTTTCTTACATAAGACCAAGAACTCTTTCAAATTGATGTGCCCAATTTTTGTGCCCTTGATCTTGGAATGTAGATCTATGAATTTGGACTTCTTCAGTATGCCTTGAAACTTGAAGATTATTGGTTTTGGGGCAATCTTGGCTGCTACAAATGCTAAGGATGTCATTTTGACCTACATTACGAAAAATATATGTATAATATTATTGGGGAACCAAAATGACACTTAATAACTAGACCAAATTGCAAAAAACAATCAAACTAAGTGAAAAGCTAGCAAAAAGCACAAATTGCACACTAGTGCTATAACACCTTGCTCAAAAAACCAAAGAGAAATAAACCTAACATGTTACAATGTTTAGTGAACTATTTAAGAAATTTTTTTTTAATACCAAAGTAATATAAACACACACATCAAACTCACATATGTGAATACAATACAAATCTCATTCCTCAAGGGTTCCTTCATGCCTAGTCACATTTAAGAAGTATGTTAATTTGTTTAAATCTCAAGTACAAGTCCATAATCCAGAGTGACCAACAAATATATCTTTTTAGAAGTAATATAAAAGCATGAATACAACTATGACAATGAATTACATTTAATGAATAACATCTACTGCACATGTCGCAGGGTATGCAAGGATAGATACAAGTACATCAAAATACAAGATACATGATAATGTAAATACATCAACTAAATAGGAGTTTCCAAGATAAGAATACAAATGATAATTATAAAAATGCAATAACGATCATCCACCATCTATCAAATTGATGAGGTCCAAATGGTAAGAAGTCACTACCTCCTAATCACGTGGTCACCTAGTCATGCTTCCACTCCCATTGTGCAGGGAAGATACTGAAAGATCTGCATACAGATAATCAAACCATAAAATAATATTGGGCAAGGAATCTTGATAGCCAAATCTACCTCAAGGGTAATAAACTAATAATAAAGGAAAGATAATTAAGATAAGAAAGACACTCAACCAATACCTACAAAACATACCATAGTCAACATACTAATATCAAGTATAAATCAAGAGATAAAGTCAATGAAAGATATTTACTTCAGGTCAAAAACCACATGCCAAAAGAACAATAACAAACAAAATACTAATTGCCATCAATCAAAGTAAATAATCAACAATAAATACATCTGACAATAAATCACCATGAACAAATACACCACTAGAGGCAAATTCAATATCTATGGAGGAGACTCAGGTTACAAAATAGGGAGTGTCATCACATGAGCCAACTCTAAGGTTACCTTGGTAGTCTTTGAGGACCACATCCCCCTAGTGAATCTATGTGGAACCAAAATACCCTCTCGTGAAGATGAAGAAAACTAGTTATACTTCTCAAGGTATCATCTCATTCCGATTGTAATACCTCTCATTTTATATCATTGTAGACTTAGTTGTTAAAGTTCTATATATCTCTTTCATGTACATGTTAGCCCTTAACTGATTATTGAAATTTAATAATTTGATATGTTGAGTTATTGATTATTTTAGGTAGTAATGATTACCTACTTGTAATGATGCTGCTTTAATTTCTCTTAGTTAGTTAATGGAATTAATTTTATTATGTTGTCACATGGTGTATCTTAGAAAGATGGTTATTATGTCCTCATGATGATGAAATATTCATGTTAGAATATGATGTATTTATATTTAGGATTTACCATTATACTTACCCCATACTTGTATGAGTATGATGTGTGTCTCTATTTTATATTATGTTTGACATGCCTAATATGGTTGAGGGAGGGAGTTGTAGTCATCTTCTAGTCAAGTTCTACATGATGTACCACTACCTACCATTATGTGTTTAGCTTTTATATATATATATATATATATGCGCAAATATACATGCTTAATTTTTATACAAATTCATAGGTAGCAGACATTGACCTCTTTGAATTGTTAGGATGAGTGCGCCCTATCATAATAACTCAATTGTAAGAATGAGGAGATAATATTCAGGTCCAATCCTAGCCATAACCTAATTACTTATCCCAAGGAGGACATGTATTTGACTACCTACCTTTTTTAAACCCACGAGTTTATCTTTGCATGTGTTGTTTTATTTGGAGTTTTGGCCAGTTTTGGTAAAAAAAAAATTATGTGGATTTGGTTATGTGATTTATTTGGTAAATGATTTAATTATGATGATTGAATTAATCTTATGATATTATGATTATTAAATATTATTTGATTAAAAATAAAATATTAAAATATGAGAATATTTAATTAATCAAAAACTAGTTAAATATGTGCTTGAATGAGTTAATTTGGAAGTTTGATTTGAAAAATTTGTTAAAGAGAAATTAAAATATGATGATATTTAATTGACTTGAAATCAATTAAATATGTGCTTCGGTTTAAAAGATTTAATTTAAAAGTCTAATTTGAGAAGTTGGATAAAAAGAATTAAAATATTAAACTTAGAGTAAATATTAAATATTTCTTTAATATAATTATTTAATTAATTATAATTAAATTACAGTTGCATTTAAACAATGAGCTTTAGTTATTATTCTTATTTATACAATAAACTATGCTTTAAATAGTGTTTGCACTAATTAATAAAGTGGAGGAAAAGAAAATAAATGAATATTTTAATTAAAAATTTCTTTAAGTGTGCATGAAAGGATTAAAAAATTCCAATATTAATTTTTTTTATAAAGTTAGTGGCTTTTGAAATATTGGAGAACAAAAAGCCTAGTAAGGGTTATGGTTCTTTATAGAGGGTTGGTAGTTCATTTGAGGGACACACAAGTTTTGGGGAGTAAATTTTAGAATGGGAGAAAATGAATTATTGGAAGCTTTGAGGTTTTGGATTAGCAAAGGTTTCACCTGATTGTCCAGATTAGTAGCAACAAATTAAGGTAGGGTTTGAAACCCATTGTAGTAAATTTGTTTGAAAATATCTATATTCTTCATGTTCTCTTGAGTGCTTGCAATTTGGTTGTTTTATTTATTGTAGTAACTTGGATCTGTGCAAAAGGTAAAAAATTTCATATACATAAATTGGAGAAATTGGAAAACTTGTTATTATCAGCCAAAGGCATGCAAAACTAATAATTTCATGTTTATTTTTATTTTATGAAAATATAATTTAATTTTTAGATTTATTTTATTTAAAAAAATTATGATTAAGTATTAATTTTGAAAATTAAAATTTTTATTAAAAATTAAAAAAGTATAGCTTTAATTTTTTTAGAAAAATATTATTTATTTATTTTAAAAATTAAAAATTAAATACTACTTATTTTATTATAAGTGATTTTTTAATATTAATTCTTTTTAAAACTCTTTGTAGGTTATAACTTGTTATATATTTATTTATGCAAGTGGAGTTATAAGTTAATAAATATATATTTGTGATGTAACTTTATATTTAAAGAGAAGTTGTAGTGGACTTCACTATATAATTGTCTAGTTATGAATATTAATATTACTAGAGGAATTGTAAATAACTTAATTATAATTATAATTTCAAGTTTGAGTTATCTCTAGTTGCATTATGAATTAAAAGAAAAAATACATATTAATATTAGACTTAAATATGATAACATCATTTAAGTAATCTTATTAAGTCATCTCAAAAGACATTATTGATTAAATATTTATTATTTAATTAATTTAATGTCATCTCCTAGTTAATTAATTCATTTAATTGACTATAGTCTAATTGATAAATTTAAATGACAATCAAAAGTCTAATTTCCAATGAGATCCCTATTCTTCTATTAAATTAAATAAATGCACAATATCTATTTAATTTAATTCCAAATTCCTCTTTGATTAAATAATTATTTTTAACCAAATCATCAACCCTTGACTAATCCTTAACCCAATCCCAAATCCTTAGTTATAACTCAACCCAACCCATTCACCCATGCTAACCCATTTGATTAACTAATTAAACTCATGTAATTACCTAACTCACTTGTATTCCTCTAACAGGCCACTTGCTTCTTAATATCCCCTCTAATCCAAGCCTAATCCTCATCCTAATCATTTGCACAACTTTAAGTACAAATTAAGAATTCCTAAGCCAATCCCAAGTCAAATCCATCCACATGCATTAAATGCTCTTACAAAGACTTAATGGCTCCTTACACATCCGTTACACTCCCTTACATTCCTCTTCGACACTCCATCCCCCTAATAACTCCTTTGTCCATCCACTTTCCCTCTATTTTTCTCTCCCTCTCACATCCTCTCTGCTTGTGACACTTATCACAAGGCTATGGATTTGAGAAATCACAATCCACGTGTTTCCCTCTCCTTGCATCCTAACCCTCCCTTATCCTTCCTCCATCTTTGCATCTTGATCCTCCATCATCATCTCACTTAGCCTATAGATGAATCTCTCTCCCTTCATAATCCATCATCCACTCTTATGCTAATGTTATAATGCTTTTCTGAAGAACAAAGCCATCAAATACACCCTTACCATGCTCAAATTCACACCCATTTCACACTTCCATTTACCATCCATTGAAGGCTTGAGGCACACTTGAGTACACATCTCCATCACTTGGACAAATCCTCTTCAACTTGGAGCAACTTAGAGGAGTGAGGTTTGCATCCCTTTTGATTGTTCTTAGTTTCATGTTGAAGGCCTTCTCATAGATGTCAACCTTGATGTTTTGTTGAATATTTGTCTAACCTTGGTATTCCATTGGAAATAACAATCAAAGGTGATAAATTTTGGCATGTTCAGAGGGATCCCACGAATGGGTCATTCATTCATCCATTTCAATCTATTTTGCTTGCAAAGTAACAATCTAATGTTTGCTGTTGTTTGAGAGTGTTGCAAGTTGGTTTTGTTTCTTGTTCATGTTAGGAAACGCATTTGGAAAGAAGAATCACACTTTGGAGACCTTAAAACATGCTAAAAATCCTCTAAATAGTCTGGGTAGATTTTTCTGGGACATTTTAGTGCATATATTGTCTTCTCTAGTGCATTCCTAACCTCTTTTAGAGCATCTAAAACCTTCTATAGTGCCTTGTGAACATTTCCATAGCACATTTATCAGTTACAATAGTGTTGGAATTTTTTAGAATAACTAAAGGTGGGGGGGAGTGAATCAGACATCCAAGGTCTAGATGTACAATTAAAACTTTTCATAGCTTAGTGAACCCATATCATAAAACATTTTCATCATGCAAGCATCCATTAGATCATACATATATTTAAACTTGTAGGTTACTGTCAAATTAACTTTGTAGAAATGTAAACATGAAACATAACAGATTCAATAACACATTTGACACAATGATTTAACGTGAAAATTCAATTTGGAAAAAACCACTAGTAACATGCTATCCATTCTCACTCTTCTGAAGTAATACCCTATGAAAGGCCAACCCCATCAAAGGTTACAATGCACATTGTTAAATGTGACCCAGTTAAAGGATTTCAATCACCCTGTTAGGAGTGAGCCTTGTTAGAGGACTTTAGATCATTCACTTGGAATGTCACCTTGTTGAAGTATTTACAAATGATTGCTAGCTCAACCTTAATCAAAAGGATTTACCCTAGACTAGTACAATGATTAGAAAGTAATAGTAAGGCTTGATTTGATAACAACTTACAACACACTTGTAGATTACAGATCTCTATTTTAGTCCTCCATTCTGATTAGCTTTTATACACTTCAATTCTAATAGCTTGTTCACCCTTCAAGCATTCACACCCTTAAGCCTTCGTGCTTTTCTTTCCAATGTAGACACTTCTCTTAAGTCACTAAATGAAGACATACCCTAGATTCCTTTTCTTCCTTAGGTTCTTGCACTTGACAACCTTTGCTTCTAACTCGCCATCTCTATATATAGAAAATTATGATCTTTTTCAATTCATTCTCCTTTGTCCATTTTAGGGTTAGGTTAGATTAGGTAGGATTCAATGAATCTACCCTTCTTTTCATTTCATTCCCTTCTAGAAAATTCTCCTTCAATTCTCTTTGAATTCGTCTCAAAATGGTTTATCTTGAATTCTATGCCACCAACTCATCAAGCTTATCTTTCACACTATTCACACAATCGAAGAAATCAAACTTGTCAACTCAAATTTATAGAATTCTTGATCTTTCTCATAATGCTGACACTCAGCATTAACTAGCTTCTAATGCTTGGCACATACTGTAGTGCTTGACATCCACTAACAAATTACTTAGCACGAACTAAAATTTACTAGTGCTCAACATCAACTAAACTTTACTCGGCTTACACTCTGTCACTGGGCTTACACTATTATTGACTTTGCTTGGCTCAAACTGATTTTCTGCTTAGCTTACGCTAAGTTTGCTTGGCACCTACTGTGCAAATTCTTAAGCTTGGCAAACAAATTTTGTTTAACTTGTTCTTCTGAACATAGTCACTGTATCCATCTTTTGCAACCTCAAGTAAATTATCAATGTATTATAATAACACTGTCTTAACTAATCCTTATACTCCTTTTCCATATCATAACTCAACCTTTCCTCTCAGTGCTATTGTTACCTCATTTGATCAAATCCTCTTCATCAATCAAATAAATGATAGTACTTAAATCATGTAAGCAGTTGTCTTACCAACAAGTAGCAAGTTTGACATCAGTGAAAAAACAATGATTGAAACACAATTATTATACTTGTATCAATCTTCTTTCAACAAATAGCATGTTTAAATCATATTTCAATGCATTTATATTTTACTTTATTGCTTTTATATCATACCATAACGCATTTACATCATTTTTTAGCACATTAGTTAAATTTTGGAGCACATTTGGAATCACTACAATTTTTTACTTTTTTCATGCACTAGAGGACTTGAACATACGATGGCACATTTACAAATTCCTATAGTGCATTTTCCTGACCATTTAGTGCTTTTACTAAGTCTTTTAGCACATTTTCATAATTATGCAATGCATTTAGAGGAACAATTGTAAACACCTGGTGAAGTGTTCTATAGAGCTTTTGTAGACTATTTTGGCACTTTTGCATTATTAGGTAGTGCATATTTTTTTCTATAGTGCATTTTCTTAATTGCAAAATGTAAACGATCTAACTGTGGATTTCATCTTGTGTGCAGGTAAAGGAGCCTAGGAAAATGTCAATTTGCTAACTATTTCTTGTAGGATGTCATTCAAAATTATCTTTCTTTGGAATTAACTTTCATGCTTAATCATGGTTTATTCACACTTTCAATATGGAATTAACTTGCATGCTTAATCATGGTTTAATCACACTTTCGATTTAAAGTTAACTTGCATCCTTAATCATGGTTTAATCACACTTTCAATTTTGGCTTATTAAATCATCAAACAAAGTCTTGAATGCAAAAGGATAAAAATGAACAAGCTCATCACACTTTAATTTGGTTGCTAAAATTGAATAAATGCAAACTCCATCTCGAATGCTTAATCGTTTGCAATGTTTTCACTGGATTGAATGAATAAAAATCAATCACTCTCAAATGCATAAGGATCAAAGAACAATGCCATGAATCACACATCAATTTGGATCTAAAATATTTTTATCAAATCTCAAATGCATAAGGATCAAAGAACAATGCTATGAATCACACTTCAATTTGGACTTAAAACAATTTCATCAACTGTTGAATGATTAAGAGGAAAAGAACATTGCAAATTAACACACTTCAATTTTGAGGCTCAAAAAGAAATCACACAATCGTGAATGCTTTAAGGAAAATCACTCTTATTCCCATCCCTTTCAAAAGCTTTCACGTGCAATTTATTAAGTTGACTCAATTTCTTATGTTGACATATGTTGTCGAGTTGGAAAGAACAATACATGCTTAATCACAAGTGTCTTCAATCATAGATAGGAAATCTAAAAGCTTCAAGGTTGAAATGAACCCAACCATATTGTGTGTTTGAAGATGTGTTTTCCAACACATGTTTTGAGCTATCTTTTATTCATTGCAAATTAGAACCATTAAACACATGACACTTGTACTAAAGTTGTTAGCAAGACTATCCACAATAACCTACGAAAGCTTTTAGAGAGTTCTATCCTCTGGGAAACATGTGTCCCCTTAATAGACAAGATCAAACCAATAAACCCCTCCAACCATTATATAAATGAGAAGGTAAACTTTTTCTCGATCCACCAAGTTTGGGCGATGTGTTTCTGATGGTAGTTTGAGGTAGAGAAATGAGTTCCTATGATTTCAGCATGGTCAGAATAGACTCTTAAGTGGATCATATGTGTAACAACCATTTTGGAGGATGCAAAAGATCTTATCAAAAACTAATTAGTAGATACCATTTTTTCCCCTCGTGTGTTACTCATGGTGCAAGCCAATATAAGGATTCTCTGAAGTTACTTGACATTTGTGTTTTCCCTAGTAGAGACATAAGGTTGCTTGGACTTCATCCCCAAGAGTCATTGTCCCCATAGAAGGGGGCTTCTATTTGTCATACCTTGAAGGATCATTGATGTGTAAGTTTGTCAATCGACTCTTGTATTGACTAACTTCTTAGATTGAGAGGGAAGTATCACACTAGATCTAGAAAACATCATGAGGGATCAACCTGATAGGCTCAATGAGTAACACATTGAAACCAAATTAACCATAAGGATAAAGCATGCTTGAACTGTCTGTATTGTGAAATGACCTTGTGAAAACATTTGTCAAAACATACACATTGGTTACTATCAAATCTTTTTGCTAAAGAGATCACTCGTTTGACTCTCTCAAAGTTTTTTTGTCCTTTGAGAGATTGTTTTCGCTCAAAGTCCTATCTACCATCAAAATTTTTTATCTTTGTTTCTTGAAAGGTTGTTAGAAAGTCCATTCACAACAACCCTAAGCCTACTTTATTCCATTTTACCTTTTACTTCAAACCAATGTTGTTTCTTTATCCTTTGAGAAAATAATTTTCTTTTCCCTCTTAGACTATAATTTTCTTTTCCCTCTTAGCATCAGAGCTGAGGGAATTTCTCTTCACATAGCCATTGGAGACCATTTTCTTGCTTCACCTCTTGGAGGACCTCAACTCAAATCCAAAGTATCATAGTCATTGGGAGCGTCTAGAACCAAAGCATACCTCACCATTGCATCCAGAATGTCAATTCAGTGAAATTTGACTATAAATTTGCCTACCCTAGGCCATAGTCAAATTTGAGGCCAAATTTTTTTTGCAAACCAGCACCCGAAGGCCCAATTTGAAAATCTGGTATGATCATTTTTTAGATCTGTGAATTTATTTTCAAACTAGTATTTATTTTCTTTGCTATTTCCATCAGAATTTTTCTGCCATTTTTGTGTAAATTTTTGGAAAAAAAATTTGACCTATCAGGCTTGTAGAGAACATTTTTTTGCAAGAACCATGTGGTGAAACTTCGGCCCCCATAGGGAATATTCAATGTCATTCCAAAATATTCTTTCACAAATTCAAGTTGTAGTTTAACCATTCATGGGCAAGAGACAAATTTCACAAACTAGGCGGCTGACTACATAATTCCATCAACGGCCAAGTTCAGCGACCACCTTCCAACACTCGGTGGCTTTGTTATTTCATTCCCACGGGCTGTTATTTTTAAATACACCAAAAGTAAATCCCACATTAAATGTGGGATAAATAATCCCATCACCGACGCTAAACAAACCTCTGACCGCTGACAAACAAAATCCAGCGACACCTGCAGAACTCTTGCTCCCGCAAACTCTTTACAGCCAACGTTGGTATCAAATCTTTCATCGACACTTGAAAAATATCTTAGCCACTATTCAAAGCCTCTGACTATTAGAAACATCAATTTTCATTGCCTTTCTTTGACTTCTCGATGATCAGACCCATTCCAAACTCTATTTTTGATCGTCATCTACAGTTATAGCTACCACAAGACTCGACAGTCTGTTTTCCTTCAGCAACTTTTGGTGATCTTGAAATTCTAGCGAACAGCATTAAAATATCTCCATGTCCACAGTAGACCCCTCCAGAAGTGACACCGCAATGCTATGTGGTGCCAAAATATTCACTACCGTAGATCCATGGAGACAGTTTACTAGACCACTAGCTAAGCGCCACGTAACGCCACCAAACACATCTCCTCCACATCATGCCATGTCAGAGACACCTCAGCTGACACCACACTCAGCTATACCATATATTTAGTAGACGCTATACCTACCATGCTTGTCACCATGTCAGCCTAGTCTTCTGATGTCATCTTGACATCACCTGCCACATTAGCAAGGGGATTTTTTCACTGATGTCACCTTTTTACTATGTTCAATTTGACGGTCGTCTAACTGTCATTTATAGGCAAAATTGAACTATCGTGATAATCATTTGACTGTCAAATTTAACCTTGCAGTTTGCTACCAAGACCCCTCTCCAAATTCAGTTTTGATTTGATAGTATGACTTTGGGAGGCCATAACTCAGTCATCCGAACTCCAAATTAGGTGCGATTTTTTTTTGATTTTGGGTAGAATTTCATAAAATTTTTAGTGCTACTATTATTTTTTGGTTTTGGTGCATGGATTTGTTAGAAATTGCATTTTTTGGTGGCTATACTTGTCCCAATCTTGCATTTTGCAACTTCAAACGCTCCATATAGGCTTATCAGGATACATTTTTAGGTTGTATTTTTTTATAAAGTGCTTAATTTTTTGTCTACTTTCTAGATCTATAATCAGATTACAGGCTTGTGTGGACAAAAAAACACTTTTTGAATTAGGTCCTTTTTTGCATTGTATTGCTTTGATTACTCTTCAAAATTGTTGTACATCTAAGCTACAGTGCTTAGTGATAGATTTGAACCTCAAAAGGTAGTTGCAAATAAAAAAATTAGAAGTCCACTTTGTACATTTTGACAAGTGACCTATTGTACATGCACTACATATAAGGTGCCAAAAGCATCATTTTTTTTGGGGGGGGAGGGATCTTTTGATTGAGGGAATGGTGGGGGGGGGTGTCTCTTGTGTTCTTGCGTCTCTCTTTTTTGCTCTTTTTCATTTTCTGCATCATGGGTTCATCTAAAACTCCACTTCTAACTCCACACAATTATACTACATGGAAAGATATTGTATGGAGTAGATTAATGAAAAAAGGTTTAAATATATATGTTGATGGTACAATTATAAAACCCACTGATGCTATAAAACTAATTGATTGGCAAATTAAAGACAATTAGGCTTTAGGAATTAATCAGAGTTGTGTTTATAGAGATCTCTTCTTCAATATTTCTAGCTTTAAGGAAGCCAAGGCTACTTGGGAAAAACTTGAAGGGTTGTATGGTAAGGTGAATGAGGAAAAGGGATACCAAATTGAGGATGATCTACTTCTCTTGGATCCTAAGAATTTTGACACAATTCAAGATTATATGAACAAAGCCAATGACTTGAGAGCACTACTTAAGGATTGTGGTAATCCCATGAAGGATGATCAATTAATTCATCACATCTTGAAGAGGCTACCTTAAGAGTATGCATATTTTGTTTTGAGTTACAACACTCACAAGTTGAACATGGGAAGTGCCTTCACTAACCCTACATTTGATGCATTCACAAAAATGTTGATGTTGGAACAATCCAAGTTGATAGATATGGGACTTCTCAAGTCATCAAAGACCATAGCATTAATGGCTACTAATGAGAACCAATCAAATCAACAAAGAAAAATTTCTACCAACAAGAAGAAGAAGTAGTGGAAGCAAAAATCACAATCAGAGATAGTACAATATTCCTTCTCACAATAAGGTCGTTCTTCTTCCAACAAGAAGGGAAACACTGATAAGAAGGACAAATTATTTTGTGCATATTGCAAGAAACCAAATCATGATGAGCATCATTGCAAGACTGAGAGAATCGATGAGTTGGAAAACTTACTTAGGAAGAACAAAAGCAATGGGCCAAATGCTTCCAAGGATTCAACTCCACCCACTTCAAAGGGAAAAGGGCAAGCACTTATGGCTGGTTCAAGTTCTTCAAGGGAATGGATTATTGACTCAGGTGCCTCATATCACACGGGTTCTTCAAAAGGAGACTTTTCTTCATTGAAGCAGTCAAAGGTACTACACATCTTTGTAGGGGATGATACAAAAATGGAAGTTGAAGGGAAAGGACAAGTTGAGATGGAAAATGGGGAGTTCAAAGAAGTTCCCTATGTTCCCAACCTTAGCTCTAATCTCCTTTCAATCTACCAAATCACTCACTATGGAGATGGCAATAAAATTGAGTTCCTTCTAGATTTAGTAATGGTGTGCAATCTTAAAGATGATTCATTGGTTGTAGTGGGTAAAGTCAATCATGAAAAAAGGATTTATTCCTTCTCCCACTTTGTGTCTAAGTCCCCTTCACATGCCTTGTTGACTCAATCTCATTCACAAAGCAAATTATGGCATGAGTGGTATGGACATCTTTCCTTTTGCTATCTTCATCTACTTTTGCTCAAACAATATGGTCAAAAGTCTACCTATAATCAACTTTTCTAAGGGTGAATGTTCAACTTGTTCAATGGATATGCATCTAAAAGAGAAGATTGATAAAGGGAAGTCTTGGAGAGCATCAATTGCTCTTGAGATGGTTCACATAGTTCTAGCAGGTCCTTTTGTAGTAACATCAATTAGCAAGGGTCACTACATCCTCACTTTCATTGATGAATTTTCATGCTACACATGGGTCTACTTTCTTGATCACAAGAATGAAGTGTTTGATAAGTTTCTAGCCTTCACGAGTCATGTTGAAAAGCAATCAAGGAAAGCCATCAAGGTTCTTCATATGGACAATGAAAGTAAATATGTGAACTGAAGACTTAGAGACTTTTGTGAACTTGAGGGTATTGATCTTTAGAATCTAGTAGCATTTAGTCCACAAAAGACAAATATTGTAGAAATGAAGATTAGAACTCTTAAGTCAATGGAAAGTTGCATGATTCAAGCCAAGTCTCTTGATCCATCACTTGAAGTCAAAGCAATAAGAAGCGACAATCACATACTTAATAGATCTCCTCATTATGTCTTAGATGGAAAGACTCCTTTTGAGGCATGTTGTGGTAGAAAATTAGTTGTGAAACACTTCAGAGTCTTTGGTTGTCCAGCATGGGCAAACATATCTTCATGGGAATGCAAGACACCACCACCAAGGCCTTTTAATTTCATCGGGTATGAAGACAATGTTAAAGCATATAGACTTATGGATCTTGAGACACATGAGATCTTCATAGAGGAATGTTCATTTTGAGGAAAGTTCACCTAGCTTATCCTCTAATACTCTCCATACTTCATACATTGTGGAAACTAATAGTGATAGTAGTAGTGGTTCAACAAATTTAGATATATGGGATCCTATTGATAGCTATAGGACGAAGTCACAACATCAACACATTCCACATGCATACATTGCTACAGTGATAAGTCCATGCAAATCAGTACAATATGGTACACTTTGTCTTCCAGTTCCAACATTAGGGGATGACTACATAGTAGATATTTTAGGTTTGTTTGTGGAGTCATACATAGTAAATTTAGGAGATATCATTGATGCTATACATCTTCTCTTTGATGAAGAGATCCTTCTTCAGTTGTTATGAGGGCTCACTCTGACCCTCTTGTCCATTCTCTACATGATCAATCTTACTAGGTTGATATGATTGTGGATCCTTATGTACAACAGTTGTAGGAGGTCTCTTTATCATTTGAGGAGACACATGGCTCTTTGGAATATGTTCTACATCCATCCTTGCTAGATCCAACATTGTTCTTTTTAGCACCATTAGAAGGGGTGATAGCCAGTATCGACATAGGGATAGTTGAGCAGGTTTCAGAGACACCATTCATCATCAAGATTCTTTCTACACATTGAGGAAGCATCTCATTTGTATCTATGATATTGTTTCTTCCAAAGGGGAGGAACATTTTTCAGCAGTCATGGATCAGCTTCTACATTAGAGCAACTATCACTAATGGGCATTCTACATTTGGAGGGGGGGACTACCTTGTCTCCTTTCTTCTTGTCTCTTGTGGGGGTACATTTTCCTTTATTGGGATTGTGTTCTTCTCATTCTTCTCTATTGTATATACTTGATGTATGTTGTAATGGGGGGTCTTGATTACTCTATCCATCCACACATCTTATTTTTTCATCTCTCTTTTTGGGGGAGGGTTTTTCCCATGAGGTTTTCCCTCTTTCTCCGCTTTATGAGAGATTTCATTGCATTGTATTTTTACATGGGTACGTAACATGGCCTAGTAGTCGGAATCCATCTTGCATTTTTATTATAGCTTTTGTAAGCTTAAGTGCATTTCTCTAAGTTGTACTTAAGGGGGGGTGTTGGTGTAAATAAGTATTTACTTATTACACTTTACTTAAGTTTACTTAGGTCAATGCATTATTTTATTATTTATTAGTTTAACACCTAGGAGTTTGTGTACTCTTATGAGTTGTCATGTTGACAACACTAGAATAAGAAACTCTAATTTAGCACATGGTGTCTACAACACTCGAGTTTGCATAATTAATTCAGTTGTGATGTTGACAACATAGTTATTCACACTCTTATTTTATCACATGGTGTCTACAACATAATTTTACGTGCTACACCTTTGTAGGCTTATCCTCTCATCATCGTGTTTACTCCTATGCTTAATGGAGGATAATCAACTCATGGTGGACATGTGCTTGGTTGTAATACTTATCAATGTGCTGACTCCTAGACATTCTAGAAGCATTCCAGAGGCCTTTATATTCAGGCACTCCTAGTGTGCATGTACATGCAATTACATCAATTCATTTTGATATTGTTATTCTGATCATACTTTGGTCTAGTCTTTGCTTGTGCTTGAGTTCCTTGATCTTGGGTGATTTTGTCCTAAGGAATTTTTTTACAAAAATTTCATGTTTTCCAACCTAAGTAAAAGGTATTCTTAGCATAGTCACTACCTCAAACCAAAAGTTGAGATAAACCCAAAGTAGATAAGTGGAAACCTCATGTCAGACCAACCAAAACCTAAGTTCAAAAAGGTCAAACTCAAACAACCAACAATATATAGAGAAATATAAGTTGAACGCAAGAAGCACACACCCAATCCAAGACTTACAAAACTCAAAAAAACTAAGAAAGAATGTATTAAGGTAGCCCTACAAATAGAGTGGGATCAAAAAGTTCAAAAGATGACCTTAAGACATGGATTCAATCAGAGCCTCATTAACTCCACTAGCTACACCCACTTTGATTAGGTCCATCTTCTTCCACACACCCCTTGCACTTATCAAATCATGGCTTTGTCCCTTTAGGGTTATCATATAGGTCATTCCTCCTTATGAATTTTGTAGATCCATCATCCTTAGATAATGCTTAGAAATCTATCCCCATCCAAATCAAAATCATAGATCAAAATCTTGCATCATTCCCATCATCCTTGAGAATTTGGTGTCATTTTGTTAGAGTTTTCTATACTACATCCTACATCCATAATACTATCATGATTATCCGTTTGACTAAGAATTTTCTAGGGTAGTCTATCTTTGTCACTCATGCCTCTCATCACCTTGAGATAAAGGTTGGGCTCCACATTTGATCATCACTTATCTTCCGAAGGGTCACTAGTCTATCCTAAAGTTGACATAATCTTCACATATTGATCTTACACATAGGAAAATATCTCTTTTACTTTGGAATCATGCCACTAATCCTTTAGGTCCCTTACATATCATATCCTTAGAAGTAGGATCCTCCATCATCCTCTTTTTTACATCTATCATACATCTCCACATCCTATAAAATCCTTGCATCATAACGTTAAGTGTTGTCACATCTTTAGGAGGCTTAGAAGTCATCTCCTTGCATATTGCACTCACCATCATTCCATCTTACATATCACCTTTAGAGAGCATCATCATTTTATGCCACCTACCATACATTACATAAAGAACAAAAAGAAGAAGAAAGACATGAATCCTAGTCTTAGTGGTGGTTTAGCTAGTACACAACTTAACCCAATGGCTTCCATGATCACACATGATCCACCTCCACACAATCCAAAAGATTTGGGACCCTCACCATCAGACATAGATGCCTTTATGGATCACCCCAGACATGCAACCCTTATCAATTCTATCATAGATAGAAACAAAGAAACCATCATGGTAAATTTTCAAAGAAATAATGTTGGTGCCTTTGGCTTTGGGAGACCACCACCTTTGGACATAAGAGATCCCACACATACCTTGTTTGGCAAGTTTCCACCACTCATTGGTCCCTCTAATCCCAATGACCCCTTTTTTATACCTAGAAGGGGACATCAATCAATGCTACAACAAACCTTGGACCCAAATGTAACATCTACCCAGCTTGGTGCTCCCATCCCACAAAGAAGATAACCTATCATTACACAACAATTAGTCCACACAACACCTCAACAACCCACCATCACACAACCCACATATGCATCTACTTTAATCACTACTACTACAACTTTGCAAATTGCATCCATCCCACTCAACATTGTAGGACCTTCCACCTCTCAAGTTGGTGCTTCATCCTCATACATAGCCACTAGTAGTACATCCACCCCTTTCTAGTAGAACATCCAATCCACACCTTAGTTCACCATAGGAATGTTTCCAACAGGGCCTAGTAACCACCTCTCATCACCCCCAATGTTAACATCAATCCATTTTCTTCCACTCAAAATACTGCCACCTCATTTCCGCTTGGCCCTTGGAATTTTGCACAATCACAGGGACAAACAATGAGCCTCCAAACTAGTAGCCGATTCATCCCAATATTCCAAGTATAATCTCCAACAAATACACTACCACCCATCATGAATTATTTTTCCATGCCACCTTTAGTGAACAACCAAATGATACCACAACGACAACAACCAACAATGGGGGTAGTCCCCTAGATCAACTATTTGGCACCCCTCAACACCTAGTTACCCTCTCAAGGAGGAGAAAATCCAACTTACATTGGGAAAAATGTGGCATCCCAAAACATCACACTAATATATCCACCACCACCAATATAGAAATATCCATTCCAACAGCAATATGTGCTAGCACCCATGCAAAACCATTCATTTGAACAATAATCCCACAACTACCCACCATAGCAACAACTACAATATCAAGAACCATTTTCCAAGAAAGTGCAATAGGATGTCCAACCTCCACTAGAATAGCCCATAAATTCTATCTAGGCAATAGGGAAATCCACATTCAACCCACAATAGTACACCCATCAAAACCATCAATATTCACCCGCTCCATCTGACACATACCCTGCATCGGGGGCACCAACAATAACACCTGTCAACCCAAAGTGGGAAGAGATGAAGAATGCTCTAAAGGCACTCAAAGATGGAATTCGGTCCAAAATCTTTAAATTTGAAAATTTCTACCCATACCCATTCGATGGGGCTATCACGATGATACCCCTCCCCAAGAACTTTGAGATCCCCAGGTTTGATAAATTTAGGAGGAAGAGAGATCCAGTCACACATGTCAAAGAGTTTTACATTCATTACCAAGAAGTGGCCTCTAGTAATGTATTCCTCATATGCCTCTTTCCAAAACATATGGGAGGCCCTACTTTGGAATAGTTCTATTGGATACCATATGGCACAATAAACACATTTGCTAATCTTTTAGAGGCCTTTTTGGCATAGTACACCCATCTTGTTGAAACTAAGTTTTTTATTGTTGATTTGGTCTACACCAGACATAAAGGAGGCAAAAGCCTCATTGATTATCTAAAAAGGTTGAAAACTCTCACAACACAAATCTTTTGTAATCTATCAGAACCCCACCTTGTTGAAATGTTTATTGACAATGCACATCCCAAACTCTATCACCACATGGTCATGAACTACCTACAAACATATAGAGACATCAAAGACAAGGGCATGGGCCTTGAGCTAGGGAACATTAATGATAGAATCATAAAGCTCTACAAAGATAATAATCAAGAGTGAGAAAAATCTAATGGCAGACCATGATACTATATCAAGAACAAGAAATAGTAACCAATGGTGCCACTAATACGCGACATGTCCAAGTGTTTGGCACCATACCTAGCACATCAAACACTCCTTATCAAAAGACATTCCAAAAAAACCACAAATCATAAAAATGTGGACTACCAACAAGCATGCCAACAACCTCTACAACAATAATAACAACACAACAATTAGAAGGCACCAAAAAATCATACTAATTCTATCACCATTGTAGTTGGACAAAAGTATCAGGCCCAAAAAAAATCTTGGGCATACACCCCTTTGGGGGAACCACTTGATGTCATTTTTGACAAATTGTCCCAAGGCAATCTCATCCACTATCCACAAACACAACTTTTGGATCCAAGCCAACCTAAAGCACCATGGTACAGAGAGAATGAGTTTTGCAAATTCCATTGTGTAAAAGGGAATCTCACCCTCAAATGTACGCAACTTAAATAATATGTACAAGATCTCATTGATCATGAGGAAAAAATGGTGGGAGCATAAGACTCTCCAAATGTAAGACAATTGATCTATCAATATACAATACCACCACACAACAAAAACAACAAAAAATGCAAGCCTTTTGTTAACAAGCTAAATATTAAGGGCCCAAATAATCAATGTGCAATCACAACACAATAGATCCATCTCAATATTGGAGGGCCACCTGCACCTGCTCCTCCATGGATGCGATACAATATTCTAGAACACCTTAGGAACATGCTAGACCAAATTTCCACCTTGGACCTCCTCCACACCAGCCAACTTCATAAGGAGATCCTCAACAATGCACTCCATGAATCTTGTATCCCCACCGATATCAATGCCATAGAATTTGGAAACCTAGTGGGACACCTCTCTGCCTCATGTGTGATATTCTTCAAACCTTCTAATGTCCTAGAAATTGAACCAGACCACACCCTCCCACTTCATATTTCCATTACGGTCTCTAACTTTGTAGTCAAGAGGGTCATGATAGATAATGAGTTGACCCCGAATGTGTGTACTTTGAGTTTCATTAAACAAGCAAGATACACTGAGGTAGACGTTATAGATGAGATCATCAACATAAAGGCCTATGATAATATGGAAAGAAATATAGAAGGAACTATCTTATTTCACATCAGAGTGGGGCCTACTACCCATGAAATAATGTTCTATGTAGTTGATCTTAACCTACTCTTTAAAATCCTGCTTGACCTACCTTGGATCCACACCATGAAGGTCATTCCATCCACTTATTATCATTGCATCACATTTCCACATCATGGCATCAAGATAACCATCTGTGCTGATCCAAAACCTTTTGCATAGTGCAATGTGGTAGAAGCATCCTATGATAATCATTTCCCTGGAATTGAGATTGACACCACCATCACTAGCTTTTTCGATACCTATCATGACCTGACACCATACTAGCCTCCACACTCTCAAACATTAAGATCAACTACTAGGGATGTGGTGAATATTGCCTCTCAGATGCATTTTTTGTTGGTGGCTTTCCACTTGACCCACACACATGAGGGAAACCAACCCATCAGGAACCAAAGAAAAACACAGCTCCCTAGCTCAAGCAGCTTGGACCTACCACATTTTTTTTCCAATGGGATCCTTAATAGGTAGGAAGTAGCCCTAGACATCAGCACATGGTTATACAAGGATCCACCTCCAAAAGATAAATGACTACTTCACTATCTCAAACAAAAATATCCCCGCTCACATCAACTTGCCACCGAACAATGGGATTATCAATGAGGTGACTTAGGATAAGAGGAGATAGGCATTAGACAACCTGCAAAAGAATACAAAGAGGAAAAGAAGAAAGGTCTAGGATTTGGACACCCCACAACTAGGGGAACCAGTAAGGATGGTCATCACTTCCTAAACATCCAGGGAAAACTCATAGAGGTTGAAGACATCCTCGAGGATGTTGGAAAGAGAGATTATGATGATTTACATGATGATGCCATCTACTTAGGAGGCTCCATGCTCTATGAACTATCCATCAACCTCATAGACCTTCCCCTCACCCACCCTAAACTCATTGATTGGGACCAAGTGTACTCCACATTGATGAGTTCCCTATGCAAGAAGTGCTTCTAAGATTTATGGGGGTCGAGACACAACACAAGAAACCAAAGACATCATGAACATATGTCTAAAAATTGGATCCAAAAGGCTAGTTTGTGGAGGATGAAATCTCCAGTCACGAAAATAAATAGAGAAAAGAAAATTAAAATCAAATAGGAAAAAAAAAAGGCATCCCCTGGTGAAAAATCCTCTAGAGGACCATAACATCAATCAAAAAAAGAAAAAGAAATAAAGGACACTTCCGACAGTGAAAAAATCTCTGAGGTGCTTGAGGATGGAGATTTATTCCTTCCCCCATAGGATTATAGGATAGAAGTATCATCTATCCTAGTTGAAGAAACAAGACCGATCAACGTCAGTCTAAAAGAGACTCACAAGATCATGCACATTACAACATCCTTGCCACAAGATGAAGCAAGCCTTCTCATAGAGGTCTTGCGAGAAAACATCAGTTGGTTCACAAGGTTGTACCAAGACATGTTGGGAATAGACCCTAAATTTTTTGTACACCACTTGATAGTGGATTTGAAGGTCAAACCATTCAAGCAAAAACTCTGAAAGATGCATCCTAAGGTTTCCTTATTGGTCAAAGAAGAATCGAAAAAGATGTTAGAAGCAAAGGTCATTCATCAAATTGACTACTCAGAGTGGATTTCAAACATGGTTCTAGTCACTCAACCTTCACAAATTTTAGGGACTTTAGAAAAGCTTGTCCCAAGGATGACTTCCCTTTGCCAAATATCGACATTATCATATATGTAACAACTAGGCATGAACTCCTATCGCTCATGGATGGATTCTCTAGGTATAATAAAATACATATAGCAAAAGTAGATCAGCATAAAACAACATTCACAACCCCATGGGGGACCTTCTACTACAACATGATGCATTTTGGTTTAAAGAATGTAGGAGCAACCTATCAAAGGGCTACGAAAATCATCTTTCACAATCTCATCCAATAAAAACCTTGAAGATTATGTGGATGACATACTGGTAAAATCCATTAATGTCATGGACCACTTGTTTGACCTTGAAGAAGTGTTTGATTAACTCGTAAAATATCACCTCGTGCTTAATGCAAAGAAATGTGTCTTTGGCATCATGTCCAAAAAGTTCCTAGGGTTCATTGTATCACAATGTGACATTGAGATTGACCCTCAAAAAGTCATAGCCATCATGGAAATGCCTCCTCCAAAGACATTGAGATAGTTGCACACTCTCCAAGGGAAATCGCAACTAGTTAGATGACTCATCTAATAGTTATCAGATAAATATTAACTATTCACGCATCTACTGAAAAAGTATTAGAATTTTAAATGGGATCCTATATGCCAACACAACTTCAAAAAAATCAAGCAATACCTGGCCAATCCACCTATCTTGGATCCACCAATCCACCAATCATAGGGAAACCATTAATACTATACATATCATCTAATCCAATGGAACTAGGGGAACTCTTAGCCCAACTTGACAACAATGGAAAAGAGAGGCCCATATACCATATTAGTCAAACTCTAGTCATCTATGAGCTTAATTACACCTTGATGGAAAAATCTTGCTTGCTAGTGGTCTTTGTCACTCAGAAGCTCTACCCCTACATGCTTAGTCATATAGTTCAACTCATCTCCAAGATTGACCCCTTGAAGTATACATTATCATGCAAAACACTCACCGACCACTTGGTAAAGTGGGTCATGCTCCTCACCAAATGCAACATCTAATATGTTGACAGAAGGGCAATCAAGGGACAAGCCATAGTAGATCACTTGGCCGATGCACCTTTGTTCAACACCTATCCACTAGTCATGGAATTTTTAGATGAACACTTATGCATGATAGAGGAATAATTGTCATGGAAACTATATTTTGATGGATCATATACATCGCATAGATCAAGAGCAGGAATATTGTCGGTTACCCCTCAAGTGACTACATCCCCAAAGTCTTCAAGCTACAATTTCAATGCACCAATAACATCTTAGAATATAATTCTCTCATTAAAGGACTCAAAATAGTCATTGAATGGAACATAATGGAGCCATAGGTCTTTGGAGTCTCACAATTGATCATTAAGTAGGTCATAGACGAACACCAAATAAAAGATGATAATTTGTTACCTTACAAAGAATTAGTTGACCAACTAAAGAAAAAATTCATCAAGATTCAATTCACACATGTACCAAGGTTGAAAAAAAAGTTTCAAATGCAATGACCACCATTGGCTCACTCTTGGAAATCCCTCTGAAGGCTACACAATATGAGTTCTTAGTCAAGAAACTACATGACCCAAAATATTAGAACAAAGACTAAACATAGGTCTGCATCTTGGTTGGTCCCCAATCTCCATGGTACCATGAAATTCATGCTTATCTCAAAGATGGTATCATCTCCCCTCACCTCACATGAGCCCAATACCAAGACCTTATTCATAGAGAATCTTGCTACAATATTGTAGCCAATACCCTATATCATCAAGGTTATCATGATACTCTCTCTAGGTGTCTAGACCAAAGTGAGGCCACAATGACATTAAAAGAGGTACATTCTAGACTTTGTAGTGCTTCTACAAGTGGTATAGCCCTAGCACAATAGATCCTAAGAGCTGGCTATTATTGGCCCACTATTGAACATGATGCCTATGACTTTGAAAAAAGTTGTCTACCTTGTTAGCATCATGCAAACTTGATAAAAGCTCCAACACAAAGCCTTCAATCCATTGCACCACCACAATCATTTGCATGTTCGGGGTTTGATCATGTTGGTGTTATTTCACCCCTATCTTCAACACAAATGGATCATCATGACCATAGATTACTTCATAAAGTGGGCTAAGGCAGTCCCACTTACCAATTCCACATGAGTTCAAGTGTCCAAATTCATTCTCTATCATATTATATGCTGCTTTGGTCCTACCACCATTTTTACAGACCACAAAGGTAACTTTGAAAACCATAATATGGAATATTTGTGCACATCCCTCCACATTCACCATCACTTCTCAAACCCATATTTTCCACAAGGTAATAGTTAGGCTAAGGTAACTAATAAAACCCTACTCAAAATCCTCAAGAAAGTTGTCAATGATTTCGATCCCAATTAGCATCTACAAATCAATCCAACCCTCTAGGCTAATTGCACCTCATCCCATGCATCCACATGCACAACTCCATTCTCCTTAGTCTATGGTGCCAAAAAAGTCCTACCCAGTGAGGTTGAGGCCCCCTCCTTGTACATATCATTGTGAGGAAAAGTATTAGATGACGACTACAGATTTTCCAGAATCACATAGCTAGATCTACTAGATGAAAGAAGGCAACATGCTCTATCAAAATTGACTTAAGCATAATTTCAAAAAAAAGGTTCACCCATGACAATTTCAAGTAGGTCACATGGTCCTTAAGAAAAACATGAAAGTCCAAGCAAATCATGAAGAAGATAAAATTTGATCCCACATGGCTTGGTCTATATGTGGTTACAATGTCTTTTGGCTAAGGAGCATATTAGCTATCAATGCTAGAAGGTGAATCTCTGAACGATCCCACCAACATCACTCATCTCAAGAAGTTCTACACCTGAGCCCCTTAGTGTATCCTACTAATCTTGAAAACATAAAAAAAATTCTAAAAATGTCTTGAAAAAACCTTCATCATGGTGAAATTCTGATAATTTAGGAAAGTGATGATAACAAATAAATTTAAAAAGTTTCAGAAAACCAAAAATAAGCATCCAATGGTGAAAACTTGGCAATTCAAGTGCCTTGGATAGGTACATTGGAAAAAACCTAACAATAGGTGCCATGTGTACTTGGCCTTCCCATAATCTATCAACAATCCACACCCTCCCACCCTCTCACCACATTTGATCATCCATCTCCCCTTATTCCCATGGTGTTCCAACATCACATCACAACAATATATGTATCACTATCCAAATTCTTGAGCTTGGAAACCAAATCAAAGTAGTGTATTATTTCATGGCAATCCCACACGTATTATATCCATGTATCATATCCCATATATCATATCCATGTATCATAATCAGTGTACTATATCTTGCCACTATCTCCTCATCCTAAGCTTTTTCCAATATCTCCTCATCCTAAGCTTTTTCTACTATACTATATCAAACCAATCCACACTATCCTATCATACTGAGATTTTGTATAGTCAAGCCTTTTGTAAATATTTTGGTCAATTTTTTGTATATCTCCCAGAGTCCATCCTTATCTTAGTCCCATTGTACATACCTCAATTTTTTATATCAGTTCATGTTTGGTCACAAATTGCAGTTCTCTTGGTTAGGTTCTTAAGTGAGTCCTCATATGTGATCCCTTGTCATCAAAGTGTTGTCCTAAAGGTTATGATTTCCCATCTTGTTATAGTCCTATTTACTACTGATAGGTCCTTTCAAGTCACATCCTTCCTCTCATCTAATCTTGGTTCATCAATATCTAGTCCTATTGATCTATTTGGAAAAAGGTCACCTTCTTCATGATTTACATTTTCTTTCAATTTATTTTCTTTTCAGGATTTCAAGTTTGGTTCTTAATGTATCTTTTCCAAGCTATTTGGATGTTCCCTCCTCAAATTTACCACGATCTTTTATATCCTAGGGTGTTGTGAATGGGGCAATTAGAGAGAAAGGTCTTGGTCAGGTCTTTCATCATTTTCTTGTCTACTTGTGAGTTGGAAGGATGTGACCCTTGCATAGTCCAAACATGTGATCACTTGTGGTTGCATGGTGCACTTGGAAACTAGTGTTTTCCTATGGGCTACCCAATGTAATTTTCACTTTGATTTCTCTAGGATTCATGTGTGATGTTGGGACAATCCTTTCATCTTTATTTTGAGTCAGTCATATACAATGCTGGTGACAAGGCCTTGATCTTCTTCATAACATTGGCAAGTCTACAATATTCCTATATAAAACTAAGTTCTCAAATACATAGTGGTGCTCCCATTTGAAGTATGCCATGCTCAAGCTTTAATGGATTCCATACACATCCCCCCCACTCATCCCATGAAAACAAAATCCATTTTTTAGAATTCAAAAAAATCCAAAAGAATTAGTTGATCCAAGTAATCCTCACCAAAATCATCAATCAAATTAGTCCTACAATCATGATCTAACAAATCCTACAGTCCCAAAAGTATCCAAAGTCTGCACAACCACCCTTCATCCCACAAATCACTATCCTAAGGGTTCATTTTAAAAGGAAATCACACCCCTCCCCCCACCCGGCCCCCCCCCAAAAAAAAAAAAAAAAAAAACCACCTAACTTCTTAACCCATGGTTAAAGTCATGCAAATGGTTCCCCCTTTATCTCATACTCCTGGTAGTGAGTGTATGATTCCCTTGTAGCCATCTCTTAACCAGTTTGAGTCCTCTATCTCAATCTAGTTTCTCATAATTTTTAAGAAGTTGTTGGGCCTCGTCTTCTCTCCTTGCTACCTTCTCAAGGGGGCATCACATATTCTAGTCTCTCCTCTTTCTACTTGAAACTGGATGTCGTCTATCTCCAAACTTCTTTGAAATAGTGTTGTCCCAACACTTTCTCAAGGAGGGGCAAAATTTAGACACCTAAATATGTGTACATCATTTAAGTAATCCTATTTAGTCATCTCCAAAGGCATTATTGATTAGGTATTTAATATTTAATTAATTTAATGTCACCCCCTAGTTAATTAATTCATTTAACTAACTATAGTCCAATTAAAAATTTTAAATGACAATAAAAAGAATAATTATCAATTAAATCCATTTTCTTCTATTAAATTAAATAAATGCACAATATCTATTTTATTTAATTCAAAATTTCTCTTTGATTAAATAATTCTTTTTAATCAAATCCTGAACCCATAACTAACCCTTAACCCAATCCTAAATCCTTAGTTATATTGGAAACTACCAATGGAACCATTATTATTTTTTCATTGATGCCAAATCTACTAATGAGACATGTTGCTATCTGATCTAAATATCATATCTATTTTGATTGTGAAGAGGTTTTGAAGAGTTACTCATAACAATAACACCTAGAGGCAAGGTTGAGTTATGAAGAAGCTACAATGGACATTTGATTAGTTAGACTTTGATAAGATAAAGTGATTGTTTATATCATTGATATAAAGCTTATCCAAGAAATATATTCACAGACTAAGGAATTCCAATGATGCTAATGTCAACCAATCCACAATATATGATGAAAAAAATTAGTGTTGACTGAGCATCAGTATCAACCAAGCAAGCTAGTTGATGTCAAGCCACGAGTTCTACAATGATTGAAGGATTAAGTGATCAAAAAGTGCCAAAATTTTGTAATTATTGAGTAACAATATTTTGAATGTGTAAGAAGAATCACGATTCCCAGCTAACTCAGTTTATTTCTTAGGATATGGAAGTCATGCTGAAGATAAGATTGATGAGTTGGATCACTAAATTCAAGGCAAAGATTAGGTATGATATCTAAGATCAAATTCAATAGATGAGAAATTTCTTAAAAAGAGGAAGATGGATAGATACAATGAACTTGATGAACCAGATCATAAACCCTACAATCTATGGTGATCATGAAAAATGGAAAAGATAGAATTACTTATTTAAGGAGGCATCGAGTCAATAAGAAAGTATCAAAGAGAGTGAGAGTGAAGAAAAATAAGTGCTTGCACAAATGCTGTTGAAGTTTATAAGTGAATATAAGTAGAAGGATTAAGTTTGATGAGAAGGAGGATGACTACTTGAAGGGTTGCTGAGAGAGTTAAGAGACATAGTTGACAAGGGGGACTTATCTATGAATCAACAAATAAGCAAAACAGTGATATGAACTTACAAAAGTGAGTTGTAAATCATTTAAATCAAAATCCTACTATTTTCTTTCTAATCATTGTGAATAATTTGTATTGGAATCCTTTACACCAAAGGTTGACCTAACAGTCATTGAAGAACTTAACAGTCTATGTAAATCCTTTAGCAAGGTGACATTCTATTAGAATGATCAAGGACCTCTAACAAGACTACTCTAAATTAAATCCTCGAACTAGATCACATTTAATAGTGTGTATTTTAACCTTTAATAGGGTTGACTCCTAATAGATCTCACTTCAAAAGAGTGAAAAAGTGGTGACATGTTGCTAGTGGTTTTTCCCAAATTGGGCTTCTACATAAAATCCTAGTTTCAAACTTGTGTTGAATGTTTTATGATGTTTTTCATCTACATGTGTAGGACCAAAAAATGGGTTAAATGCATAACATACTATGAGAAAATCACAAAACTCAATCAACATATATTAGCACCCACTAGTCTACCATGAAAGCCAAACTAATAAAGAAATCAATAGAAACCCCCTTTTTCGTTTGTAGCTCCCATGTCCTTCTTTCTTCTCCAAATTATTGTAGCTCCAAAGTTGCCTATAGTGCACACAAAATTGAAGAAAAAGTCTATGATGTGGATAATACCATGAGAATAATTGAAGTTTTGATTTGAATGTGAGAGATGGAGTGAGAAATCTAAAAGAAATTAGGACCTAACGGCTTCCAAGACTTCAATAAGACTCGAAATGAGAGAAAGAGTGTCCATTTTATAATCAACACTCAAAGTGAGGGCATTGGATTTGTCACCCATGGATATGCGATGTGGAAAAAGATTCCTTTGAGAATCCATGACACATATGACAAAATATGCCAATTGTAAGATTCTATGACACATGAAAGTGAAACATGGCTAAATGTGGAAGAGAATCTATGACGTGTCATAAGACACCTCAACCCACTTAAAGCCAAGAATCTATGACAAAGAAGGCAAATAGAGACATGCATAAGAGAATAAGAATATTTGATTATGACAAGTCTTAGCCAAGTGTTGAAGGAGAGTCCACGAGGTGTCATATCCAAGTGTCATGATGATGCAATATTTTATGGAATATTCGAATTAAAAATCCTCTTATTCCACAAAATAAGAATTAGTAGAAAATGGAATTAATGATGGAAAATGGAACTTGGGAAATTAAGAATTTCCATGGTTTGTAGATAATGAATCAATTAATTAATAAGATTAATTAATTGAGGATGATAATTAGGAAGACTAGGATTAAATTATGGGTTATTTAATCCTATAGAAAAAATTAGTAAATGATTGGCCAAATTGATTAAATGAATGCGACTGTACCCTTTTATAAAAATGTAACAATGATGGATATGGAATAAGATGATGATAGATAGACCAAAGCCATGGTCAAATTGATTGATAGATCGAAATTGATAACATGCCAAGGACACATGACATGAATTGGTTGATATGTAACATTTAACCGACATTGTAAATGCTATAAGATTGAAATTGATTGATAAAGTTTGATCATAATAACAACGACGAACATTGTCAGTGTTATTAAAATGGTTGATGATGCCATGATCTGACATTGAAAGTCTCAACAATGTCAAATATTTGATGACATGAATGATAGTTTGACCTAGCACTGAGAGCCACGACAGTACTAAGGTCAAATTGATAAGATTGATAGGTTGATAGATTTCCAAGGCACTGAAAGCCACAACAATACCTAGGAGTCAGACAAATGATGATTGATTTGGGATGTTTGATATGTTTTGGGTTGATTAGGACTGATTTCAAATTATTTTGAGTTGATTTGAGGTGATTCCAAGTTGATATGAAATTGATGTGAAGAAAGATACAAATGACGAAATATGGTCAATCTGGCCAAAACATCAAAGTTAGTAGAATGAGAAAATAGGACAAATTAGTATGAAGAAGTGATGAATTCATAGATGTGAACCATTTTTGAGTGTCTACATTTTGCCCCTCTTTGATACAATGTGATTTAGAGCATTGTATCAAAGAATAACTGATGAGAAAGCCACAACATGCCCCAGTAGGTATGATATATATGGGTGCCCCCTTGAGAAAATGACTAATATGAGCATATGATAAGTCAATTTATCGACAACAAGAAGACAAAACCATAGCAATTGATGGATCAAAAATCAAAGCTAAGATGTGAAAGTTATGAGGTCTAGATTGCAAAACAGGGTCATTCGGGAGCCCGAGAGTGATTGCATGAGTTACCACTCAATAAAAACACAAAATGATGAAAATGATATTTCATGTTGTCCACAACAAAGATAAAAATCCAAAACAATTGATGGATTGCAAATTTGAGTTAAAACGCAAAAGTTATGGGCTCCGGAGTGCAACATAGGGGCTTCGGGAGCAGTTCTAGGTATCCTAGGTCCCCAACTGTGCCCAAAACTCAACCAAGTGCATCATTGATGCACTTGGTAAGACCAAGTGTGCCATGAAAGTACCAAGTGTGTCAATGATGCACTTGGGAAGCCCAAGTGCTCTCAGAAAGTGCAAAAATGTGCCCGAGAAGGCTTTAGGGGCCAAAATCAACATGACGGGGGGCAACTAGGAGCCCAAGAGAAATTGCAAGTATTAACACTCCATATAGTGAAAAAATAATTAAAATGATAGCTCATCTTGTTCACAAGAAAGATATGAGTCCAACGCAATTGATGGTTTGTAAATTGGAGTTGAAACGCAAAAGTTATGGCTTCCGGAGTGCAACCTAGGGGTTCTGGGAGTAGTTCTGGGTAACCTAGGTCCCCAAGTGTGCCCAAAATCTACCAAGTGCATCAATGAAATATTTGGCATGAACAATTGCATCAATGATGTAGTTGGGAACCCCAACTATTCCCTGACAGTGCAAATTGCGCCCTAAAAGGCTCCGGGGCCCAGAATCAGCTCGATTGGACTCGAAATGCCCTGAAACTTTGCGTCCATGCCAAAAATGATTGAAAGATGTCATAACATGAGGGAAATCATCAAAAAATGGTTGTATTTGGTCAAATATGATGAGATAAATGTCAGACTGAGGTTGAACCAAGTGGAAATCCACAGAAAGTTGATTGACAGTGCAGGATGATGCAGGAATGCATGAATGCAAGATGAAGATGATTTGGTGAATTAGAAGACATGATAAATGTGATGGAGAATGAGATGAAGAAGAAAGATGAGATGAGGAGATATTAGTATGATGGAAATACTTTTGCTTCTAGAAAGTGCACTATATGTCAAATGGAGCTTTATTTTGATATGGCAAATGGAATGCAATGCATCGTGGCATAAAGGGCCAGAGCACAAATGCAAGCCTTTTGCGTAAACAAGCACAATGCAGACAGAGAATGACCTTGTCCTTCTTGAGGCATATGTGCATACCCCAGACTCTCAAAGGTACATTTTAATAGATAGAAATGGAAAAACATGACCATGAACCATCCTGGCCAGTCTCATAGATTAGTTTTATATCATCGAGTGGCATAGGAACATGATCAAAGAAAAACAAAGTAAAAAATAAATCACTCACTAAACAGCGTGAGCCAATAGCTATCGTTGTCCATTATTACTTTCTTTTTAGTGTTTTAGGTGTTTAGATGGTGTTTGATAGGTTGATAATGTGATAGCACTATTAGTGGATTCATTTGATAAGTTCATAGTGATTTATTGGATTGATTGTTGGTTCACATTGCTCGGATAGTGTGATTGGCATTGAAGTGTAGTGCTTTGGGTTTTAGTCTGCAATGTGCAAGTGTTTACACAAAAGGGGTGGTTATCCACAATGAGTATGTACAAGGTTTATTGCAAATTTTTGACGGGTTTTGTGATTTTTAGGGTTTTTGGGGATATTTGATGTTTTTGCATGACTAGTTTCTTCAGGACATTTTATGATTTTTAGGGTTTTTTCAGGACATTTTCTGATTTTTAGTGATTTTTTCAAGATCATATTTGAATGTTTAGGATTTTTTCAGGACATTATGTGATTTTTAGTGATTTTCTCAGGACATTTTATGATTTTTAGGGATTTTTTCAGGATCGTATAAGCATTTACAAGTGTTAGCTCCAATCCGTTATGTGATAGGTCCAATGGATAGAAAGCACCTAGGGATATGCCCCTAGTTCAAATTCAAACTCATGCACCATGTAGATAATATGCCCCCAAACAAGACACAAACTATGTACAAAGGCCAATGACAAAGTGTGTGTGCAGACTAGTGATGCTTAGGCAAGGTAACAAAGGACATTAACCAGTTCATGAGCCATGATAAGGGACCAAGGATGTTTTGCAATATGAAGGATATGATCGAGGAATGATGGAGGGGGAAAAGACCAGATGGAATCCTGATAGATGGAGGAGCAACACTAATTACGCATGGCACTTGTTTGCCAGGTTTTCACTTTTGGACGGAATTTTTCTCTTGACTCAAATTTTTGTGCCAAGATGCCTGTTTGCCAAGTTTTCATCAAGGTATCCATTATTTCATGACATTTTTTTCACTTTTTTATTTGCTTTTTTTCATGAATTTTTACTATTTTTTAAAAAAAAAATTCATAACTTTTTTCAATTTTTTCTTTGCTTTTTTTCATGACTTTTTACTGTTTTTTGATATTTTTTCAGGACTTTTAGATGAAATCAATAATGTCATTGACAAATGCTAAGAAGATATCTGTTGTTGGTGTTGCTAGCTGATGAGCTCTGGATCCATGACTGACCTTATTATGGAGGATGTGTTCCAAGTTTGTAGCTAAAATCAAACCACTAGAAAGGTCTTGAGAGATACCATTGTGTACTATATGTAAGACAATGTCTATCTCTTGTGAATCAAGGCATCTTAGGATAATTAGGTCAATAGAAATGTCATGTGGGATGTCACTGATGATGACATAGGCAAATGCTTGTTGGATAAAGGACTGATTTTGGTTATAGGACAAATTAGGTAGCTGGATTGGGGGATAAACAAGGGGATATAAGGGAGGGTTGGGAGGGTTGAGACCAATGACCTTTCGCATGAATGCTGATTGAGAGAGCTCCAAAAGACTTTGTGGCATGTTGAACACTGGAACACTGATATTCGTGGCATCATATTTTTCATTTTGTATCCGTGGGAGCTACTTAGCTTTTGATTTTTTATAGTCTAATGGCGCCTTATGATTTTCACCAAGAGACCTATGCTTGCTATCTTTTTCTCTTTTTTCTTTGTAACTAGAAAGTGGAGTTGGCTCCCCAAAATATGCCAATGTGTTCTCTTTAGGAGAAACTGCTTCTTTATGATCTTTAGTCATTATTCCTTCAAATTCTATTATAAGAGTGTCATCATTGTTGAATCAATCAAAAATTGGTGGTCCACGTTGGTCCCAATGAAAGGTTTAGGATAACTTGAGGAGATGTCATCATCAGTGTTGGATGGGCTTTGGTTGAAGGTAGATATATGGGTAACTGATTCAACTGGGTCATTGGGGTTATGCTCAGAGGCTAGGGGATTGTTGGCTTCAAGTGGGATATCCTCATATGCCTTTTCATCATTTGAAACATCCATAGTCTTACATGTTGGTACCATGGTACTAGGAGGACCTATTCGTAATGGTTTAAATCCAAGCCCCAAACTAGGAGGTTGTCCTTCTGTAGTGATAGGTTCAATGATTCCTTGTTTCTGAGATCCAAGACCACTATAGCCATCATAGCCTTGTTTTTGCATGATGCTAAACCCAAGTCCATACTTGCTAGGAGATATCAAAGTGGGTTCTTGTTCTACTTTTTCTTTCTCAATACATACGGATGTATTCTCATTGATAGAAGTATAATTCTTTGTATTGATGGGAGAAAGTGGTGACTCCCTAATGTGAGAGACTTGAGACATAAAGTACTCTCCACACCCATTGTCTTCAATCTTCATCTTTTCCTTCGCTTTACTGAGCAGTATATTGGCATCCACATACTTAGAGGGATTTGTGGGTTGTGCTTCATTGTTTGTTGGGATTTGGAACGTAGTAGGATCTCTTAGATTAGCACAAAACTAGAAAGGATCTAGATCGCTAGGGATAGTAACCTCCATGTTATTATAGGAAAACTTCAGACATTGATGATATGTAGAAGGGACTGCTTTAATAGCATGAAGCCAAGGGCATCCTAGTATCATAGTGCAATTCATTTCGATGTCTAGGACATGGAACAATTTGTCTTCAGTAGCTGGACCAACTCTGACAAGTAATGTGATGATGCCCCTGGAGAAGCGTTCACCACCATCATAAGCTTTTATTGTGATTCTTCGAGAGGGATCTACATCATCTTCAGAATAACCCAAATTGTTGACAACCTTCTGAGTACAGATGTTCAGTCCTGCTCCTCCATCTATTAAGACACGTCTAACTTTGGCATTATGGATGAAGACTTTGAGATAAAGGGGATCATTATGGTTAGGTTTTTCCTTAGGAATATCTCGAGGGGAAAAGGTGATATGTTGTGATGTGGATAGGTTCCCAACCATGGCTTGGAACTGGGCAACATCAATGTTATCTGGGACTACTGACTCTTTAAGGGCTTGCTCATGGATCTTCTAGTGTTGGGGAGATGCATGCAGTAGGTCCAAAATGGATATTTGTGCAGCAGTTTTTCCAAGTTTTTCAACAAGGCTATAATCAGATGAAGTAGGGGCAGTATGTCTACTTGGGGGTGTAGGTCTAGTAGAAGCAGTAGGTCTAGATGGGGCTCCAGGTAGGGTGATCTTGCTATGGCATGTAGTGACAGCACAGTGAGGGTCTTCAGCCTTCAATGTGAATGTGGATATGCAGAATTCAGACTCATTAGAGCAATTGATGGTGTAGTCATAGCCGGTGCATGTGTAATTCACATTACCTTGTGAGTTTGAGTTTGAACTTCAGGGTTTCTCTTTGTCATGATTACCCAAAGGATCTTTGAAAATAGTGTGATCAGAGTTGGATGCTAATAGTGATGGATCAAATGTGATGACACCATCATCAATAAGGTCTTGTATTGCATGTTTCAATTGGAAGCATGATGAAGTCTTGTGTCCTTTGGTGCGATGGTAATCGCAATACTTTTTGTCATCCCACCAATCTGCTTTAGTTAATGGTTCATCTTTGATTGGGGGTAGCTGCAGGAAGTTATTACTTAGTAACTCTTGTAATGCAATCTCAAGTGGTATTCCCAATGGTATGAATTTTCTATCCTTGGTTCTAGGATGTCTTTTGTCTTGTGTGGAAGTCTCAATTTTCTGTTGTTGAGGTGTTGTTTGATTAGGAGTTTGTGAATTTGTGGGGTTTGTGCCTTTCAAAGTCAATTGAGGTTGTGTTGTGCTAATTGTTTGAGGATCCACAATGCCATCATTAGTCATGTTCTTGTTTTTGGAGAAAATTTTTGGCTTGTCATTAGATGAGTTGGTATTGGTATTGTCCTTGTTTGTCTTGAGGATTCCCTTACAGATAAGAGCATCTTCAATACTAGTGCCTTTTTTCATCAATTTAGAAATCATGCTTGGGCTCTTGATTTTGAGTTCATACATTAAGTCTGGGACTAAGTTTTCAATGCACAGGTTTACTTGTCGTTCTTCAGGAATGTCTAGTGAGCATTGACTAACCAGGCTTCTCCAACATAGTAAGAATGTGATGAACGACTCTCCCATCTTCTATTTAGTTGAGCACAAATCAGAAAGTGTCACCTCATTTGTAATGTTAAAGGCAAAGTGGGAGATAAACTTGTCTGCTAGTTCTGACCAAGATTTGATATTACCAGGAAGTTTGGAGTACCATTCAAGTACAGGCCCACCTAGAGAATGAGGGAACAATCTCATAAGGTAAGTGGGCTCATCGCTAAGTTTGGTACATGAAGCAAAAAATTCTTGGATGTGATCAATAGGGTTTCCTTTTCCTCGGTATTTTTCAAACCTTGGAGCCTTAAAGTGTCTTGGGAATGGAGGCATATACAAACTTTTATCGAATGGGTTAGGACGTAGGTCCCTTTCTATATATAGAGCCTGTTTCTTTTGGACTCCCAATGTCTCGACTTGTTTGGAGAGTTGTTTGAATTGTTTTAATAGTTCTTCATTGGGGTTTTGCATGATGGTCTTTCCTTCAAGTCTTTTGTGTTTATGAGTAGACCATTTGCTATGGCGAGAACTATGTCTACTTGGTTCTGACAATTCTATGTATGATGAGTCTAATGAAGTGTCGCTAGGTGGTGGATGTATGATGGCACCTCGAAGACAAAAAGGTCCTTGTTGTTGGGGTACTTGTTGTGGTATTTGATGTGGCACTTTTTGTGGGATTGACTGCGATTGTTGTACCATGTGTTGTTGTTGTGCCATGTGCTATGGTTGTTGTTGGGATACCTCTGTTGGTTGTATGTGAGACCATGTGCATGCTTGTTGTTGTAGAGGTATTTTTTGAGGTTTTTGTGGCACATGTTGTTGTTGTAACAAATGTTGCTGGTATGCGATTTGTTGCTCAAGGCATCTTCGGTATTCCAACTGTTGCTTGAGTTGCTATTGTTGTTTGGAAAACATCATTTGTTGTTGTTGGAATTGCTGCTGAAATTGTTGTTGATAAATTGTGTGTAAGTCAAGTGGGTTCACATGGGACTGCATATTAGGAACGTTGGATGTTTGACCCACTTGAGGTTGTTGTCATGGCGGTTGATGTTGTTGTTGATATGTGGGATGTGTGTTAAGTGGATGTATACTTGGTTGCAACTTGGAAGTGTTGAGTCCTTGTACCACTGTAGGTTTTTGTTGTCGTGGGGGTTGACTAAGTCCTTGAGAATTGAACGTCATGTTTGGATTGTGGTTTTGGTACCTTTGTGTGTTAGATGTTCCTATTTGTGACATCATATTGACTTGACTATGAGATGTGTCCCTGTTGGGAATGCGCGTAATGTCAATAAGGCTTTTCCTTTGCGTGTCCATAGGGATGGTTGCACTTGATGTTTCACATGTTGTATTTATGAGAGGCTCCATAGCATTTGATGTCATAGCACTTGGTAAAGTTAGGAGCAAAGGTGTACTTTGTTGATTTACCTCCAAAGGAGGTATGTTTGGCATCCCTAGAGCACAAGTCCCTTTAGGTGCATCTTGTTGTTCCATCATGTGACTAAAATCAAGTCTTAATGTCCTTTTGGGGTGTTTAGGGATTGGTGGTATTTCATCAAACAAGGGATTAACATTGATGTGTTCAAATGTACTTTGGAGGATTTTGATAGTTGACTCTTGATGGGACCTTATAGGTGCCATTATTGTGTTTGAAAACTCCAAAGGTTGTTTTCCCTTGTTTAAGTCCAAATTTATCATGGGTTGTATGTTTTCAATAGTTGTGTTGGTTTGATGTTTGGACTTAGGACCTTCCAAGTTTGGGTTAAATTTGACAATTTCTTGGGCTGCCAAATGTTTGAAGTTCTTGCAAATTTTTTTGTCTTGACATGCCCTAGCCATTTCTTCATCAGTGATGCCATAATCAGTGTCAGAGTCATCACTTAGGTGTATAGTACCTTGTTGTATATTTGATGTGTTAGGTTGGCTGAATTCAAAGGAATGTGATTGTTCATCTTCAGGTGTGGTTGGTACACTTCCTCCTCCTGGTGGTATTGGCACGAATATAGGTTCAAACTTAGGACTCCATTGAACCATCCCATGTGTGTGGGGAAGTGTTTTGGAGGAAATTTCATGGTAGGTGCATTGTTCAAGGTTTTTTTGTGCCATAGCTTGATTATGAGGATCTTGCGAATACATGTTCAAGGGGTTTGCTAGTAATGGTTGTGATGCCTTGATTTGGTCTTCGTCAAAGGTTTGTTGGGTTTTCTTTCTCTTTTTCTGTCTTGGGCGAGGTTTTGGTTGTGCTTGTGCCTTAGAAAACAAAGGTTGATAGAGTTCCTCAGGTCTTTGAGCTGATTGTGTCCTAGTAAGTGCTGGCATGATACCTAAGAGTGCAAATGCAATGGAATTTTTGAGTGTTTTGAGTGATTTAGAGTGGTGGGTATGCAAGATATGAGTTTTTTTTTTGGATTTTTAAGTGTTTAGGAATGTTATGAAATGTGAGGAAATGCTGAATGAATTATGGTTTTGATGTAAAAAGTGCAAATGTACTAGGGATGTTATGCAAATGCAAAATGCAAGGTGATGTTTTGAAGTTTGACTAGAGGGGATGAAAATGACTCTAAGGTATACAAAATGATAATTAGGGTTATGTTTTGGACTTCCTAGGGATGATAAAGGTTGGTGTGTGCAAGGTAGACTATGTAAAGGATGGTTTCCAAGGGTTGATAATGACATTTAGGATATGCAAAATGAGGGTAAATGATCAAGAAGGCAATTTGGTTGATGGGTAATCTAATAGGGTTTGGTAGTGAGAATGATGCTAAGGTTTGGACAATGCAAGATGAAGGGGATATACCACTAGGGTAAGTCAAAATGACATTTGGGGATGCTAGGGATATGATTATGCTATGACAAGGGTATAGGGAAAGTTTAGAATTTAGGTAAAACCTTTAGAAAGTATTTTGCCTAGGAGTTTAACCTTGTGATAAAGGACTTTGGATCTTGACCAAAAACTGATAAAAGATGATGATGGGGACACAACCCAAGAATAGAATGGACACAATAGAAAGGGAAATTGTATTAACTAAAAAATAAGCTAGTACATTCAGTACAGAGAAAATAAACTTCAAAACATTCCCTAAGGGCTTACAATAGCATAAATGTGGAGATAATTTCTCCTATCAGTACCTCCTCTGAAACTCCACTCCGAACTGCCTTTTACAATGCCACAAATCCCCATAAATAGACCTCAGAGGGTTAAGGACTAGGAGAAAATTCTAGAAAGTGCTAGTAGGCATCCACCGACCAAATAGAAGGTTCCAGAAGCTGCGTTAGAAGTCGACACAAATCTAGAAGAATCCAGAAATGGTAACTGAACTTCCGAGAGGCATAACTTTTGAACTGTAGCTCTGATTGACAAACCGTTTACATTTTTGAAAAGTTCTCAAAGCGCTCTATAGCCCTATGGACAAGATTCACTCATCCCCCATTTTTTGGCCCTTTTTGAGGTCATTTAATGCCCCTAATCTGACTTTGAAGCATTCTTAGGAGGTCTCCACAACCCGAAAAACTATAATAACTTTCAAATCGTGGGACCTTTTGACTTGATTCTTTTTCTGGAATGCTCTAAATTAAAATTACATTCATCTAGCCAATTTACACCTCCTAGTTCACCAAAATGATGGCTCAATTACATGCTCTTATTTTTTTGAGATTTACATGAACATTGATAGTGGAACTGTGAGAGTTGGAACCTTTATTTGACCCAAATGGGTATCCAAAAATGAAAACACATGAAACAGAAACTAAGTGTAAGTATATATTTTTGGGTGACACAGGATTGCCCTTATACCTCTGGATGCTCCTGCATCAGACACCCAGGGTAGATTGAAAAGTGACCCTATCACTTTATGAATGGTAGAGGAAATCCCAAATGGGAAACCTCAGCTGCTGAAATCCAAGTTGAGTCCTCGATCGGTCGTCCTTTCCATTTGACCAATACTCTTCATACTACCTGTTTCTGGTACTCCTACCCACACGATGATCTAGAATGTCTTCTATCTCCTCCTTCTTAGAAGTAGGAATTGGACATGGCTCTAACACTAGCTCCTCATCTACACCATCATCATGATACTCTATTAAATCTGCAATGTTGAAAATGGGAGAAATGTGAATACCATCTGGCAGCTCCACCTCATATGCATTTCCTGAGTCATGTTTCTTCAAAATTTTGTAGGGGCCAAATTTCTTCATTTTTAGCTTGTTGTAAGTACTGGCTGGAAATCTTTCTTTTTGTAAGTGCACCATGACTAGATGCCCTACTTGGAATTCTTTATGTCTTCTCCTTTGATCAGCCCTAGCTTTATACTCTTGATTCATCTTGGTAATGTGTGCCTGAACCTCCTCATGTAGACACTTGATATGTTCAGAAAATTCTTCCGCTTCAGCACTTGTCCTCTCCCCTTGCTCTATGTTCCTCAATTCTGGTGCAGTCCTTGGGCTATTCCAATATACAATTTGGAATGGTGATTTTCCAGTACTCCTATTTATAGAGTTATTGTAAGCAAACTCTGCTTGTGGTAGAATCAAATCCCATCCCTTGGGCTTATCCCCAACTAAACATCTCAGCAAATTGCCTAGACTTCTGTTTACCACTTCTATTTGGCTGTCAATTTGTGGGTGATGCGTGGAACTAAATTTCAAGTTTGTTCTCAACTTTTTCCACAATGTCCTCCAGAAATACCCCACAAATTTAGTATCTCTATCAGAAACTATACTCCTTGGAAGTCCATGTAGTCTTACCACCTCTTTGAAAAACAAGTCTGCAATATGGACAACATCATGAGTTTTGTGGCATGGAATGAAATGTGCCATTTTGGAGAACCTATCAACCACCACGAATACCGAGTCATTACCCCTTTGTGTCCTTGGAAATCCAAGAACAAAATCCATACTTATGTCCTCCCATGGCCTTGATGGAACAGGCAATGGCTGATATAGGCCAGTATTGTGACTAAACCCCTTGGCAACTTGACAAACCTGGCAACTCTGTACAAACTTCTTCACATCCTGTGAAATTTGAGGCCAAAAATAATGTTCTCTAAGAATGGCAATGGTCTTATCTCAACCAAAATGTCCTACCATCCCTCCACTGTGTTTCTCCTTAATCAGATTTTCCCTCATGGAACTCCTTGAAATGCATAATTGACTACCCTTGAACAACATGCCATCCTTAATCAAATAGTCTAACCACTTGGTTCTATATACAGCAACAGGTTCTTTACAAGCTTTCCATGCTTCAGCAAAATCAGGATCCTCAGGGTATAAATTCTTGAGTTCATCAAACCCCACTACTTTAACCTGCATTATTGTAAGCAACAACTATCTCCTACTTAGTGCATCTGCAACCCTGTTAGATTTTCCACTTCTATGCTTCAACACAAATGTATAACTCTGCAAGAATTCTACCCACTTCATATGCCTCTGATTCAATTTACCTTGGCTATTTAGGTATTGTAATGCCTGATAATCAGTATACAAAACAAATTCTTTTGACAATAAATAATGCCTCCATTTCTTTAAGGCCTGAACTATTGCATAGAACTCTTGATCATAAACATAATACTTCTTCTTTGCATCATTCAATTTTTCACTAAAATATGCAATAGGCTTACCTTCTTGGCTTAATACGGCCCTAATAGCGTTGCCACTGGCATCACAATCCACCTGGAAAACCTTTCTAAAATCTGGAAGTGCCAACACAGGTTGTTTTGTTACCTTCTTCTTCAGCAATTCAAAACTTCTCGTAGCTGCTGCAATCCATTTGAACTCTTTTCTATCCCCTCTTATTGTATACGTTAGGGGTGCACATATGCCACTGAAATTCTTAATAAACTTTCGTAAAAACTAACCAGACCATAAAATGATCTTACCTCAATAGCAGACCCTGGAGTAGTCCATTCCAAGATGGCTTTTACCTTCTCTGGATCCATTTTGAGACCTTCGGGTGATATAACAAACCCCAAATAGACTAACTCCCTTTTTGCAAAGATACACTTCTTCAGATTAATTAACAGTTTCTCTTCCCTTAGCCTTTCAAGGACACTACGAATATGCAATAAATGTTTTTCCAAAGTCTTGCTAAAAATTAAAATATCATCCAAATAGACAATAACAAATTTTCCCAAGAACTTCTTAAGAACCTCATTCATGAGCCGCATGAAGGTGCTTGGGGCATTCGTCAATCCAAAGGGCATGACTAACCACTCATAAAGACCCTCCTTGGTCTTGAAGGCTATTTTCCACTCATCTCCTTCTCGAATTCATATTTGATGATAACCACTCTTCATATCTATCTTTGTGAAGTACTGAGCTCCACTCAAGTAGTCCATAAGATCATCCATCCTTGGCAAAGGAAACCAGTACTTGATGGTTATCCTATTTATAGTTCAAGAATCTGTACACATCCTCCACTCTCCATCCTTCTTTGGTGTGAGTACTATAGGTACTGCACATGGACTCAGGCTCTCTCAAATTAAGCCCTTCCTCAATAGCTCCTAAACCTATCTATTTAGCTCCTCTGTTTCAGTAGGAGTCATCCTATGAGCAGCCTTGTTAGGAAAACTAGCTCCTGGAATCAGATCTATCTGATGTCTGATTTGCCTTACTGGTGGCAATCCATCTCGAACATTATCAGAGATAATATCTCCAAATTCCCCTAGTAAATCTGAAACTTCAAGTGGTATTTCACTACTACCTTCTTTTTCTTTCCTAGGAATCAAAGCATAGCACATATGATGATGTTTCATGCCATCTAAAAACTTCCTTTCATCAACAAGACAAATCCTAGCACTGCTACATACCTTTTCACCTTCCTTTTTCATGGGCTTAAATTTGTGGCGAACTCCATCCTTTTTCAGAGAGTATGTGTTTGCATGTCCATCATGTACTACATGTCTATCAAACTGCCATGGTCTACCCAACAATAGATGGAAAACATCCATCGAAATAACATCACAGAGAACTTCATCATGGTAACTCCCAATTTTGAATTTCACTAAACATTGTTCACTTACCAGGACCTTATGATCATCTTTTATCCAAGCAATCTGATAGGGCTAGGGATGTTTCTCCCTCTTGAGCTTCATCTTAGAGACCATCTCTTCTAATACCAAGTTATCAGTGCTACCACCATCAATGATCACGTCACAACATTTATCCTCACACTTGCATCTGGTACGAAACAAACTCCTCCGTTGTCCTGGTTCAATCTCACCACTTAGTAGGAATCTTTCATTTACCAAGGTCTCTCCTCTTTCTACATCCTCTGAATGTGATGATTGTGCATCTTCATCCACATGAGAAACCCTAGCTTGGCCCTCAGCTCTCTTATCTGTCCTTCCTTGTCATTGAGGGCATTCAAAGGCATGATGACCTTCTTCATTGCAATGGAAATAGGTACCATGGAAGCCTCCTCTTCCTTGTCCATGTCCTCTACCTCTTCCTCTCTGATTCCCAAAGTCTTGATCATGGGAGCGGTTGAAACCCTCATTCCTCTGGTTCCTGCTAGTACCCACATCTTCATTTTTCTTTTGGGTTTCATTGCGGCCTCCAGATGATCTACCACTTCCCCTAACTCCTTCACCATGCCCTCTTTGTCTTCCTTCAAACCTTTTATTCAGCTTCTCTTCAACTCATAGGGCAAACTGGTATGCCTCTTCAACACTGGTCATTCTTACCAGACTTTAACTCCTTCACCATGCCCTCTTTGTCTTCCTTCAAACCTTTTATTCAGCTTCTCTTCAACTCGTAGGGCAAACTGGTATGCCTCTTCAACACTGGTCATTCTTACCAGACTTAATTCTTCCTGGATGCTAGGTCGCAACCCACTGATATAACGAGCAACCTTCTCCTTATTTGCTTCTACATGCCTCGCTCTAATCAAGAGTCGATAAAATTCCTCTATGTATTCTTGGACTGATCTTCCTACTTGCTTTAACCCATGCATCTTCTTAAACTAATCAAGCTCGTAGTCCACAGGAATAAACTGCTTCTTCAATTTGTCCACCATGCGATCCCATCTTGTGATCTTCTCCTTTCCTCTTCTGTTTCTTTCCAATTGAACCTCTTGCCACCATATTTTGGCATGGACTTTCAGTTTGGCCTTTGCAAACTTAACCCTATCTGGGTCCCTGATATCCTCATACTCAAAGTATTCTTCCAGTTCATTAATCCAATCGATCAACTCATCTGGTTTCAAATTTCTTGAAAATACACCCACTTCAATTGTAGGTCTTTTCCCAAACTTAGTAATGGCCCTAAAAAGCCTTTCCTCTGCATGATTCAAAACTTCCCCTTCTGGTCCAATTTCATCTTCTTCGTTGTCATCTTCACTTTCATCACCTGCAACCACAGTTGCTCCTCTACGGAGCTCCTCCTGCAATGCTTGTACCTTCCTTTGGAGGGCTCTAACCTCCTTAGGATTAATAGCTCTAGCCCTTCCACCATGCTCTCTTCGTGGAGGCATCTTTTAACTCAAACCCACAACCACACAGTCTTGGTGCAAACTGCCTCACAGTCGGCGCTCTGTCTACACACTCAGGAAAACCAACTCTGATACCACTTGATGGGGACACAACCCAAGAACAGAATGGACACAACAGAAAGGGAAATTGTATTAACTGAAAAATAAGCTAGTACATTCAGTACAGAGAAAATAAACTTCAAAAAATGCCCTAAGGGCTTACAATAGCATAAATGTGGATATAATTTCTCCTATCAGTCCCTCCTCTCAAACTCCACTCTGAACTGCCTTTTACAATGCCAGAAATCCCCTTAAATAGACCCCGAAGGGTTAAGGACTAGGAGAACATTCTAGAAAGTGCTAGTAGACATCCACCAACCAAATAGAAGGTTCTAGAAGCTGCGTTAGAAGTCGACGCAAATTTAGAAGAATCAAGAAATGGTAATCGAACTTCTGGGAGGCATAACTTTTGAACCGTAGCTCCGATTGACAAACTGTTTACATTTTCGAAAAGCTCTCAAAGTGCTCTATAGCCCTATGGACCAGCTTTACTCATCCCCCATTTTTTGGCCCTTTTTGAGGTCATTTAATGCCCCTAACCTAACTTTGAAGCATTCTTAAGAGGTCTCCACAACCCGAAAAACTGCAATAACTTTCAAACCGTGGGGCCTTTTGACTTGATTCTTTTTCTGGAATGCTCTAAATTACAATTAAATTCATCTAGGCAATTTACACCTCTTAGTTCACCAAAATGATGGCTCAATTACATACTCCTATTTTTTTGGGATTTACATGAACACTGATAGTGGAACTGTGAGAGTTGAAACCTTTATTTGACCCAAATGGGTATCCAAAAATGAAAACACATGAAACAGAAACTAAGTCTAAGTATATATTTTTGGGTGACACAGGATTGCACTTATACCTTTAGATGCTCCTGCATCAGATGACACGATCAAATCTATCAAGACATGGATAGATTTTGACCAAAGAAAATGATAAGAAAATATAAAAAAGACTAGTCAAGATCCATTATCCATCAACACGAGGAGATACTCTAAGACTCATACTTTGTCTAGATTTTTGACTAAATTCAAAGGTTTTGGGGGTTTAAAATGATGTTTTGGGGGCTCAAAATGGTGTTCATACTGATTGGATGTGTGATATGGACAACGCTTATGATGAAAAATGGGATTTTGGGTGCAAGATGCAGTTTTGGGTCAAGTGCAAAACGAGGAGGTGTAGAGGCTCCTAGATGCAGTCTTGGGGTCCTAAAGTGTAGTTCGGAGGCCCAAAATGGTCATGCAGGTACCCAAGTACACCCTAATAGTGCCAAGTGTTCCCTAATAGTACCAACTACATCATTGATGCACTTGGAGCTAGTTTGGGTACAGTTGGTAGTTTTTGGGCGCAGTTGGTAAGTCAGAATGAAGGTTTGTTGATTCTGAGAGGTATGGTTGCCAAACTAATATGCCAGGAAGCTAAGATGATGGGGTTGATGTTAGGATGGGTTAGGAGATGCAAAAAAAAAGTTATGACCTACAGAATGATTTCTTAAGTGAAGGTGATGAAGACTAGGTGATGTAGAATGCAAATCTGGGCAAGCTAGTGCAAGGGGAGCTAACCAGGTACCTAAGGACACTGTTGAAGCCCCAAAATGTTATCTGGAACCCAAAAATAGATCTCAAGACCACCAAGTGTGCCTAGATAGTGTAGACTGCATCAATGACATAGTTGGGGCCCAGTTGGGCATAGTTAGTAGTTTATGGGCGCAGTTGGTAAACTTGGTAAACTGGGCTGAAACTGAGGCAATTCTGGAAGCTATGATTTCAAGATTGATGTTACAAAGAGGCCAATAGTAGGGGACAGTTTTAAGACCAATATGAATGCTTAAAATTATGGTTAGGACACCTAGAATGATGGTTAAATTAGTCAAGATGATGGATAGGTATGCAAATATGCAAGGTGGTGAATGCAAAGTGTTGATTGTGAGATGGGAATGCAAAAACTAAGGGAGGTAAACTAAACCTAAAAGGATGCAATATGAAAGGTAATAGATACTAAATGAGGACTAAAAGGTGCAATATGAAGTCTATATCATGTATGAATGAGGCCTATACTAGGGTGAATGCAAGTGAAATCTATGCAAGTGCGAGATCTACATTTTGCCAAGCACGTTTAAGAGCACAAGTCGCCATGTTTTTCAAGGTTTGAGTGTGCTGAACCAAAGTTTGCAAAGTTTGATAAAGGTTGAAATGTTTTGGCCATGTGTGATGTTTTGACAAGTTCAAATGATATCCAAGGTGTAAATTTAAAAGTTTGGCTTTTATCTTGATTATATTTTACACACACGCAAGACACATTAAGACAAGAATAGATGTTGTTAAAAGTTAACAAACACACCAAAACCTAGGCTTTTAGGACTGTATCCACTAAATTCCTACTTGAACTGAAGTTTAGCCGTGCTTATCTAGAGTGGACAACCTAGGATCTTGGCACCACAGGCTCCCCCTTACAGCGCACTCACTTCTCGGGGCTACCAAGATCCGCTTCCCAAGGGGCATGACTTCCCAAGGGATTGTTGCCTCTACTAAGGACCGCAAGAATGTAGGATGTCTTGATGGGCATGGGTGATCCCTTGAGCCAGTGGATAGAAAGGATTTTGGCCACTAAAACACGATTTTTAGTAAGGGCATTCCGTTCGGCAAGTGAATGATAAACTTCCGTAGAAGGTCTCCCAACCTCGAGAACTGGGGTTTGACGCACCACAAGGGTACTGGAGGAGAGCTATCACGCAACAATAATGCTGATACGGCTTTCATCATAATCAAATTTTATATAGCAACTGGAACATTGACTTGGCTTTGGCCCATTACCGCTCTGAGGTCATCCCCTGGCATACCCAATATCGAGTATCTTGGTCCAAGGCAGGCCTCCTATAGAAGTTACATGGATTTCTCTTACACCCAAGATCCACGAATGGCGAGGGGAGATGATACATCCAATGCAACTCCTACGGATTTAACACTGTAGACATGCCAAGTAGAAAAGAAAAAGGTTCATTTTAAGCACCAAATGAAATGTTATCTAATCTAGGAAATCCACACACATAGTTTGGAAAGACACACAAAGTCTTTGACAACGTCCTGCAAAGCACATATTAGTAGTTTCTTATGATCATGTCTTCATCCAACGATCACCAAATGCTGCAAATAGACCATCAATAACACAAAATCACCTAATCTATGTCCTAAAGAGTGATAGGAACCTTAGATGTAGATTCTAATTGATGCATATGCTTACTGTGAACCCGGGTGTGCTCTAACATAGCAGATTGCTCCCCAGGGGCCAAAATGGCTTAGAACACTCCCAAGTGTGCCCAAACAGTGCAGACTGCATCAATTATGTAGTTGGGGCCTAGTTGGGCATAGTTGGTAGTTTCTGGGCGCAGTTGGGAAGTCGGGTGCAAAGTGTGGGGAAATGGTGCCTAGACAAGACCCAGAAATTGAAATTTTCAAAGCTACACTCCCAAGTGTGCCCAAATAGTGCAGATTGCATCAATGATGCAATTGGGGCCCAGTTGAGTGTAGTTGGTAAGTTAGAAACAACAAAAGGAGGTTTTGGTGGCTTCTGGACTCCTAAAACTGCTCCTAGGGGTCCCAAGTGCGCCCTGACAGAGCAGAGTGCACCCTAGGACAACAAGCTAACAAAATGCATGAAACAAGAGCATACAAGCATTTTACTGAACCCCCCAATTAATCTAGGTGTGAAAAGGAATAATAGATAGTCATTATACCCTTCCAAGTGAGCTCCTTCCTTACACCTGCAAGCACAAAACAAGAAAACGCAAGTTAGATATGCATGTTATGTTGGGTTCACCAAATGTAGGACCAGAAAATGGGTTAAATGCATAACATACTATGAGAAAATCACAAAACTCAATCAACATATGTTAGCACCCACTAGTCTACCAAGAAAGCCAAACTAATGAAGAAAGAAATAGAAACCCCCTTTTTCGTTTGTAGCTCCCATGTCCTTCTTTCTTCTCCAAATGATTGTAGCTCCAAAGTTGCCTATAGTGCACACAAAATTGAAGCAAAAGTCTATGATGCGGATAATTCCATGAGAATACTTGAAGTTGTGATTTGAATGTGAGAGATGGAGTGAGAAATCTAAAATAAATTAGGACCTAAAGGCTTCCAATACTTCAAGAAGACCCAAAATGAGAGAAAGAGTGTCCATTTTATAATCAACACTCAAAGTGAGGGCATTGGATTTGTCACCCATAGATATGCGATGTGGCAAGAGATTCCTTTGAGAATCCATGACACATATGACAAAATATGCCAATTGTAAGATTCTATGACACATGAAAGTCAAACATGGCTAAATGTGGAAGAGAATCTATGACGCGTCATAAGACACCTCAACCCACTTAAAGCCAAGAATCTATGACAAAGAAGGCAAATAGAGACATGCGTAAGAGAATAAGAATATTTGATTATGACAAATCTTAGCCAAGTGTCGAAGGAGAATCCATGAGGTATCATATCCAAGTGTCATGATGATGCAATATTTTATAGAATATTCGAATTAAAAATCCTCTTATTCCACAAAATAAGAATTAGTAGAAAATGAAATTAATGATGGAAAATGGAACTTGGGAAATTAAGAATTTCCATGGTTTGTAGATAATGAATCAATTAATTAATAAGATTAATTAATTGAGGATGATAATTAGGAAGAATAATTAGAAAGAATAGGATTAAATTATGGGTTATTTAATCCTATAGAGAAAATTAGTAAATGATTGGCCAAATTGATTAAATGAATGCAACTGTACCCTTTGATAAAAATGTAACGGTGATGGATATGGAATAAGATGATGATAGATAGACCAAAGCCATGGTCAAATTGATTGATAGATCGAAATTGATAACATGCCAAGGACACATGACATGAATTGGTTGATATGTAACATTTAACTGACATTGTAAATGCTATAAGATTGAAATTGATTGATAAGGTTTGATCATAATAACAACGACGAACATTGTCAATGTTATTAAAATGGTTGATGATGCCATGATCTGACATTGAAAGCCTCAACAATGCCAAAGATTGGATGACATGAATGATAGTTTGACCTAGCACTTAGAGCCACGAGAGCCAAGGCAGTACTAAGGTTAGATTGATAAGATTGATAGGTTGATAGATTTCCAAGGCACTGAAAGCCACAACAATACCTAGGAGTTGGAAAAATGATGATTGATTTGGGATGTTTGATATGTTTTGGGTTGATTAGGACTGATTTCAAATTATTCCGAGTTGATTTGAGGTGATTTCGAGTTGATATGAAATTGATGTGAAGAAGGATACAAATGTCAAAATATGGTCAATCTAGCCAAAAGATCAAAGTTAGTAGAATGAGAAAATGGGACAAATTAGTATGAAGAAGTGATGAAGTCATAGATGTGAACCATTTTTGAGCGTCTACATAAAATCCTAGTGTCAAACTTGTGTTGAATGTTTTATGATGTTTTTCATCTACATGTTGCTAGTGATTTTTCCCAAATTGGGCTTCTACATAAAATCCTAGTGTCAAACTTGTGTTGAATGTTTTATGATGTTTTTCATCTACATGTTTACATTCAGTAAAGTCTATTATAATAGGACAGTGAACTACTAATAATTTTGTTTATTAGTATTCAGTAGAGACTGAGCTACAACAAGATAAGCATAACAATGAATGTTTAATGTTTGATTTTTCAAATAGTACTTATGGACCTTCAGTAACTAATTCACCCCCTCTCAGTTATTCTAAACATCTAACAAGTTCTAACTCAACCCAACCCATTCACCCATGCTAACCCATTTAATTACCCAACCCACTTGCATTCCTCTAACATGCCAATTGCATCCTAATCCCCCCTCTAATCCAAACCTAATCCTCATCCTAATCATTTTCACAACTTTAAGTATGAATTGAGAATTCCTAAGCCAAGACAAAATCAAATCCTCTCTTACATTCCCACCTACATGTATTAAATGCTCTTATAGAGACTTATGGCTCCTTACACATCCCTTACACTCCCTTACATTCCTCTTACACAATCCATCCCCCTAATAACTCCTTCCCCACCCCCCCAATTTTCCCTCCATTTTCATCTTCCTCTCACATCCTCTCTCCCTGTGACACTTGTCACATGTGTATGGATTTTAGAAAGCACAATCCATGTGTTTCCCTCTCCTTGCATCCTAGCCCTCCCTCATCCTTCTTCCATATTTTCATCTTGATCCTCCATCTTCATCTCCCTTAGCCTGTAAATGAATCCCTCTCCCTTCACAATCCATCATCCATTCCTTACGCTAATGCCATAATGCTCTTGTGAGGAACAAAGTCATCAAATACACCCTTACCATGCTCAAATTCACACCCATTTCAAACTTTCATTTACCATCCATTGAAGGCTTGAGATACACTTAAGCATACATCTCCATAACTTGGGCAAATCCTCTTTAACTTAGACCTACTTGGAGGAGTAAGGTTTTCATTCCTTTTGTTTGTTCTTGGTTTCATGTTGAATGTCTTCTCATAGGTGGTAACCTTGTTGTTTTGTTGAATGCTTTGTCTAACCATGGTATTCCATTGGCAATAACAATTAGAGGTGATACAAATATATGTTTATTATGTATATCGATGGATATTGATGCATTAGGTTAATATTGATGTGTATCAATAAATATCCTTGTATTATTTTGGCATTAACATTTATACTAGAATAGTAAGATGACTAATTACCTTATGCATCAAGTTGATGCATGAGGGATAACTCTCCAAAGAGAGGGAGAGTATCACCAAAGAGGGGATAGAGATGCAAGCAAAGGTTAAAGTTGTCATATAAGACTAGAACCTAGAGGTAAGTAACCTATGGTCATTCGATAACCTAGAGTCATAGGATTAAGTATTAGTCATTAGTCATCAATTTTCAATGATAGGGATAGGAGATTATTCTATTGTGAGAACATTGATCTTTATGTAAACGAGGATTAGAATTATAGTATGAGAATTTTGATTATTACTATCAATCCTCTAAGACACAACCTCATTGTAACCCAAGCATGTGTGCGAATACTATCAATCTTGTGTGTGCAAATAAGATCAAGAATTTGATATTATTTCTAACTATTTTACAATTAAAAATTTTGTAAAATTCACAAGTGGATATTGCAATTATCTAGATCTATCCTATTTTTGACATTCTATCAAGAACTTTGATAAAGTTCAAGGAAAAAATCTAGAGACATTGTTAAAATGGAAACATGAGAATAATGAAAGATGAATAAACAATAACTATGAAAATTCAAGAAAGGATAATGTATTCTCATCAAATTGTAAGAATTGAAATATCATAATTATGCATAATCTTAAATATGATTAAAAACAAAAAATGTTCGTTAGGGGGAGCTCTTTCTCTAGGAGGTCATTTGACCATTAACATAGCTATATATTAAGTATTTTTTTGTTGGAGGGTCACCTTCTTGAAGGTAGAAAGATCATTAATGTCAATTAGCATGGTGTTGGTCATTTAGACCAAGAAAGGTAGTTGAACCTAATTGTTACACAAGTTGAAAAGATGTAGATTTTGACAACACAAGATAGTGCTAGTATATTGATAAAACTTGGCCAAGGTAGCAAGATGCATGCGAACTTCAATTCACATGAACCAGAAATACATGTCTAGTCATAAGGGTCAATACTAGTAGATTCTGTCAATGACTTAAAATGGTGTAAAAAGCTCAAATAAAAATGGTAGAAAGAAGAAAAATTACCTTTCCTTCTTGTTTATGTGTTCCTTAAAAAGATGTTAATTCACTTATTTGGTTATTTTTCAAGCTCACATGACAATAATTGAATATATTATTTTATTATTATTATAGTTCATGTGAAGACAATTAAACTCGTCAGTTTCTTATGAGTCAAGTTCATTTGAAAAAGATCAGTCTGCTGAAGCCTGGACCCCATTATAGAATGATTTAGAATGATTGAGAGGGGGGAGTGAATAAATTATACTCAGGTCTTGATGTACCACTTCAACTTTTAGTCACTTCAAAATATTTCAGATCTAACCATTAAGTAGCTCAGTCTATATAGAAAATAATCATCAAAATAAAATTTGCAGTTCACTATCCTAGTAGTAATAAACTTTGCTGAATGTAAACAATCTCAAATAACATCCACACAAGTATGACACTAGGATTTAACGTGGAAACCCAATTTGACAAAAAAGCACCAATAATATGCTACCATTTCTCACTCTTCTGAAGTGAGCTCTATGAGGAACCAACCCTGTTAAAGGTTACAAAACACACTGTTAAATATGACCTTGTTAAACGATTTAATCATCCTATTAGGAGTGGCCTAGTTAGAGGACTTTAGAACATTCTATTAGAATGTCACCTTCATTAAAGGATTTAAAAATGACTATTAGGTCAACCTTGATTAAAGGATTTCAATACTAACACAATGATTAGAAAGTAAAAACAAGTTGACCTGAATAAATACAACTCACTTTGTAAATACAAATCACAATGTAGCTCATATATTAATTCATTGATTGACCTCAATTATCATCTATGTCTCTAATATGCTTGGAAATCCTTCAAGCGATCACCTTTTCATAACTCTTCTCAACCTCCTACTTAAGTTCCCCAGTAAAAAACATCAACAAACATCTACTTGTCCACCACCTTGTTTAGGTTATCCTTTTGTCTCCTTAAATAAGTAGTTATGATCTTTTTCCACTTAAACATCACTGTTGATCTTAGGGTTTGGTTAAATTCATTGAATCCTTCCATCATTTCATTTCCTCCTTTATCTTCTAGAAACTTCTCAAAACTTCTCTTTGAATCCATGCTTAGAAACACTCAAACATGATTTCCATTGAATTAAATGCTCTGGGTCATCCATTCTTATCTTCAATACATTTTACATATTCCAAGAATTCAATTGTGTCAGCAAGAAATCAAGATTTACTCACAGACTGTCAAGTGTTGACACTCGACCAACACTAACTTCTGGCACTCTGTCATCACTAAAATACTCAGTCGATACTAACTATTCTTCTTGGCATACTTTCTAATACTCAATCGATACTGATGCTCGATCGACATTATATATAGCTTGACTTATACCATCACTCGATCAACACTAACATCACTCATTATATACTTCTGGTTCCTTAACCTTCTTATGTTTTTCTCATTCAAACCTATGCTTTTGGTCTTTCTTTAATCACTTCTTCTAGGCTTCAATACAATTGTGTTCTCCACTTAGATTATGATTAAACAATCACATTATTTTTTCAAGATCTAACTAATCAAGTGTTCATTCTAGTTTCACATAACTCAACCTTTCCTCTAGGTCCTTTTGTTATCTCTTCTTCTCAAATCCTCTTCATCAATCATCTTGATATGACACTTTACTTAGATTCATCTTAGTGTCCAACAATATCCCTTTTAGTTTCATTATGATTCTCATCCATGCAACTCTCATATGCAACACATATACTCCTTCTATCATATAAAATCAATCAACATTCTAAGTTGCTTGATTTCTAGAAACACCGTTCACTAATTTGTCTTTTTTAATACATTCTCTCCCTCTAGATATGTAACTTCATACATCTCCCTCTTTACAACATCACTTTATGTTTGCTTCTTCATATCATATGGAAACTATATAATATCTCCCTCTTTGACATCAATGCCACAGACTCTTCATCTTTCTCATACATCTTCACCATGTAGATATCTTCGTGTTAGTGTTCTAATTTATTTTTTCATTTGTCATCTTTCTTCACTTATGATTAATACAACATCTTGTGCTTCTCTCTTCACTACTTTAGGCATTTCCTACAGTATGACTTTCTACATCAACTTGTAAGATATTTTGATCAACAAGTTTAATGAAGAGCTTTCTTAAATAGCTTCAACTAGGGGAATCACTCCTAATTTACCTCTTAGATACTCACATCCATTCTTAGAAAAAGTCTTAGTGAAATTATCATCTATTTTCTCCTTAGTGTGTACATACTCCAATCTTACTTCTTTATCTTGAACTAGTTCCCTCAAGTAATGATACTTGATAGCAATATGCATGGTCTTTGTCTGTATCATAGGGTTCTTTGATATATTTATATAACACTTGTGTTATCACAGTAGATAACAACTAGATCAATGATCTCTTCCTTTATCACTTTTAACAACTCCTTGATCCACACAATGTTAGAACAATTAACTCTTGCTGCTATATATTCAACTTATGTTGTTGATTGTGAAATGCAGTTATGCTTCTTGCTTGCCCATGAAACCAATCTCTTACCTAAAAATAAAGTTTCACTGCTTGTACTCTTTATGTTATCAACATTTTCTGCCCAATTGACATTTGTGTACACTTTCAATTCAAAATTTTCATTCTTTTTGTAATATAGTCCATAATCCTTTGTTCTTTTCAGATATCTTAGTACTCTTTTCACTCCCATCATGTGATTCTCCTTAAGATTTACAAAAACTCTTGCAACAATCCTGACAAATAATGCAATATCTAGTTTGCTATGAACAACATATTGTAGCTTCTCAATCATTGATCTATACAATGTCTAGTTCACATCAATAAAATCATCATTCTTAGAGAGATCATGTCCATTAGCCATAGGCATGCTGACTGGTCTTGAATCTCCCATCCCAAATGTTTTCAGTATATCCTTGATATGTTTTGATTGGGTAATGTAAATACCTTTTTTCATCTAATATACTTGTAAACAAACAAAGAATTTGATTTCCCCAAACATAGACATTTCAAATTCCTTTTGCATCTCATTAGAAAATGATTTACTTAATGCATCTTGTCCTCCAAATATAATTTCATCCACAAATATTTCAGCTAACGATATCACTTTACCACCTTTAGTTTTCAAGTTCATATTATTGTTGTCATTGGTTCTTGCAAAACCTATCTTTACCAAGTAGTTATGTAACCTTTTATACCATGATTTAGGGGCTTTTTTAAGTCCATATAATTCATTGTGTAGTTTTTATACCATGTTCTTCTTGATTGGATCAACAAATCCTTCTGGTTATTCAATGTAAACTTCTTCTAGTATTCAATTCCAAAATGCATATTTGACATCCATTTGATAAACTTTAAACCCTTTGTAAAAATAATATGCTAGTAGAGTTCTAACTCCTTCCAATCTTGCAACTAGATCAAATGTTTCCCCATAGTCAATGTCTTCTTCTTGTACATATCCTTTGCATACCAACCTAGACTTGTTCCTTGTGACTTCTCATTTTCATTCACCTTGTTCTTGAATACCCACTTTGTTCCAATAACATTCTTGGTCTTTGGTCTAGATACTAGAGACTTGATTTTGTTCTTCTCAATCTATTCAATTTCTTCATTTATTGCTTGAATCCAATCTTTATTTTCCAAAGCATCTTTCATTGTTTTAGGTTCAAATTCACAAAGTAAACATGTGTCACTACTTAGTTCTTTCCTTTTCATAACTCCAAAGTCTTTGTTTCAAATGATTTTTTTAGGTGCATGATGTCTTCTCACATATTTTGCTAATGTAGGCTTCTTTCTTCTTTCTTCTTCTTCAGATTCATCTTGAAAAATTATTTCAAGTTTATTTTGTATCTCTGCTTCTATTTTTGGTTTCTTTCCACTGTCTTTCTATTGTTTGACATCTTCTTCTTCTATCTTGGCATCATTATGCTGACATTCGACACCTACAATTTGTTGCTCAGCAGTCTACTACTACAACTTGATATTCACAATTTTCTATTGCTCAGTAGCTTTGTTCTCTGGCTATGGTAAGGTGTAGGACACACATAAATTGACATATATGAATGTGTTGTAATCATTAGGTTTTGTCTTGCATTCTACTTCATTATTTTCTTCACATTCATCAACTTTCACATTTTCACTTTCCACAACTTTGTTAGTGTTAGAATTCAAACATTTATAAGATTTTCTTTTAGTGGAATATCCTATGAGTATGCCTTCATCACTTTTAGCATCAAGTTTTCCATTTCTATTAGCCTTTAGTATATAACATTTTCTTCCAAAGACTTTGAAATATTTCACATTAGGTGCATACTCGTGCCATAACTCAAAGGGTGTAACATTTGTACCTTTTTTGACCTATACTCGATTCAAAGTATAGATTGTTGTAGTTATAGCTTCTTTCCATTATTTCTGTGATACATTCTTTTCCATCTTCAATGTTCTAGCACAATCCATGATTGATCTATTCCTTCTTTTAGCTATTGCATTTTGTGGAGGGGTCTTGGGTGCTGACATCTATCTCTTGATTCATCTATCATTACAAAATATGTTGAATTCATAAGAGATAAATTCTCCTCCTCTGTTAGATCTCAAGCCCTTCAGTAATTTACCTTTTTTTTTCAACTCTTGCCAAATACCACTTAAACAATTGAAAATCATCATTTTTTTTTAAAGAAACATCATAGCCATCATTCTAGAGTAGCCATTAAAAAATATAATGAAATATTTATCACCACCATAACTTTTCACTCCAATACAAAGGTCAGTATGAACCAATTCCAAAATATCATTGGATGATTAGGTATTTCTCTTGAAACTAGACTTTGTCATTTTACCCAACTGACATTGTTTGCACATAACATTATTGGGTTTCTTCAATTTTGGTAATCCTCTTACTCTTTTTATTTTACTAATGCTTACCAAGTTATCAAAGTTCACATGACATAACCTCTTATGCCATAGCCATATATCATCAAATTGTGCAAACAAGCAAGTCTCATCAAATAAATATTGATAGAACAAGTTTCAATTTTTCTTTTTTTAGCAAGATGGATTAGGATCAGGACCTTACTCCTCATAGGGGTTTAAGGGTAAGGGGGGTAGGATAGTGTAAAAGTGGGTATAGAGGGGATGGACCTTTTTTCCTGCTAAATAACATGAATATTAGACTCTTGTTTGTTCTCCACTTCTAATTAGTTCACCAGTAGCATCAAATATCTTGGTCTTCTTGTGTTGGAATTCAACTATGTATCCTAATTTGTTCAACTATGTGACACTCAACAAGTTATAGTTAAGTCCTTCAACCTAATAAACATTATCACACTTGATCTTATCAGTCAATTTTATTGATCCTTTACTTTTCACAAGACATGGTGCATTATTACCAAAATTAATACAACTACATTTATATTGTTCCAAGGTTTTAAACTTACATTTATCACTAGTCATGTAATGTGAGAAGCTACTATAAATTATCCATCTATCACCTTTACTCACATATGAAATTAATGCAGTTTTCTCATCTTCATCAGATTCTTCTTTCATAGAAACATAGGCAATTACTTCTTCATCATTACTATCATCCTCATTTCCAATTTCTTCTTCAACAGTATAACAAGATTTATGACCTTTATCTTTGTAGTACTTTCTTCTATTGTCTCTGTCATCTCTTCTACCTTTATACTTACTCTCCTTCCTTCCATCCTTGTCTTCTCCGTTTGGATACCTTGTAGCAATGTGACCAACTTTGTTACATGAAAAATATATTATAGGAAGTTTACCTTTGAATTTCCCTTTACCTCTTGGAATTCTTCAAGCCATTAATGCTTTAAGCTCATTGAGATTATCATCTGAGATATCACTATCACTATTCACACATTTTCCTTTTCCTTTCTTCTTAAGAACCAATTGAGATTTGAAAACCAATTAAATAGTAGTAGGAGTAAAATTATCAAAGTTTTGCAATTGAAAAGTAGTAAGTCTACCAACTAATCCTTCCAAAGTCAGATTATTACCAAGGGTACATCTCAATTCTTGTATTACAGAAACTCTAATAGCATACATAGGAAGTAAGGTTCTCAATACCTTGCTAATCATAGTTTCATCATCAATATTTCCATTAGACCCTCTTATAGAATTTACCACTTCTTTGACTCATCCACAATATTGAGCAATGGTTTCACCTTCTATCATTCTTATCTCATCAAACGTGCCTCTCAAGCTTTCTAGTTTTTCTCTTAAAACATTTGTGTCTCCTCCAAAGATAGTTTGCAATGTATCCCACATTTGCTTAGTAGTACTGTACTCCTTTATGTGATCAAACTTGGTATAGCTTAGGGTCAAACTTGCCTCTCAAGATTTTTGATTTTTCTCTTAAAAAATTTGTGTCTCCTCCATAGATAGTTTGTAGTGTATCTCACATTTTCTTAGCAGTAGTGCACTCCTTTATGTCATCAAACTTAGTGTAGCTTAGGGCTTATGTGATCTCCAACATTGCCTATTTGTGTTCATGCTTCTCTTTCATCTGTTGAGCTATCAGAGGCCTCAATATCTCTACATATGTATTTTCCACATAGTGTATTGCTCCTTCTCCATTTCCTATAAGACACAACTTCACCATACTCTTCCATGCAGGGAAGTTCTCCTTGTTTAGCCTTGGTACCTCATTTTTATACATATTGATCTTTAGCTTCAAGTACCTTCAAAATTTTCTCTATAAGCACCAGAGCTCTAATACCAATTGTTAGAATGATTTAGAATAACTGAAATTGGGGGGGGGGGGGAGGGAGTTGAATCAGTTATCCTTGGGTCTTGATGCACAAATTCAAATTTAAATCACTTCAAAATACTTCAGATCTAACCATTAAACAACTTGGTCTCTATAGCAAATAAACAACAACATAAAACTTGCAATGCACTATCCTAATAGTAACAAACTTTATAGAATGTAGAAAATTAATAATAAAATATCTCAAATAATATTCACAAAGTATGACACTAGGATTCAATGTAGAAACCCAATTTGGGAAAAACCAGTAGTAACATGCTACCAATTTTCACTCTTTTGAAGTGAGCTCTATGAGAAGCCAACTTTGTTAAAGGTTACAAAACACACTATTAAATGTGACCTTGTTAAAGGATTTAATCACCCTATTAGGAGTGGCCTGGTTAGAGGACTTTTGAACATTACATTAGAATGTCACCTTGATTAACGGATTTACAAATGACTATTAGGTCAATCTTGATTAAAGGATTTCAATACTGATACAATGGTTAGAAAGTAACAATAGGTTGATCTAAATAAATACAACTCACTTTGCAAATACAAATCACAATGAAGTTCATATGTTGATTCATTGATTGAACTCCATTATCATCTTTATCTTTGATCTGCTTAGAAATCCTTCAAGCGATTACACTTCACCTTTTAAGAACTTTCCTAAGCCTCATACTTAGTAACATCAACAAACATCTACTTGTCCACCACATTGTTTAGGTTATCCTTATGCATCCTTAAATAGGTAGTTCTGATCTTTTGTCTCTTAAACATCATCGTTGATCTTAGGATTTGGTTAGATTCATTGAATCCTTCCATCATTTCATTTCCTCATTTCTCTTCTAGAAACTTTTCAAAACTTCTCTTTGGATGCATTCTTAGAAATTCTCAAACAAGGTTCCCTTGAATTAAATGCTCTAGGTCATCCATCCTTATCTTCAACACATTTTACATATTCCAAGAATTCAATTGTGTTGGCTGGAAATCAAGATTTCCTCACAAACTATCAAACATTGACACTTGTCCAACAATGTCTTCTAACACTTGGTCATCACTAAATTACTCAATCGATACTAACTGTTGTTCTTAGCATACTTTCTAATACTCAATTGATATTAATGCTCGTTTGACACTATATTATGCTTGACTTATATTTTCATTTGTTCAACACTAGCATTACTCATCATATACTGCTAGTTCCATAATGTTCTACTCTTTTTCTTGATCAAGCCTAGGCACTTGGTATTTCTTTGATCACTTCTTTTAGGCTTCAATACAACGGTCTTCTCCACTTAGGCTATGATTAAAAAATCACATTATCTTGTCAAGGTCTAGCTAATCAAGTGTCCATTGTAGTTTCACATAACTCAACCTTTCTTTTAGGTCCTTTTGTTATCTCTTCCTCTCAAATCCTCTTCATAAATCATCTTGATATGACATGCTACTCAAATAGAAAATGTCTTACCAATAAGGTTTGACATCAATTTCAACATAAAAAATTGTTCCAATTGTAGTTCCAACACCCCTAATTTAAGATGTAAAGTGAATCAAGGGGGATGCTATTAATCAAGGAGAAATAAAAGAGAGGTATTATAAATCTCAATCTAGGAACTTAGCAAGCAGAGTGGAAGACTCGTTGAAAGAAAGTAAATATCAGGAGTCAAAACACTACTTTGCAGCTCAAAAATGTGGAATTTTGTGTTATGATTCCTCTTCAATCTATTTTTTGAAGTCATATTATTCAAAAGAATGTGTTGGAGTTGAGGCATCACATGTTAGAAAATATCTTAAGAAAGGGAGCACAACCACAGTGGAAGAAAAGATGCAAAAAACTAGAAATAAGAAGACATACTAAGGAAGGGGGTTCTTCCTCTTCCTCTTCAGTTAGGGTTTCAACTAGAAGAAAGAAAACTAATTTGGTATCCTCTGTTGTGAAAGAAAATGTAGGTTGTCTAGGTATAGTTAGAAGGAAATGCCAAATTAACAAGAGAGAACAATAGAGTTTATAGAATATAGCTTATGGAAAATAGGCTACTATTATGGAATTTACAAACAAAAAAGAAATGAAAATCATAACATGGAATATAATGGGGCTAAATAGACGCCAAAAAATTGATGTGGTCATAAATCTTGTTCATGACAATAAGGAAAATATTCTAGTTCTCCAGGACACTAAGATGCACAAGGAAAAGACATATAAGATTAGACCTTTTAAAAATTGTCGAGTAGCCACTAGTAGTTCCAAAGGGGCTTCAAGAGGTAAGGTAGTTCTCTAGGATCAATCCTTTTTGAATGGACAAATCATTGATTCTAGTAAGCATATGATGTTGGTCAAGCCTCACCACTCCAAATTATATTTTAGTTGGATTATGGTAAACATCTATCCCTAAAATAATAAGAATACTAGAAAGATCTTTTGAGGGAAATTATCTTATTTAAAGAATACTATGAATGTAAGAAACTAGATGATACTAGGGGACTTCAATATGCCTCTTTATGATCATGAAAAAATGGGAGGTAATTCGATTCATTTGGAACATAGACTTGATCTTATGGAGTTCATTAATCAAGAGGCATTGGTGGACATGATCTTCAAGGGATTACCTTTACATGGAGTCATAAGAGAGTTGGAGAGAATTGTATTCAAACTCATCTTGATAGAGTTATTACTTCACATGATTGGATTTAGAAATTTTCTTTCTCTTTGTCCTTCTTCCCCAAGGTGGCTTTTGATCATTTTCCTCTGGTTTTTGTGGTTGATTCCTATATGGAGAGAAGGAATTTACCTTTTAGATTTGAAAAGATGTGGATTCAACATCCAAATTTTGCGCATGATTTTGAAGGATGGTGGACTATCAAGGTGGAAGGGTCGACTCTTTTTAGAGTCACTAAGAAATTGACACATGTCAAAGATATGGTGAAAATATGGAATAAGACTTCTTTTGGGGATTTTTTAAGGCAAAAATGTCCTTGAAGGGAGAACTTAAAGAGTGTCAAGATAGAATTCAAGTTCAAGGCTATTCTATTGATCTTGTTGAAGAATAAAATGCTAAGATAGTTAGTTATCATGACATTGTTGCCAAGGACGAGGTGTTTTGGAGACAAAGGTCGAGGGCTATTTGGCTAATGGAAGGAGACAAAAACTCAAAATATTTCCACTTAACAACTATGAAGCATATGACACCAAATAAAATTTCTATGCTGAAGATTAATACCAAAGAAATTTTGAATGAGGAGGAAATTACAAAATAGATGGTGGTATTCTTTTCTTCCTTACTATCCTCTTATCTTCGCATTTCTAAGGGTAGCTAGAATGAAATTTTGGAATCTATTCCTTCCTTAACCTCAGAAGAGAAAAATAAAATTCTTGTCACAATTTCATCAAATGATGAAATTAGGAAAGTTGTTTTGTCTTTTGAGGGGGACAAATCCCCAAGGCCAAATGGCTTTCCAATGTTTTTCTTCCAGCATCTATGGGAAGTGATTGGTAAGAATGTTTGTAATGTTGTTAAAGAGTGTTTTGGGGCAAGGAAGATGCTAAAGGATATTAATTCCACTTTCCTCTATCTAAATCCAAAGATGGTTGGTGCAAATTTTCTCGACTCTTTTAGATCGATTAGTCTTTGTAATTCAATCTATAAGATCATTTCTAAAGTTCTTAGTTTGAGAATCCTTAAGGTACTCCCTAGCTTCATTTTTGAGCACCAGAATGGTTTTGTTACTCATTGGTAGATTATGGATTCTATTATTGTGATTCATGACAATATCTATTATATGGTGTCCTCCTATTCCCAAGGCTTTGTGATGAAGGTGGATATACCTGAGGCTTATGACAGGGTGGAATGGAGTTTTATTTTTAAAGTTCTCAAGGCTTTTGGATTTGGTGATAGATGCATCCAACTCATATCCCAAATGGTTACTATAGCTTCTTTGATTTCCCTTGTTAATGGGGCATCCTCCCTCTTTTTCAAACCCACCAGGGGATTGAGACGGGGAGTCCAATTTCTCCTATTCCTGTTTACTATTGTGGCTGAATGTTTGGGTAGATATATTGGGGGTCTCTTTAACAATGACACTATTCATGGTATTATGCCCTCTTCTAACCCCTTATCTTGTTCCCATGAACAATTTGTATATGACACAGTGTTTATGGTTATTGTTGTAATTTCCCCTACTAATATTAGGCATGACTATTTCAATACATGATTTTATAATTAATTGTTCTTAAATATGAAATGATTATTCTTCTATAATGTTGATATTATTATCATTTAATTTGGAGGTGGGTGAGTATAGATGTTATCCAAGTGCCTAGATGCCAAATGTGCAAATGGATTCCCTCAAAGTTTGTAGGTCCAGGGCCATGTCTCAAAGGATCATGGATCGCTGACCCCTACCCTATATTGGAACAAGATTCAATTGCTTGGACATAGACAAGCCCCTCCTTGGAAACATCAAACTCTTACTTGTCCCCAAATTAAAGTCAAATAACGTTGATCATTTATCTTTAAATGGAATTAGGAAATACACGTTTTGGTTATGTTTGTTCATTTATAATTATTAACTCATTAATGAAATTAACTCATTATTACTAATTAACAAAAAATGAATAATATCAAATACTATAAATAATAATTATCATTCAACATTTTGACTTGACAGGTGGAGACTTATCGATCCACGTAACTGCAACCAATCGTACTCGATACTGATATGGTTCACCCTTTATGCGAAGTAGAACTCATGCAATTATTCTTATTCAAAGTTTGTAAGGAATCCCCTGATGTGGCTTATTCACCTAGTGTGATGGGGTATTTATACACCCTCGTTTCATAAGTAACGACTTTCCCTTACGTCATACATGTATAGGTGGACTTCTTCCCTTTTTGTTGCTTAGGTTAGATATAGGTTTAGATTAGCTTTTAGATTGGTATGATTAATATAAATTTAATTTATTTGATATAAGATTAGGCTAGATAATCTAGATTAGAAAAATAGTTCTATTTATTAATAAATTAGATTAGATAATCTTATTTATAATACTTTTATTTAATTATTATAACTGTTACAAAATTAGTTTTACAACTATATTTAATAAATAATTATTACAAAATAGGGCTATTACAAATCACCCTTTCTAAATTTGCTTGTCCTCGAGAAATTTTAAGGTTTGGATGTTCACAAATTTCAACCCCTTCCCAAGTCGCATCTTCTTCAAGTAGGCCTTTCCACTTGATCAAATGTTCTGGAATGGTTCAATTCTATAATTTCTTCTCTCTTTTGCTAAGGATCTTGTCTAGTTCAAGAACGAGTTTTCCTTCATCATCTAGTGGGGGTATTTCTTCACATGGAGTAATTTTTTGTCCAAGGACCTTCTTAAGCCTCGATACATGGAAGATATTATGTATTCTACTATTTATGGGAAACTCTAATTCATAAGCTACTTCCCCGATTTTCCTTAGAATTTTGTAGGGTCTGTAGAATTGTGGCTTTAACTTTTCCACTACACTAGTTATGAGTGATCCTTGTTTATAGGGTTGTAACCTAAAAAGAAACCAATCTCCTTCTTGAAATGTATGTTCAACATAGTTTCTGTCGACATATATCTTTTGTTGATTTTGTGCATGATGTAGGTTGTCTTTAAGAGTCCTCATAATGTCCATATTTTGTTGCACAAAGTCTTTAGCTCTAGGTACTTTAATTTCTGGCATGATTAGACTCCCAAAAGAAGTGTCTTTGTAGTTGTATAATGCTTCAAATGGAATCATTCCAATGGACAAATGATGTGTAGTATTATAGCAGTACTCTCAAAGGTGTAACCAATTCACCCATGCAATTTTTTGCCCTATAACATAGTTCCTCAAGTATCCTTCAATCTATTTATTAACAATTTATGTTTGTCCATCAGTTTGGGGATGGTAACTTGTACCAAGTGTTAGTTTTTGTGCCCACTAGATGAACGAGTTGTTGCCAAAACATGCTCAAAAATTTGCTATCTCTATCACTAACAATATTTTTGGGTAGTCCATGTAATCTAAACACTTCTTTGAAGAAAAAAATTGTGTGACTTGTCCACTACTTTGTATTATGTTGCTTCTAGATGGCCATGAAGTGTGCAACCTTAGTTAGATGATCCACTACTACATAAATACAGTCTTTACCTTGTATTTTGGGAAGGCCCACAATGAAATCCATGGAAATGCTTTCCCATTTTTGGTTAGGTATTAGCAATAGTTGTAGCAAGCCTATAGGGTGTGTTTGTTCCACTTTGTTCCTTTGTCACGTCATACATTCTTGAACATGCTTAAATATGTCCCTCTTAAGACCCTTCCAAGAGTACCTTTCCCTTTCTTTCTTGTCAGATTTGAAGTACCCTTGATGTACAACTAATGGGCTGTCATGATATTCCTTAATGATTTTAGTCTTTATTTTAGATCTAGGTGTAAGATATATTATGTTCTTATATAAGATAATCCCTTCTAGTACTTTATAATATTATGGTTGCATATCTCCTTCTAAGATATTGGTGGCATGAGGATCCTTGGCATATTCTACAATGATTCGATGCTTCTTGTGTTTGTGCCTCTGCTATGGTACACAAGTATGGTTTCCTTGATAGTGCATCGACAACAACATTGTTCTTCCATTTTACATATTCCATGTCAAAGTTGTAAGCTTGTAATTTTCTTACCCATTTCTGTTGTCGATCATTAAAACTCTTTTTGTTTTAAGAAAAATTGTAGATTGTTGTGATCTGTTTTAACCATGAATTTTCCACAAACCAAATATAGCCTAAATTTTTCTAAGGCATGTATGATTTCTAACATCTCTTTATCACAAATAGAATAAGATTTTTCATTGGGGTGGATTTTCCTACTTTCAAAAGAGATTGGGTGTTTGTTTTGCATAAGAACTGCACCAATGTCTTCTCTCGACGCATCACACTGTAGCTCAAATCATAAAGAGAAATTAGAAACAACTATAACAAGACATAAGCTCATCATCTTCTTTAGATTCTTAAAGGCTTTTTCAGCTTTTTCATTCCATCCAAATATTCCTTTATTAGTTAGATCAGTGAGGGGGCTATTAATTTTGAAATCCCTTAGCAAATCTCTTTAGTAGTTGCAGTCCAACAAAACTTGTTGTGATCTATTTTAACCATGAATTTTCCACAAACCAAATATAGCCTAAATTTTTCTAAGGCATGTATGATTTCTAACATCTCTTTATCGCAAATAGAATAGGACTTTTCATTGGGGTGGATTTTCCTACTTTCAAAAGAGATTGGGTGTTTGTTTTGCATAAGAACTGCACCAATGTCTTCTCTTGACGCATCACACTGTAGCTCAAATCATAAAGAGAAATTAGAAACAACTAGAACAAGACATAAGCTCATCATCTTCTTTAGATTCTTAAAGGCTTTTTCAGCTTGTTCATTCCATCCAAATATTCCTTTCTTAGTTAGATCAGTGAGGGGGCTGTTAATTTTGAAATCCCTTAGCAAATCTCTTTAGTAGCTGCAGTCCAACAAAACCTTGTAGTTGAGTTAGTGTGTTAGGTGTAGGCCATTCTCTAATAGCCTTGATATTTTCCTCATCAATGCTTACTCATTCCTTAGTAATCTTATGACCTAGGTATAAAATCTCCTTTAATCCAAACACACATTTTGAAGCCTTAACATAAAGAGATTGTTTGTCAAGAATTCCCAACACCTCATCAATATGTTTGAGGTGTTCTTCCCATGTTTTTCTATATATGAGGATATCATCAAAAAATATTAGTAATAATTTTCTCAGTTTCTTCCTAAAAGTGTCTCATACAAGACTAAAATGTAAAAGGGGCATTCGTTAATCCAAAGGGTAGTACTATAAAAGCAAAATGCCCATAGTGACATTTGAAAGTGGTTTTTGGAATATCCTCTTCTCATTCTTATTTGGTGATAACTAGACCTTAAGTCAATTTTTGAAGAAGTATTTAGCTTTTTGGGGTTCATCACTAAGTTCATCCTCTCTAGGAATAGAATATCAGTTCTTGATAAAAAAATTATTCAAGGCATGATAATCAATGCACATTCTCATAGTTCCATCTTTCTTTTCAACTAGTACTGCAGATGATGCAAAAGGGCTAGAGCTAGGTTAGATGTGACCCATCTCCAATAATTCATTGATGGGTTCTCTTTATCTCCTATTTGAATATCTATGGGTGTCAATCTAGAGTAGTGATTACTTGTTGTGCTCCCTTCTCCAATTCAATGATATGTTCAAAACCTTGTTTGGGTGGTAGCTCTGGAAGAATATCCTCAAAAACCTTTTTATGTCTTCTCAGGACTAGTTATATATCAACATGAATAGCTTTCCCTAGGGGTGTAGATTTGTTGAGGATCATGCATTGTGTTGTCCATTCTCCTTGATCTTTTCTAAATATTTGTTCCATATTTTTACAAGAAATCACTTTTAGGTATCCATTGGGTATTCCTTTCAATGTGACTTCACTTCCTTGATATTAGAACAGAGTTATTAGGTTGGGTAGATCAAAGTAGAATCCTCCCTATGAGTATATCCATGGGGTACCTAGAATGATATCAAAATCTAATGTTACAACATAAAAATTTGTTTTAATAGGGTGTGTTTCCACTAACATTTCCATATGGGAGACCTTTCTTGTACACTTAACCAATGCTCAGGTTTCTATTGTTGTTGACAATCCCTTGAATTTTTTAATTTTTAATTTCTTTTTTGCTACCAATGATTCATTTATAAATTTATGAGATGATCCAATATCCACCAAAGTGACAACCTTTTGTCCCTTAAGGGTACTTTTCATGTGGAAAGGTTGATGCTTGGGATTTTTAGTGGTGATAGTGGCTAGAGTTACTTGTTCTTCATCATCCTCCTTATTGTATTTAGCCTTTTTATTCCATCTTTAGGTGTTACATCAATTTGGTGGATTTTACCATTAAATTCGTGACCAGGTTGCTATTTCTCTTTGAATTTTTAGCATATTCTCTCTTGATCAAGATCTTTCCTTCAACAAGTGTGTCCCTAAAGCCCCACGATTTTTGACATTTATAATGCAGGTTCTTCCTTGTAATCTCATCATGGTCTTTATAAGTTTTATAGTTTTTGTCTTTCTTATAAAAATGTCTAGCATTATCCATTTGATGTGAAGGGTGGATTTCTCCACATTTAGGGCAATTTCGATGACATATTCTAAGTTTTTTGGTTTAAAGGACAATACTAATCATTTGATTGAATCTTTTAACCCTTTTACAAATAGGTAGGTTAGTTTTTTCTTATCTAACCTATCTACTCTATTCGATAGGTTTTGAAATCTATCAATGTATTCATCTACTGATCATGTTTGTCTTTGTCAACTATTTGAAATCACTTTGGGGGTGCTTACGATCAAATTGTCTAATTAGTCTTTGTGAGAATTCTTCATAAGAAGTGATTTTTTCATATCCTTGAGTGTGAACTCCATCCCACTACCAACTGTATGATGATTTATCAAGGTGTAAGATAGAAAATTGGATCACATCTTCTTCTGTAATGGGATTATGATTTAGGAATGTGTTTAACTTCTCCAACCATTCTTGTGTTGTTATTTTTCTAGATCCATCGAAATTAAGGATATTGACTTTGTCAATTTTTTGTTTTAGGGATTTGTTAGATCGATTTTTCTCTCCAACTGGATCATTATGGGTTTCTGACCTCTTTGCTTCACAATATTCTCTAAAAGATGCATCTGTCCTTGTTTTAGGACTTACTTTTGAATAAATTTCAGCTAGCTCTTTAGTACTACAAGGGATGTGATTTGCTTCTACTTCTACAATGTTCAGAGGGGGAAGGAAAGAAAGTTTCTTGATTTGTGGAGTATTTGATTGACTATTATTTTATAAATGATTTGTGCTTACATCCCTTCCCCTAGAGTTTCAAAAATCATTTATTGAGTTATTCACATGTTTTAATTCTCTCATAAGCTCTAAAGCTCTTTCATTTTTCTCCATTAATGTTTTAGATGTCATTTCTATGATTTTCTTAGATCATTGGTCATTTGTTCACCCATGGTAATATTTTGTGTTTGTTTCTTTTTTCCACTCTCTAAAGCTCTTTGGTCTCTTTGACTAGCTTGCATCAACAATTCTTCACAAGTTGGCAGGAAATACTACTCTAATACCAATTGTAATGTCCCCTAGTAACATTAGGCCTGACTATTTCAATACATAATTTTATAATTAATTATTCTCAAATATGAAATGATTATTCTTTTGTAATGTCAATATTATTATCATTTAATTTGGGGGTGGGTGAATATAGATGTTATCTAAGTTTCCTAGATGCCAAATGTGCAAATGGATTCTCTCAAAGTTTATAGGTCCAAGCCTGTGTCTAGAAGGATCACAAGTCACACCTACCCTATCTTGGGACAAAGATCCAATTGCTTACACTTAGACAAGCCCCTCCTAGGAAAAATTGAACTCTCATTCCTCCCTAAATTAATTGTAAATAATGTCGATCATTTGTCTTTAAATTGTTGGAAATGTAATGACATACAAGTGACTGAGAGGGGTGGGGGGAGGGGGGGTGAATCAGGAACCACTTAAACTTTTCACACTTAGAATACTTTTTCTTTACTTCATTAGATCATCTAATCTTCTATCATGCTAGAAAATATAGCAATAAAGAAATCGACACCAAACTTTGACACACTATTTGGTAACCAAGAACCCTCCAAGGAAAAGGTAAAACTAGGGTGGGGATGACACCCACAATGTTTCACTATTGTAGTAATAAAGTTGGCCTGTTAGGGCTTACAATTGATCACTTCTAGTGATCTACTCTATTAGGAGTATGAAGGACTATTAGGTCCACCTTGTGAAAGGTTTTTACAATACAATGAAGTATGTACTCTGTTAAGAGATTTTACAAAGGACTGCTAGGTCCACCTTGTTAGAGGATTTACGTGATGCAACTATTCTGATGCAATCAATAGGATGATCCTTGTTTGCATCTGATTTGCTAATATAGATCCTTTAAAGATTGTAATCACCTAACTGTGATACATATGACTCTACTCTACCCTTTATACTGTTGGGTAGCCTTCTTACTCAATCTACTCTCTCTTCTTATTGTATCCCATATTTGCTTCCTTCACTTCCTTATAACTCTCTTATTCATATTCCATACATGTTCACATTTTAGAAAAAATATTTTTCCTTCCTTATATATCCATCAAACTATATTTTCATTCCAAGTTGGCTCAAACAAGATATGTCTTTACAATAGTCAAATTATACCTTCAAGTCGGCAAAATGCTGATACTCAGGCCACACTATGCACTTTGGTGTTATGATGATGCTTGAGAAATACAATGAGCTAAGGTGATACTCTAGCACTTGGGTAACATTGGATGCTCAAGTAATACTCTAGCACTCAGGTGACACTGAAGCATGTCTAACTTGAATTGGATGCTTGGTTCATACTGAGAACTCGATGAATACTGTGAACTTGGTTAACACTGAGAACTAGGATTATAATGTGAACTTGTTTCATATGGTACAACTCGGTTAACACATGGAATTCTCAATCTACTCGGGCTACACTGAAACATGTTGAATGAAGGAAATCTCGGTTGCAGTATTAACCAACCTTCCTAGATGATTTAAGTGTTTTGTCACTAATTGACAATATGTCTTGCCATAGGGTCAACAATCTCCCCCTTTGGAATTAGTGACAAAAGCACTTATCATGCATAGTTCTATCAACAATCAAAAAGTTTAAATCAAAAAAATTTCTGTCAAACTCCCCCTTTCCATATGCTTGGATCTGCAACTTAGTTTGAACTAAAAAATTGTGGCTCGGCCACAACGGAATGAATTTTGGATTTTTCAAAAATTGTTTTTGTTCATCTATACATCTACTTTATATATACATACATGTTTCCCATTGGACATATTCCTTTATACATTTTCCTCTACATTTTACCTTATACATTTTCTCTACATTTTCCCCCTTGTTTTTGTTACAAATGCCATTTACATATCTTTACAAGGTTATACAAAAACGATTGAGAAAATCATGATTCACTTTCAAAATTAAAGACAATTTTATCCCAATTTCTTTCAATACCTTCAAAATGTGTAGTTCAATCTAAAGTACTAACTTTGCATGTGCAAGATGCTTTTGCAACACATCCATGTGAGGAAGTATCATACTTTGAATATCTAATATTGATGCTCTAATTCTAGCTTCCTCCCTTGGTAATTCAACCAATGAATCTATCAAAAATATGACCTTCAAAAAATGATTTGAGCTAGAACTCGAGTCAAGTGCTAACTACCTAGCACTATTTTTCAAGTCTTCATCAATCTAGGTCAGTTTATCCTTTATTTCTTTGGTGAAATTTAAAGTATCACAAGTATCATACTTTGAAAATCAGATACTAATGCTCTAATTTTGGCTTCCTCCCTTACTAATTCAGCTTATGAATCTGTCAAAAATATGACCTTCACAAAATGATTTGAGTTGGAACTCGGGTCAAGTGGTAATAGACTAGCACCATTTTTCAAGTCTTCATCAATCTTGGTCAATTTATCCTTTATTTCTTTGGTGAAATTTGAAGTATCACATAGTTTTGTAAATAAAGAGACAACTTTATTTACAACTTCCTCTAATGTACCAATGAGAGTGTGCAATTCCACTTGATCAACAACAATCTTCTTTGCTACATTCGCCAAAACTTTACTCTAAATTTTTCTTTTTGCCCTTTGTAGAAATTGTTCTTTGATCATTTAAATATTTATTGAATTTATGTACAATATCAATTAATTGGTCAATGATAGGGGCTTTATCATTTACTTCAATTTGCATTACATCCAAAAATATGTCCTTGATGTCTTCAAGAAACTTTCCTTTGTCCCTTTCTGCTTTTAGTTTCCTTTGTTGTGCTCTTTTCCTCCACAAATCACTCAAGATCTCCATATTCTTAGTAGAGAGATTGGATTGATATTGATCCCAATTTGGAATCACAATCTTTGTATCAAGGTCAGTCTCTTCCAAAACCTTTTCTTTCTCTTTTCTCTTGGCACTTGGAGAAATTATGATTTCTTTGCCTTTGTCTTCATCCTTCTCTTCTCCACTCGGTTGACTCTTGGTTTCTTCTTTTCTTTCTTTGTCAATCGTGTCCTCATCCTTGCCTGATTTTTTCTTGGTTATGCTTGGCTCAGAGGTAGTCAGAGTCTCTTGCTACTTGGGTTGATGCAAGGCTTTCTTTCTCCTCTTTAAGCTCTATCTTCTCTGCACTTGATGAAGCCATTTCTTGGCTCAAAGTAGTGGGTAGAGAGGCTATATTGTAGTTGTCATCATTTCTATACCTGATTCTGCTATAGTTTTCACGTCTTGTGTCTCATCTTTATCTACCTTATTTTCTTCCTCAAAAATGGTTTTTCACAACTTTTTTGTGGACTAAACAACCTCTTCTATATTATTAGACAAAATTTGAAATGATTTGAATCTAGGAGTTTGCACGTTTTCATGTTTGGCCATGGCCTCCTTGATTTATTCTTTGGTGAAGTGTGGCATGATGCTCTTCAATGTTTGTTCTTTGATGTCCCTCTCTATCTTTACAACATTAGTCCATCTTTGTGTCACTTCCTTAAGTAGAACTTCTGGAGCTTGGCTTTTCAACTCATGATTAGGATCATATTTCCATCTTGCCATATTTTCAACCAAAGCATCCTCTATTTTTTGTTGCTCCTCCTTGTTCATGGATTCATACCTAATGTATTTGAATCCATCCATGCCACTTCCTTCCTTTAATCTCTTCAACTACTGCTCAAAGGTCAGTGGGGGCTTCTTCAGTTGGATGATAGGAGTTTTTTTTCTTATTCTTCATCATCATCACCTTGAAGCTTCAATTTCCTTCTTGACTTCCTTGCAGTAGTGATTACAAGGGTAGCTACCTTCTTAGGTGTAGCTTTCTTTGGTGTAGACTTTATCTCTTTCCCCTTCTTATTTGGAGGTTATTCTTCCTCTTCTTCTTCTTCATCCTCTCCTTTTCCCTTGGTGAGCATAAGAGGGTCATCCTTCTTGACAAGTTTCTTTTGAATATTTTCCATTCTTTTCTTTCCTCTCTTCAAAATTTGATGAATCTCTATTCCTATAGAAACTCTGGTTTTAGTCTCCTCATAGGTGCCAAAATATGTAGCTTTAGGGTTAGTTGGCTCATTTCCTAGAGTCTCAATGATATCCTCAGTATCATCAATTTTTTACTTCATACCAAAAAGGTTTTACCCATGCTATCCTAAGTATGATTGCTTGATGTGAGTGTTATCATAGGCAACTAGGAAACAAATATCTTGTTCAACTGCTCAACCAGCTACTAAGGAATCCTATACCTATTCTGCATCTTTTTCTTAAAATTCTCAAAGTATGCATCCATGATGCCATTAAAATTTTCTCCTAAATCATTGATCAATTCATTGATTTGGTATATAATTGGTTTATCCTAGCTACATACAACATTTCCCTTAGAAGGAAATAACTTTTGCACATAGAAAAATAATAATAAAATTGAAGAGATCCAAACTTACACACATTCTTCTTTGATGCATGAATGCTTTCCATGTTCTTCCCTTCTTGGCTCAATTGCAACTCGGCTAGGTCGAAAGATAAGTTGTTCTTCACAACCTTGTAGGCTAGACCAACTGCCTCACAAGGTACTCTGTTAGGCCTACTCGAGATGTAGATCTTGTGTGCAATTACATGAATTCCAAATTTGACCTCCATGTCGATGACACTATTCAATTTCATGCCCCTGTCATCCCACTCTGCTAGGGATTTCTTTGCAAGCTCACCTCGAGCTAGGGTCTTGGTTGTTTTAGGTCTATCCAACATTCGGTAACTCGTAACTTGGTGAATCATCTTCTTAGTGATCTTGACAAGTTGCACAAATCAGAAGGACATATCGTGAACCCTACTTAGAACATATATAATCCAATTTGCTTACAATGCATAAGTCAAACCCTTGACTTCCAAATGTCTATGTTCAGGATTCAACACTCCATTCTCACATAATCCATTGTATGCCTCATTCAACTCAAAAAAACCTAATTCTTGAATTGTGCAATGATAAAATGACCTAATGTCGCAGATCAACAATACCTTTGGTGGAATGACTGAGTGAGCTCCCAATGCACCTTTCTGCTCAACAATTGCAAGATAAAGCTCAAACTTAGGTGCCTTGCAGACCACATTCTTTAGCAACATATCAAAATCCTTCCTCGCCTTCGCATAGGAGTTGGATGCCATTTCGCTCAGTAAATGACAAAATTCACTAATAGATAATCTTCCCAAGCGTACTTCTGCAAATTCATTCCACCAACACAACAAATTGCTCTTGATTGCCTGGGGTTTGAGAATCACTCTACTAAAACTGATCTCTGAATTCGTGGTGAGAAAATGAGCTTTCAATTCCATCTTCTATAAATAAAAAAACTTTTAGGGCCTAATAAATGCTCCATATATGGTAGGTGAGAAGACTCGTCAAAGTCCTCAAACTTAAGCTTGACATAAATTGATCATTGGGAAGCTCAGTTAGAATTGAGTTTCTAACTTTTCTTTGTTTAGAGATTATTGACAGCTCAGTTACAACTGAGTTTTAACTTGGTTAAAATGTAGTTCCCTTGCTTGACCGTCTGCATCTTAATAAGCAAGTTTGGACTATTCTTTCTTGCCTATCTAGAACTGATGTAGGATCTTCCTTTAATTTCCATACCCATTTTTTATTCATCCGAGTTTTGATATGTTCAACCTTTGTTTTCCCTTTGCTTTCTTCACTAGACTTTGTTGTATCTCGATTCATACAATTTCTTGCCAAATGACCTATCTTTTGGCATACATGACATCTCACATTAATATGTATTTTCCTAAAGTGAGTTCTTAATTTACTCCAACATGACCATATTCTCCAAATAGATGGCATCTTCCCCTTGTGTTTTTGTCCCAACCAATAAATGTTCTTTGTCTAGTTCCATTATGTTGATTATTTGGATTCCACTAATTTGATCTGCACTAGGAATATTTGTGACCATGCTTGTGACATGTGAAACAATTTCCTTCAAATTTTGATCTGGTTTTGCATTCATTTTCCTTGTGTCCATATTTGTTACAATTATAGCAATGACCTTTGAACTTGGGTTGCATAGTATTACTCCATTAAATGTTTGATGTATGACCTACCTTTCCACAATTGTTACATGTAGGTCTTTTGTTATTCTATGCTCCTTGTTGTGATGATTCTCCTTGATTAGTATAGTCTAAGCCAATAGTGCATTTGAGTCTATTCAGAGTTTGTTCATACAAATGATTCACACTTTCTTGTGACCTTAACCTTCTTTCATTGAGTTCCTTTTCAACTCTTAGTTCATTAAATAGCTTGTCATTCTTTGTTCCTAGATTGGTAATTTCATGATTTGCATCATCTAGTTGATTTTCCATATCTACCTGATGTTGTGATAGCTATTGGACTTCATTGGTCTTTTCTTCTAATCTTCTTGCAAGTAAACTTTTGTATTCATCTGCCATTTTTTTTTCATTTACTGCTTTGTTTTTTTTGGTCCATGACTTCACATAGCATGATTGAGTGACTTTTCTATTCTCTTTTCAATTTTCTTAATTCTTCTTGTAGAGTACCATTCCTTACTAGTAGATCTTCTATGGTTGCATCTGCTTCTTCTGGACTTATTTCTTTGCAAAGGTCTTATGTTCTTTCTTCTATATATAGATTGTCATTCATCTATCTAACCAATTATAAGAGATTTTACAAAGGATTGCTAGGTCCACCGTGTTAGAGGATTTACCTAATGCAACTGTTAAGATGCAATTAGTAGGATGATCCTCGTTTGCAAATAATTTGATAATATAGATCCTTTGAATATTGTAATCACCCGACTGTGATAGATATGACTCTCCCCTGCCCTTTATACTGCTTGGTAGCCTACTTACTCAATCTCCTCCCTCTTCTTCTTTATCTCATATTTGTTTGCTTCACTTTCTTATAACTCTCTTATTCATATTCTATACATGTTCACATTTTAGACAAAGTAATTTGCCTGCTTTATATATCCATCGAACTATATTTTCATTCCCAATTGGCTCAAACAAGAGATGTCTTTACAATAGTCAAAGATACCTTCAAGTCAACCAAATGCTAATACTTGAGTCACATTATGCACTTTGGTGATATGCCAATGCTTGGGCAATACAATGAGCTTGTGTGATACTCTGGCTGTTGGGTATCATTGGATGCTCGAGTAATACATTGGCACTCGAGTGACACTGGAGCATGTGTGACTTGAACTAGATACTCGGTTCACACTGATAACTTGGTTTATACTGTGAACTTGTTTCACGTGGTAGAGTTTGGTTAATATAGGATATTCTCAATCTACTCAGGCTACACTGAAACATGTTAAATGAAAGAAAGCTCGATGGCAATATTAACTGACCTTCTTGGATGACTTAAGTGTTTTGTCACTAATTGACAATATGTCTTGCCATAGGGTCAACATAAATGAAATTAGGAAATACAAGTTTGATTATGTTTGTTCATTTACAATTTTTAACTCATTAATGAAATTCATTTATAATTAATTATTAACAAAAAATGAATAACATCAAATACTATAAATAATAATTGTCATTCGACACTTTGACTTGACAGGTGAAGACTTACCGATCCACATGACCACAACCAGTCGTACCCAATACTGATCTAGTCCACCCTTTATGCGATGTACAACTCATGCAATCATTCTTATTCAAAGTTTGTAAGGAATCCCCCGATGTGTCTTATTCATCCTACGTGATGGGGTATTTATACACCCTCATTTCATAAGTCACAACTTTCCCTTACATCATACATGTATAGGTGGTTTGCTTCCCTTTGTGTTACTTAGGCTAGATATAGGTTTAGATTTGTATGATTAATATAAATTTAATTTATTTGATTATTTGATATAAGATTAGGTTGGATAATCTAGATTGGATAAATAGTTCTATTTATTAATAGATTATAGATTAGATTATCTTATTTATATTACTTTTATTGAATTATTATAACTATTACAAAAATAATTTTACAACTAAATTTAATAAATAATTCTTCCTAATATATTTAATAAATAATTATTACAAAATAGGGCTATTACAATTGCTTTTGTTAGGGAATTTAGAAGTTTAAAAAAGGCCCTTAATCTTTATTCAAATGCTTATGGTCAGAAGGATAATTGGGAAAAAAGCTCCACATTTTTCATCAATACCTCCATTCATAGACGGGTTAAGATTGCAAATATCATGAGGTGTTCTATTGCATTGTTACTAGGAACTTACCTTGGTCTTCCCCTTGGCTTAAAGCCTCTTGATTTATTTTGGGAGTTGCTGGCGGATAAGTTCAATTTGAAGCTTGGTGGATCGAAGGGTAATCTACTAAGTCAAGTAGGAAAAGTTACTTTACTCAAGTCTTTCCTTCAAAGTTTACATTCTTATGCTCTTAGTCTCTTCAAAATCTCGGCTAAATACGCTGTTGCTATTGAAAAAAATCAAAAAAAATTTCTCTCGACTGGGACTGAGGAGAAGAAAATATTACCATTAGTTGCTTGGGATTCGACCTATAAGCCTAAAAGTAAAGGGGATCATTGTATTAGACCTATTTGACTAATGAACAACGCTCTTCTTTCCAAACAAGGTTGGAGAGTTCTTGAGGATAGGAAGGAGTGGAGAACTATATGGAAACACAAATATATGTTTAATACCCCTACAATTCAAGATTTCATAAACTCTCCTACAGTGGCTAATGCTTCTTCCATCTAGAATGTGGTGCAAGGGGTTAAGAATATCGTTGCTATGGGAAGTAGGTGGAAACTAGGAGATGGTATGAGAGTGAATTTTTTGGAGGATTGTTGGCTTATGGACTATCCTCTGGAAAGTGCCTTCAATGATAGAGATTCTATTGAAAGATGTAAACAGAGTTTTGTGGATTTTGTTTATAATTATTGGAGAGATGCAAAATGGGTAAATCTTGTGGATATTAATCAAGACCTTTGGCTTATTCAAAATTATCTCAACTCTGTTTGTATTAATACAAATTGTAATGATTCTCTTGTCTGGGGTCTTCATCCTAGTTGTAAATACAAAGTTGCTTCAGTCTTCTGGGCTAAAGATACTGAAAGACCTCCTCTTGGGCAAAACTCTAGATGAAAGGTCTTATTCCAAAAAGTGATATGTTCTTCTAGATTGCTATTTAGAAGAAAAAAAATCTTACTATTGATAATTTGAATAAGAGCAGTTTTCACTTTGTCAACAAGTGTACTCTTTGTAAGAGATAATGAAAATATTGATCATCTCTTTATCCGTTGTAGCTACAGTCAAGAGGTATGGAAAATTGTTCTAGATTATTGGTCACTCTCCTAGGTCCATGCAAAGAATCCGGTTGATTGCTTTGAAAGCTAGAAATGCCCAAGCAAGGCCCTTAAAGTGAAAACTCTTTGGAGCTTCTCTCTTCCCCATTTGTGGTGGGTGTATGGAAAGAGAGAAATAGTTAGATATTCAGGGACAAAGATACCCCTTCATGGGTAGTGGGTCTTAAGATTATTAGGGTAGTTAAGAAAATTTTATTTCCTATAATGGTGGTAAGGGGGACTTTAACATTTGCAACCCTACTGGGAACTTTTATGTGAAGCCTCACTCAAAAAAGGACGAAGCAATCTGGTTATCACCTCCCAACGGGTGGGCTAAAGAAAACTTTGATGGTTTTGTGAAAAGTAACCCTGGTGAAGCTGGATGTGCTGGAGTTTTAAGAGATCATTATGGTAGAGTAGTGGATACTATTGCAATGCCCCTTGGTATCTCTTCCAACCACATTGTGGAGGCCTCTAGTGCATTGTTTGGGGTCAAAATGGCAGTAAAAGCTATTTATGAGCATCTCTAGCTGGAAGGAGATTCTTTGAATATTATTAACACTTTAAATAATAAAAATGTTGTCTCTTGGTCTATAGAATCAATTATCTTCGAAACTAAGGAGCACCTCGAAAACTTTAATAAAGTTCATATTTCTCATAGTTATAGGGAAACAAATAAGGTGGTAGACTGGATTACCAACGTGGATGTCAACTAAAGTAAGCAGATAATGTGGGAGGGTGACATAAGCATCTAATCAAAGCTTAAAGAGTTAATTAATTTTGATATGACTAATGCAGCTATGGGATCAAATTTCAGGTTGGTACCTTTTCATAATTTCCATCTTAAGTTGCCATGTATTTTGGGTCTCATTGAGTGCTTTTTGTGGGTTGAAAAGATTATTTCCTTTCCTGAATGACACTACCTCTGGTTTTTTCATTTCTCTGCTCAAGATCAATTTGAACCAGATGTCTATGATGGTGGGTGAGACAAGAAAATAGGAGTCATCGAGCTACAACCTTTGGAGGAAGAAGAGACCAGTATGGGAACAACTTTCTAAAGGTAACGTTAATTATTACCATCAAAAACTCCATGGATTCAAGTCCAATGTTACAAAGGAATTCTTTAGGAACTGGACTGGGGATAAAGTTTGTTTTTATGGGGTTCCTATAAGAACTAATGAGGAATTTTTAGCTTCTATAATGGGGCTTTGTAATACTGTTATTAAATGTAAGAAGGAAACAAAGATTTCAAATGCAACGTTAAAGAAACTCCCTAAGACATCGGAGGAGAAGAAATTACTTAAACTAGGGGACTTTCTTGACCTAGAGAAAATTAAGGATTTATGGTAGGAAGTTTTATCCTTTGTTACAAAGTACTTTATTTTGGACCATTGATCTAAAAGGGTGCATAATTATCATTTTATTTTCCTTAACTATTTCTAGTATTATGACACTTTTCCCTACTATCTCAAAAAATCTTGTTTATAAGGGCTTCAGGCTCAACACAAAAAAGAAATTTAGCATGTTCTTCATGAAGGTTTAATTTTGTTAATCACAAAGTATTGTAGGGATAAGGCTCTGGGGGCGTTGGAGTCTTTAGTAAATAATAAACGAAAATTCCTCAAGGATTCCGCGGTGAAGAATTCTATTAAGGGAAAGACAAGCTCTAGAGATGGAAAAAAAGGAATGGAGATGAAATTTGAAAAAGGGGAAGTTGGTTATTGATATGGGAAAGAAGAAAGGTCAAGAAGTAGGAAATGGAAATTGAATCAGAGAATGACTCGGAATCTGTGTCATACGAGAAGGGTCATAATGGCGGCTACGGTCAATCAACTATTACTGGTAGTAGAGGGTGTAGCTCCAACAATGAGGGCTATTCTGGTAGCTAGGGTGATACCTCTACTAGATCTATGAACAAAACTGGTGAGGATTCAAAGGTGATATCTGACAAGAAAGATGATACTACTAAAACTCCTAAAATTGAGAAAAAGAAAAGGAAGGGAATGAGGACAAAAACCTCAAGGAGACTAAGAGGCACGGTAAAAAAGGTAAGCCTCCAACTGAAAATATTAGCAAAGTGGAAGAAGGGACCGCAGATAATAAAGGGGGCCCTATGAAGGAGATTGTTACAGAGAAGGAATCAAGGAAGGAGGAGGCCCTACATGATGACAAGGACAAAGAGTTGCAGGTGATCCCGGTTGGCCAATTTGATAAATAAAAGGAAACCTCGACAAATGGGACCATACTGTTGGTGAGTTGGATGAAGGTGTGAATGCAATGGTGGAAAATGATTTGTTTACGGTTCCAGATGACACCAGGATGGAATAAATTAATGTAGAGCAAGGCCTAGAGAAGGGTAACTATGTAATTGGTGAACTTGATGAAATGGTTGGGGTGGCATGTGAGGGAAAACTTGATTTCCTTGATAAAGCTAAAATGCAAGCTAATATTTCTCTTGTGGGTGATACCTGGATGTATAACGAGTTGAATTCTAATAAAAAAAATGGCCAAGGATCTGCAAGCGAGCGTGGACATAGAGAAAAATAAAAGGATGGAGCTGGAGGCTAAGGTTCAAGACATACTAGGTAAACTTTTGTTTATGAGGTCAAACTTCACCAACTTGTTAAAAATAAAGAGCAAAATATGAATATGGTAACTTCCAATCTTTTTGTTGTTGTTGCTAGTCTGGGCAAGATAAGTGCGGAGGAAATTGTGTCCCTTGTTGTTGTCAATTTAAGTGAAGGTCCAAGCAAGTGTACCATGCTAAGTACAAAGAAGGAAAATGAGGCGGCTCCTAGGTTGACTGTGAAGGAATCAATTTAAGAAGTGGTAAGCCTTCGAAAGTGATGCGGGAGCATCCTGGGTGGAAGAGCAATCTTGCATCACCCAAAATATTTCCTTTTTCTTTATTGAATAAAGGTTGTCTTAGTGCAAAGTTGTTGTTTCTAAAGGCTTGCTAGTTAGTAAGTCAGTCATATGAGCTCAGAATGTCCTAATTTTAGAGGTGGATGTTCATCTTGGATATATCAACCTACTAGTTGATGTTCAATGTTATATATGAGTGCAATTTTGGTATAAAAACTCTAGGCTCATCATTGAAGACCTTAGAGTCCCTGGATGGGCTCCGAAATGGGGTCGACTGGAGCTTGCGCAATTTAGCCCCTATAGTTCATAAGCTGAGATTTTTGAAAAGTGGTTATAATAGCCAATCAGACCAACTATTTGAAAGTTATCATCATCCAATGTTGGGCTGACCAAAATTTTCAAAATAAGTGTCAAAGATGTATCGTTCGACTCTATATGTAATTTTAGAGTTAACTGGTCCTAAGGGTTACAGTTTGATGTCTAGAAACTTCCCAGGCAATGTAAAACTGCCTATTTAAGGAATGCACATTATTGTAAGGAAGGTGACCATATGGGTTTGCATATTGTATTTCAATATTCTACAATGCTGCATTTGTCGCGATAATAAGAAGCCCAAATTTTGTCCTCGCCAATCGTTGTTTCTTTGTTTATGTTACGTGTTTGTGGTATTAAGGGGAGTACCATCAAGTGGTATCAAAGCAAGAGTGCTTGAGTGTGTAAACAAATTGCCAATTATGAGGCAGTTGCACCAGGACAATGGTTTGAACTGAGTGTGTAGACAAATTATCAATTGTGAGACAATTTGCACTGCCGTTTGACGAAAGTGTGAAAAAAAGTGTCTCCACAAAGAGAGCGTGGTGGGACAGTTGTAGCTATTAAACCTGAGGGTTTTAGAACCCTCTAGAGACAAATGCAAGCATTGGCAGAACAGATGTGCAAAGGAACAAATATTACCATAAGAGGTGAAAGCAAGGATGAAAATGAAGAAGAAGAAAATGTTGAAGAACAAGTAGTTCTAGAAACAGAAGAAGAAAGACTTTTGATGAAGGGGCCACACCACCTTTACCAACTCACAACCAAGGATGCAACCATATGAAGACAAAATGCTTCCTAAGCAATTTTATTATACTTGAAAATCCAATAGCAATTACAATAACATTTATGCAAGATCTCTCAAGATCTAATCCAAACCCAAGCTAGTCCAGATCCACACTCTAGTAGAAACCTCCAAGATCTCAACTTGTGCTCGCAAGCCACCAAGCAACCTCCTTGTTTCTAAACTGTGGCCACTAGCTCTTCTCCAACTTTATCCAAGATCCAAGTGTAAATTGCCTCACATTCAACGCTCTGTCCACACATTCACAACTCCATCACAATCCTGTTGTAAACTGGCTCACATTCGACGCTCTGTTACAGACTCAAGAAAACTCACTCCTCTACTTCCTCCTCTCTCCAAGCTTCTACTAAGAAGAGATCACACCTTAAACCTTTCACACCTTGAACCGTTTACACCTTAAAGCTTCACACCTTGAAGCTTGACCTTCCAAAGCTTTCCACCTTGAAGCTTCCAAAGCTTCATTAGAAATGCTCATATGCCTTGCTTAAATAGACACTTACCACCCAATCCATGATTTATCCACAACCTTCTAGAATTTCTCCTACACAATATCCACAACCTTCTACAATATCCACAATTTTCTAGAATTCCACCTAAATACAACTAAGCACCACCATGTGGCCCAATTAGAAAATTACATTTCCTTTATGGATCACAACAAATATTAAATGCATGATTTAAGGAACTTTCCACAAGCTTTTAAGATGCCACCTACACACTTTGATAAATGGAATGACAACCATTTTTATTTTATTTTTCTATTACGCCACCTATGCACCTCGAAAATAGAAATTTTTCTTTTCCTTTTCCCATGCAGGATGCTCCTGCATCAACTTTTCAAGGCCATCTCCAAGATTGGAAAAAGACCTAAGTTGAGATTCCAACATTTTCGAGAAATCTTAAGTCAGAGGAGTTGATCAATTGGATCAATGAATTGGAGGAATACTTTGAGTATGACGATATTAAGGATCCTGATAGGGTCAAGTTTGTGAAGGCAAAACTGAAGGGATGCAAAAATTTGGTGGCAAGAGATTCAATTGGAGTGAAATAGAAGAGGGAAAGACAAAATCACTGGATGGGATTAGATGATAGCTAAATTGAAGTGATAATTCATTCCCATGGATTATGAGCTTGATTTGTTGAAAAAAAATGCAAGTGTTGAAACAAGTGGAAAGACCTGTTCAAGAATACACCGAAGAGTTCTACCAAGTTCTCATTAGCACCGGCTATGCATAAGCTAATAAGGAGAAACTTGCTTGTTATCTTAATGGGTTAAGGCCAAGCATTCAAAAGGCGTTGAGTATGGTTCGAATGACCAGTATTGAGGAGATGTACTAGTTTGCCCTAAGAGTTGAGAAGCAGAGCAAAATGTTTGATAACAAGAATAATAGAAGAGGTCACGGTAGAAGACCTAGCAGACGATCTTATGGAGGCCAAAACGATGATCAAATGAACAAGAGGCAAGCAGTAGAAGTCAAAACCAGAGAGGAAACAATTCCAATCATTTCCATGATCATAATAACAGAGATCAAAGAAGAAGAGGAAGAGGGTAAGGATCTTACTGCAAAGAAGAAGGGAAAAAAACATTTGAATGTTCCTAGTCCCAAGGAAGGATAGATTAGAGAACAAAAGACTAGGCCAGAGTTGTGCATGTTGATGAAGATGCGAAATCAGCTCATTCTTAAGATGTTGAAAGAGGAGAAGTCATAGTTAATAGGAGAGTCTTATTGCGTGGTGAGAATGAACCTGATCAAAGGAGTTTGTTTTGCACATGGTGCAAACATGAGGATAAGTGTTGTGATGTGATCATTGATGGAGGAATCATTGACAATCTGGTGTCAGAAAAGATGGTCACAAAGTTAAATCTCAAGAGGCAAAAACATCGACGTCCATACAATATAACTTGGGTGCAGGATGAGCACAAGGTCATGGTTAATGAGTAGTGCCTAGAGAAGTTCAAGATTGGAAGCTACCAGGATGAGGTGATTTCCAATATCATACCTATGGACATATGTTATATGTTGTTGGGTAGATTGTGACAGTTTGAAAGGCATGTTGTACATGATAGGCCAACAAATACCTACACTCTGACAAAGGATAGTGATGAGAGCAATTTATGTCCTAGATTATACCATATTTTACCTTTTATATAAGCCTTCATGTTCATTTCAATACCTATTTTAATATTCCATTTTATCCTTCTATATTACATATGATCTAATATTTATGAGTAATATTTAATATAGTTATTAGATAGAATATGTGAATAAATGAGATGTGATTGTGTTTATGACTCTTCTTATCACCTACATATCTTCCTATTTCCTATTATGCTTTTTCCTGTATTAACTAGTGGTGATTAGAATGTTATTGAGGCAAGTTGAATGCAAATTTGTCATTACAAAAGCTGCTATATTATTCTTAATTTAAAATGCCGAGTTAAAAGTAGATTTGTGGGCAAATCAAATGCCACATCATTGCTTGATCATCTTCAAGGAAATCAGTGGTGATAAAGGGCTTACATATTATCAGTCACCTTGCCTGTATGAAAACGTGGTTGGTCCAACATTAACCATCGCTGATCCTTTTGCATGAAACAAAATATGTTTTACTGAACCATAGCAAATGTCGTTTTGCTATAAACAATAACAAAACGTTACCCATTCTACCCGTACCTGCATGAATCAAGTGGACAGAATACAGCCAGATTTGCTCCATGTTTGTACTGTTACAACTAAACTGTTTTCAAAACCATAGCTCAGAAGTAATGGATGGAAATAAGATTCGGATTAATGTCAACCATGCACAGGATACACACGTGTTGTGGATGCTGGAATTCACATGCTGTTATTTTATTATAATAGAATTGTTTGTATTTACAAGAGGTGGTGTATAATATTCATCCTTCTATTTTGTTGGTTACAGGCCACAACCAAACCATGCTATTTTAATGCAATATTAAATGGCATTTGTTATGATCTCGAAGCTACACATATTAGCTTGAGTAGAGAATATGTAATATATGAAGAACATTCTGAACAATAATATAGACCTGGCATGATCAAAATTTCTTAAGGAAGAACTGTTTGAATCTCATCACTCAACAAATTGAGGAGGAAGGGCCCACTCTGAAGAATGCTGGCGATTTCAGTAGCTTACATTTAGTTTGTTTGAGTTCTTTAATAGAATACAATTTTCCTTCATTTCAATAGTTAGTTTTCATAAATAGTTTTGCAGACAGATTAATATCATAGCTGAGTAGGAAATAATTTTCCTTCTTTTGTATTGTTTCCTATAGATGCATTCATAAACCCTCATAAACCATCATCCCTTGATAGCATATTGCTCGGACGCCTTTCGCAAGCTTACACTCTCGGATTGACACGTATAGACCAGTGGAACTTCATCATAAAATTGTTAATTATTTTGTTATTATTTGCCCCAGCATTGGCCTATCAGATGGAGTGAAACATAAGTTGAAGCCATTGAAGGAAAAAGAAGAAAAAGTATGTAGTGTTGCCAAAACATGTTTTGTTGATGGGAAGGAGTTTCTCTAAGTTAGAAGGCGTGAGCACATGTGTTTTATTGTAATCCCACAAGATGATTAATAAGTAGAGGCACATGTAGGGGTTGTAGATTTGTTGGGAGAGTTTTTTGATATTGTGTCATATGATTTACCTGATGGATTACCCCCAGTGAGGAAGATTAGTCACCAAATAGACTTGGATGAGGTATTGCAGAAGGGGTTGATTTGAGAGATTCTAAGCCCATGTGTGGTACAAACAGTTTAGCACCAAAGAAGAATGGAGAATGGAGGATGTGTACAAATTCTCGAGCTATCAATAAGATCACAACCAAGTACAATTTTTTATTGCCAAGGATTGATGCTATTATGGATTGTTTGAGTGGAGTTGTGTATTTCACAAAGATATATTTGAAGAGTGGGTACCATTGTATTCGCATTAGAGAAAGAGATGATGGGAAGACCGTCTTAAAGACAAGGGAAGGATTGTATGAGCACTTAGTCATGCCTTTTGGGCTAACCAATGCACCAAGCACTTTCATGAGGCTCATGAATGAGGTATTAAAGGAATTTCTGGGTAAGTTTATCATTGTTTACCTAGATGATATATTGATCTTTAGTAAGACATTGGAGGAGCATTTGATGCACATTCGTAAGGTGTTTGATAAGTTCAAGGAAGAAAAATTACTGATAAATTTGAAGAAGTGCAGTTTTGTTAAGCTGTTGGTGTACTTGGGATTTGTAATTTCAACCAAAAGGTCTAAAAATGGACCTTGAGAAAATGAAAGCTATCCTTAAATGGCTTGCTCCAAGGAGTGCAACAGAGGCAAGATCTTTCCATGGACATGCTAGAGATAGTTTATAAGAGGCTTTAGCAGTATTTGTGGGCCTTCAACTAAAACAATGAGAGGGGATAAGAAAGAATTTAAATGGACTATAAGAGCAGATAAGAGTTTTGATATGTTGAAACAGAAAGTTGCAAAACATCCTATTTTAGTACTTCCAAATTTTAAAAAGGTGTTTCAAGTAAATTGTGATGCTAGTGGTATTGCAATAGGACCTATTTTGAGCCAAAAAGGTAGAGTTGTTGCTTATTTTAGTGAGAAGTTGAATGATACCAAAAGAAAATGTATTGTTTATGATTAGGAATTTAACATTATAGTTTAGGTATTGAAGAAGTGGAGACTATCTTCTTCTTAAGGAGTTTGTTTTGTACACTAATCATCAAGCTTTGCAATATTTGAATAGTCAAGAAAAATTGAACCAAAGACATTTGATGTGGGTTGAGTTTTTGCAGAGTTATACATTTGTTTTGAAACACAGAAGTGGGAAGTCTAACATACTCTTAGTAGAAGAAAAGATTTACTAATAGAAATATAGATTGAGGTGGTTGGGTTCAAGGAATTCAAGAATTTGTTTTCCACAAGATCCTAATTTTAGCGAAGCTTGGTAAGCTTGTACTAAACATGTTGCACTTGATAGGACAAAGTGGTTGAATTTCATAATCCAAGATGATATGTTGTTTAAAGGAAGTTAATTGTGTATTTCCAAAAGTTCTATGAGGGAGAATCTCATCAAGGAGAAGCATAGTGGAGGATTGGCTACACATTTTGGGAGAGATAAGACCATTGCTTTGGTTGCTGAGAATTATTACTAACTACAATTATAGCAAGATGTGACGAAGTTTGTACAAAGTTGAGAGTATTTCATATGACAAAAGGCATGAAGAAGAATATTGGGTTGTATCAACCATTACCTATACCAAAGAAGCCATGGGATGAGGTTAGCATGGATTTCGTTTTTTGTTTACCAAGGACACAACGTGGGCATGATTTCATATTTGTGGTGATTGGTAGATTTTAAAAAATGACACATTTCATTTCTTGAAAGAAGACTAGTGATATTCATGTAGCTGAGTTGTTTTTCAGAGAAGTGGTGAGATGGTCTACCAAAGAGTATAGTTTCAGATAGAGATACCAAGTTTGTTGGGTAAAATTGACATACATTTTGGAAGAAATTGAAGACAGAGTTGAAGTTAGTTCATCACATCATCCACAGACAGATGGACAAACATAAGTTGTGAATCAAGTTTGGGGAATTCATTAAGATGTTTAGTTGGAGATAAGCCAAAAGGCTCGGATATGGTTCTGAGACAGACAAAATTTGCATATAATAATTCTGTCAACAGGAGTATAGGTAAATCACCATTCCAGATTGTATATGGAGCAATTTTAGAAATGCTTCTAAATTGAGGCAACTGGATAAAGGAGAAATAAGTAGTGCTGAAGCAGAAGAATTTGCTGAACATTTGAAGAATTCCATGAGGAAGTGAGGAAGCACATTATTACGATGAATACACAGTATAAAGCTAAGGCGGATGTGAAAATGAGGTATGCAAAATTTCAAATTGGAAATAAAGTCATGTTTCATTTGAGAAATGAGCATTTTTCAGTTGGTACATATAATAAGCTAAAAATGAAGAAGTTTGGATGTGCAAGACAATGAAAAGACATGACTTTGGAAGTGCCTATGAAGTGGAGTTGTCAGCTGAATTGAATATTTCACTAGTTTTTAACATTTCAAATTTGACAGAGTATTATGAAGGAGGTGATGGAGATGAAGTTGTAGAGACTCAGTGTAGTATTCCAACAACTAGTTTGCCTACAAAGGAGATTGGGGAGATACAAGACAATCATGTTGGTAAAAGTACAAGGAATAGAACTTATGAAGAGTATCTGATCAAATGGAAAGAGAGGCCAGTAGAAAATTCATCATGGCTAGCAAGGAAGGAGGTTAATAGCCTTGGTTTTTATTTGAGCACCAGAGACATGATGAGATCACTTCTCAAATTACCCTAGGTGTCTGTTGTAAGAGCATCTTGGGTGTAAGAGAATCTTGCATAACCCAAAAATATTTCCTTTTTGTTTCTTAACTAAGGGCTGTCTTAGTGTAGAGTTCTTTCTAGAGGCTTCCTACTTAGTAAGTCAGTCATACAAGCTTAGAATGTCTTAATTTCAGAGAAGGATGTTCATCTTGGATATATCATTCTGCCATGTGAGGCTCAGTGTCATATCATGAGTATTTGAAAAGTTATTGCAAATTTTTGGTATTCAATTTTGGTATAAAAACTTCAAGCTCATCCTTGAAGACCTTAGAAACCTCAAATGGGCTTTGAAATGGGGTCAATTAAACCTTGCATGAGTTGGGCCCTATAGATCAAAAGCTAGGGATATTGAAAAGTGGTTATAACAGCCAATCAAAGTAACACTTCAAAAGTTATGATGGTTAACTTTAGAAGTTGGGCCAACCAAAATTTCAAAAATAAGTGTCAAAGGTGTATCAAGCCAACTCTATATGTAATTTTAAGGAATGCACATATAGAAACCTCCCGTATAGTGTAAAAATGCCTATTTAAAGAATGCACATACATTGTCTTAAGATAGCTCTGGGTAATAGTTCACAACTCTATGTTGCAAATTATTATAAGGAAGACACCCATGTGGGTTTACATATTGTAGTTCAAAATTTTGTAATTCCGCATTTACAATGATAATAAAAAGCCCATATTTTGTTCTTGCCAACTGTTGTTGTTTCTGTTATGTGTTTGTGGTATTTAAGGAAGCATCCTTCATTACAAAGAATCCAAGGCAATGAAAGAGCTATACTAGCTCTTTGCTCTCTTTTTTGGCTTTTTGGTTTTCTATTGCTAGTCGTTGGTTCTGGTTGTGTTTGTTGGACCTTGTTGCTTCCAAAAGTTTTTTAGTATCTCATTTTGTGGGATTTTGATCTGTGCTCTACTATTTTATCTATTGAGGTTCTAGGTCATTGTAAAACTTGATTTTATCTGCTACTTTAATATTATGGATTGAATGCTTATTTCATGATGTTTTTTGTATGGGTTTTCGGGTCCCCTCAAAACCTATTTTAACATGATTCCACAAAAAAAGTTCATTTGGAAATAGTAAAATCTGGTACTAAATAGCTTTTCATAATCATGTGAAAAAAAGTTCATTTCCATTCCAATTATAATTGAAGAAAAAAGAAATAATTTTAGATTATCAATTTTATATGATATAAATTGTTATAGATATTTGTTATAACTTAGCTTGTTACATGAGGTAAGTAGAGAATATGACGATAGTTCTATCTAATCACTCATGCGAAGTTGTTTGTTACTAACTTTTCTACCCCACTTAGCATATAGATGGGCACTACTTAGAGAGACAACACTAGACACCCTATAAGTTTTTTATTGTTGGAATAAGAAAAATAAAATATAACAAGGCTTTAAATGAAAACAAATAAATAATAACAGCTGAGAACCAACTCTGACAAAATGAACATCAGGAGAAACTAGACATTGCTGCCATGAATTACACTGGGAAGAAGAAGACTCTTCCGTGGACGAAAAAAAGAAAAAACCAGATGGTTGTTGACATGAATTACACCAAGAAGAAGCAAACTTTTCTATGGCCTATAATAGAATCCAGCACTTCGGATATTTTATCAACAGCAATTTCATCCTCAAACAGCTGCAAATCAAGAAAGTAATAAGAATTAAACCAATCCTCTGTGCATCTACCTGTTTAGCATTTAAGCCTACAGAACCTATCATTAAACTTCGAGCAAACATGATCGTGATACTAAGTAGCAATCTTCCCTTCAACAGGTGTAGTTCTTCTTGAAGTTGACAAACAGAACTTTTAGTTCAATGTTGACATAGAGTTTATCCTAAATATTTGCCAACAAACTTGATACCTTAAGGGAAAGATTCCAGCAGATCATTTGACGTTCAATTTAGAGGGGCAAGAACGTGTCATTCAATACAACAGAGCAACATAATCTCCAAATAGACTTGAGGATTACTTATCTGCAGGACTGCATAAGAATGTTGTGATGGGGGGAGCTACCAAGCAGAGCCATTGTACATGTACAACCCTGTTGGAAGAGAGCAGAAAGAGATGAAAAAAGGGAACACCAGATGTGAGCGTGAGAACAAAACCAAAAGGGCATGTTTTATGGATTCTGCTTGAGCCAAAAAAGGACATGAAAGTGAAGGATGAAGAAATTTGAGGCGGGATCCAATGGGTAGCTTAACATAAAGAATTTCCCAAGCTAAGAGCTGAGATTGGGCATTCACTTTGTATTTCCAAATTTGCAGGCTAAGTCTGTTCCAGTTAGACCAACTGAATTTGAATTTCCATTTAGCATTAAGACGGGGTGAGATCATAAGAGTATGAAGAAGTTTCTTAGAAACAACTTTACGAGGAAAAAATAGATACTATGTTTATCAGGCCACCTCCAATCTTTGAAGAAGGTAGAATGACAGGGTGAAGACACCAGACATCAGAGCTCAAGAGGAACTAGCTGTTGTATTAGGAGAAGGGGTTGTTTAGCAAAGGATGCTAGTTTAAACTGACATCTAAGTTGCTGCCGCTACTTCCAATTAAAAGTGATTGGATCCCACAAATTTCAGAAAACTTTAATTCCCTTCTTAAAAAGGTCTTTACCCTTGAAGTTCTTCATGATACCAAGCGGTTTTTCCACTTGCTAAATTAGCCAACTCCACCAGATAGAGGAGGTAGCAAACCTGAGGCCATGACTAAAGGACTAATCATACCAAATCAGCATTCTTGAGGTAGTTTTCCAGGCTTGCTAAATGGGGTTAAATGGAGCTGATCCATCCAGTTTAATATAAAGGAGCTAACAAGAGTTTATCTTTCCAATCAACCTTGTCCTATGAATGGTTAGCAACAGCAGATTGGATTCGAAATCTAACTAATTATTTCCAGGGTGCATCTCCTTCCAAAGCTCGCAAAATCCATTAAGTGGTAAGGCAAATGCCTTGGATGAAAGGATCAATTATCCCCAAACCACCTTTTCATTTGGTTGGATACAATGCAGCCATGAGGTGGAGGGATGACCACTCTTATTACCCGACATAGCCCAAATAAAATTTCTAATTAGTAGAGTTAGGTGACTAGTATTTTTTTGAGGTCAGCAATGTAAACATGACTAGCAATGAGGATTTTGTTGGCAGCTTGAATGCTACCAGCCATGGAGAGAAACCAATTAGTCAAGTTCAACAACTTGTTTCTAAATTTGGCTAAAACCCAATTCCACATCTTTCAAGGAGACTCCAATACCAGAAGGTATACCAAGGTATCTGGTAATTGTGCCATGTTAAATTTCATGCCATTCAGGAGGGATCTAAGAAAGGCGTGATGCTGGACAGGACATCATAAATTCAGTTTTGTGTATAGCAAGCTTGGATCCAGATATAGTGCAAAAGAGATCTAAAATGTCTACAGTGTTAGCTATTTCATCAGCGGTGTTTTGGACTAAATACATGCTATCATCAGCAAAGTGGGAATTAAGCACTTTCCCATTACCTGGCAGTGAGATACCATGGAGAAGTTTAGATATATCTTCCCCTTAAAAAGCTAGTTTGTTCTGGCCTCACAATCTCCTGAGTTATATGTTTTATTTGGTGAGCCAAAGCTTTGGCAATGATTTTGTAGGAAGAATTAAGTAAAGTAATAGATTGCCATTCATCTTCAGTGTCTTCATTTTGACCTTCGGGAATAAGCTTAATCAATCCTTGTTTATTACTACTCCCAATGATCCAGTTTCAACTACTTCAAGATAAACATTATAGAAGTCTTCATGAATGTGAGGCCAAAGAGCTCTGTAAAATTCAACTGGAAGACCATCAATTCCTGGGCTTTTCTCCAAGTCCATGCTATAAAGAGCCTCATCAATCTCTTCCATGGAAAGAATGCAATCAAGATAGTTTCTATAGGCAGGGTCGATTTTAAATGAAATACAATTCACAACACAATCTTCAACAACTGGAAGAAGGGGATCTCCAACAGATTCATGAATAAAAAGCTTCTTGTACTGTTCATAGAATGTTTTTAGAATGACTGATTGATTGGTTTGCATGAACCCATCGGCAGATCTTATGCTGGAAATTTTCTCTTTTTTGTGTTTGTGCTGTAGAAAATGAAAGAAAAATTTAGACCCTTCATCCCCATCTTTGATCCATTGAAGACGAGCATGCACTTGTGCTCCTTTCCTTTGTAAACAACCAATTTTCTAAGCAGATTTTCTGTTTTAACCATGGACTGTTGGAGGTTGATAATAAATGGACCAGACATCAAAAGAGAACGACTATATTTTAGTTCGACCTTGGAGAGATTTTTCAAGTCTGCGACATTTGGCAGCAGCTCTTCATTCATAATCACGAAGGAATTGTGTGCAATGGGTGATGCTTCGTTCCCACCAACTTATCCATCTGTCATGCTGGGACTTAGGTTCAACTTTCCATATTGCTAAATGACCATCAATACAATCATGTTGATTTAAATTAGAAATGTTTAATTTGTAAGGAAGCTCATAATGGAGGCGAGGAGAATCAGTGAAAGAAAGAGTGGTGAGAATGGGGAGGAGATCAGAGTGTAGCAGGCTCAACATGAACTAAAAGGCCAGCATGAGATAGGAGAATTCGACAATTAGGAGACATAAAAGCAGTCCAAACGGCTAATTTTTCTCAAAAGGTCATCATGACAATTAGACCAGGTATACCAGTGTGGCATTTAAGAATTCATCTTTCCCAAAAGAGGGCCATAGACTCCTAGTGCATTTCAAGCCAAAGTCCAAGATTCAAATTCATTATCGGTTAGGAGGGAAGAGCTGTCCCAGCTATGATCAGAAGGATATTCTACCATATTAAAGTCACCACCCAAACTCTATTCAGCAGTGGGAAGGTGGAGACGAAGCCATTCCCAAAGTGAAGTTCTCTCCAAAGGGAAGTTTGGTGCATAAATAGAACAAAAACCGTAGGAGGTTTCTTGAAGGAGAACGGTAGTCCATGTGCAGCAGTTGTACAGATCAGATCCAGTAGCCACGACATATTTGGCAAGCCACAGTGCAAAACCCAAAACAGGGCCACCACGACCATCAGCATGATTAGTATGAAAGAAACGAGCTTCTGGCCAAATTGAAAAAAGGATAGCATCTAATCGCACATCACTGACTTTCACTTCCTGAAGCATGATAACATCAATGTGATTTGCCTGAATAGAGTGCCTAACATGAAACTTCTCAGTGGGGATTGTTAGCCCCCAAACATTCCGGGATTGAACAATACACTTCAATAGGAGGAGCTAGGAAGAGTTTCCTCATCTACCATCAAGACATTGAATTGATTCTATGAACTATATGTCAGAGTATCCATGCCATTATCTAAACTTTGTTGTTCCCGAGAGGGAGATCTAGGTCAAGGCTGCCTGAGTCTATGAGGTTTGGGACAAGGAGGTTGAGCTGACATAAAGGACTCAACAGCATTATTCTGTAGGGTCTCTTTTTTCCATTTAGAAACTCCGTTACCATCGTCTGAGACAACATCTTTGAAAGATTTGGGACTGGTTGAGGATGCAGGGCAGTGAGAAAATGGCATGGATGGTGAGGTGGGTGTGACAGTGGAGGAAGTGATCTGGTTATTGGAGGATTGGAGAATAGAATCTGGTTTCAAGGTATCTTGAACAGGGGCAGCAGTGGCAACATTTGTACTAACTACTAGGTGGGGCTTGTTGCTGATGTGGTTTACAAACTGGGCAGTCTCGAATAAGATGGCCCTCCCAACGGCAATAGAAGCAAGCATTAGGCTTGTTCAGATACAAAATCTGTTGTTCCATTTCAAACCCAGGTCCCACCAGTCTTATAGTTTTACGAAGGGTTTGGGTTAAGTCCATCTCAAAACATGCTCTTGGTTGTACACATAAACTAGCCCATTTATCTGTATATTGTTTATACCATAGGACTCTTCCTAACTGAGAGGCAGTGGCTTGCAGAAAAGGACAGAAAGCCAGATTGAGAAATGGGAATTCAACCCACAGGGTATTTGGACTTAGAAATTTCTTCTAGATGGAAATCAAGTTCCCAAGCTTTTTGACCAGGGTTTAGAGGTAGGAGATCCAACATCAAATAAGGATCTGAAAATTTTGTAAAACAATTAACTACCTTTGTTTCTGGTAATAATGTTTTCATTTGTTTCTGCTCTTGATCAAATAGAATGCTAATCTTGTGCGCATCATAAAAATCTTTTATTCATGCATGCATGGGATTCATTGTTTCATCAACATATTTTAATTAATATTGTATTCCCCTTTGTAATAAATATAATGCAATTTGTGCGGTCCCCTGAAAAGAGCTCTATTATGGGGAAAATGAACTTTAAAATCAACTGAAAAAAATAGTGAGGGAGAAAAAGTTAAGCAAGTTTAGAACCTGATTTGGAGAAATGAAACTAGTTTTAGCTTAATTTGTGTAAAAAGAAGCAACTGTTGTACTTTGTTATCTAGTCTACGTATAGAAGTACAACAGCTATAGTAGTTATGACACAATAACATTACTATAAGTTGAGTTAATATAACAATAAAGCCCAAGAAGTTTGAAATTCCAAATTGCTTTTGTTTGGATGTATGCAATCAAATAATGAATATTGATAAAAAAAATTTAAAAAACACATGCTAGAAAATCCAAGTTATTCTTATTCCCTTCTCATCAACACGTAGTGAGTATTGAATCGATGTGCTTATTTTGAAGATTCTGCCCCATCTTTAATATTCTAAGTTGCCGGTTCGAATTCTGGTACAGATGCAGGTTTGAGATTCAGGTTCGAAATTCGTCTAATTTTTTTTGGGCTTGGGCTCAAATTCATTTTGGGTCCATCCATACAAAAACATACGTTTTTTAAAAATATGTATGTGTGTGTGTATATATGCAACAAAAAATAAATCCATACTTGAATCTGCTAATAGTAAAGGAACATAGCAAAATACACCACCAAATTTATGTTTCAGTTCAATAGGACATTAATTGCATCATTTAGCCATACAAACAACTTGATACACTTCCTTGGTCACATGCATGTAAAATATTTCCATATCAGGGGGACAGTTTGAGAATGAAAGGAATTGTCAAAAGATAAGTGCAGTTATCTGAATTTTAATTGTCTATTGATTAGAGCATTTCTAACCAGGCTATATCAAAAGGTGAGATAAAAATTTGAAGTCCTGGATTCAAAGATATCATATCTTTTTAAAGACGTTCCTCTATAATATCATCAATTTAAATGTCACCTATTGTCAATTTGGATTTCCTCTATAAGCAAGTTTTCATTTTCATATTCAAATGCATAAATGACATATGAAGATCTTCTTGGGTCTTTTTAGTGATCACAATAGGGTTGGGAGGACAAAAAAAACACTTCAAAAAAGTCTTAAAAAATGTTCCGAGACCAAATTCAGCCCAGATCTAGATAGCAAATTCTTCAAAATTCACTGCAAATTCTGCCCGGGTCCCTTTGACAGAATTTGCAGCAAATTCGTAGCTTTGGAAGAGAATTTGGAGAGAATTTGACAAGGACCAGACTTTGTACAGAATTGAACCAGACTTTGAGGGTTGCTGGTGAGAATCTGGTAACTTAGTTAATAGTGTATCATTTTCAATATTCCCTTTAACATAATAACCAACTTTCCCATCCCCTTTCTTTGAAAATAATATTTTCCAGATGGAAAACTAAAATTCAAATTGTTACAGAAAGGATTCTAAACAGTGAAATAACTACTTAAAATTGGAGTTGAAGGTGACAAAACAGACATATAGCATTGGCTCTTATTTCCTTACAGTTGCTCAAAGTATCTGTCAGATATCAGTTTCCTTATGAAGATTGTAGCTTTATTCCTATATCTTTCAATATACAAAATAATCCCGTGCTACTTGATTACAAGTACACTTCCATAAAAACAAAAATCCTCACAAAATACACTAAATATGAACCAACATGCAAAATTAGACTTGAAAAATGTCTAATTCGAACCTGTCAGTTACTGAGGAAAATCACTAATATACAGTAAGCTACCAGAAAGATAAATCTCAAACCAACAACCTTACAATTCTAGGCTTCCTCTTCATCTTCTTCCTCCGATGCTTCTTGTAACCACTGTAATGCAAAAAGAAAAATGTTAAGAATGATAGAAACAAATTTTATTTCAAAGAATTCATTTTTTCACAAAATAATTCATTGCAACGCAGGAAAAACTCCAACATATGTGATTGAAGTATAACCTCATAAACAGACACAAAATTAAAAATAAACTTTGAATTGGTGGGTTCAGAAGGAATAAACGACAGATATATGGAGGAAACCTTATAAAATGGCAGAAGCTTAATTATATTGGAGCTGCAAAAGTAAGCCTAAGATAGGGAAAGGGATCCTTAGACATGATAGACAGGCAATCCTTGTTAATAATTTTAGTCCCCTTCGGGTAGAATTCACTTTGTAAGGAAAGTCTAATCACCCTTCTAGGAGTAGGATTGGCTAAGGAAAATCTATCGAATAAAATTTAAGTGGAAGATAAATTGATAATTATTGAAGCAATCAAAAAAGAAAAGTGCAGTGACAGGATAATAAATAAGTATAATTTAAGAAATAAGATGGAACTGACAATTTTGAATTTTCAGTTGTCATACTAAATCAAGGGGATGTAGGAAATGTGGAAAAAACTTTATTAAGATTGGGTCAAGTTTAACCATGATGGAGATGTGAAAGCAATTTTAGGATTAGGAAAGTGAACTTTAGATATAACGGAAGAAATGGAAAAATTCTCAATGGTAATTATTGAAGAAATGAAACTCAAAAGTCCAATGATAGGACAAAAAACAGTACCATTCAAGAAATAAAATGGCAAATTAGAATTTACATATACAGGAGACAAGAAAATTGTAGCAGATATAGTGGTCAGCTGGCAATTGTAAAGGTTGGAAAGAGATATAGTACTCGCCACTTTCTTTCAATGGCATTAGAGTTGATATTACTACTGCATCTTCAAATGCTTAGTGCCATGCTAGAATCACTTTGTTGTTGAGGCGGCCAACAAGATTCAAACCCTTACTGGACCACTAAGCTTGGAGGCGTTGTCCCTCTTCTGGGCCATTCAGCTCAAGAGTTTGAACAAGTGAAGGTGGAGAATGATAGCTCGCTAGAAATGGCCTCATGGGAAGAGTTCTCTAAGTAGTCTCTCTATTTTCGGACCAAGATAAAAACCAAACTCTCTCAAATCAAAAAATAAATAAAACAAAAACATCACTACACTGCACTTACGTAGAAAACTTTTCCCTTCAATAAATAATTTGCAACTCTGGATCAAAATGAAGAAAGATTTTTCTATGCTGAAAAAGGTGCTGTGCTCCCACTAGTACCATCTCAGGTTTGAGTCAGATAAAAGAGATAGATAAAAGAAAAGTATACAGATAAATGATTGAAGACATTGGCTACAGGGATAACTTTAATGATTGTGCTTGGAGGTGGTGTGCCTCTGCTGGGCAATTGAACTCAAGGGTTTGAACAAGTGTGGAGAATGATGGCTCCCCAAAAATGGCCTCGTGGGAAAAGTTCTATAAGTAGATTCTCTGGTTTCGGACCAAACTAAAAACCGAACTCTCCCAAATCAAAAATCAAAAATAACACAAGAACATTACTAAACTGCACTTAAGTAGAAGAGTTTTCCCTTCCATTAAAATATGCAATTCTGGATCAAAATGAAGCAAGATTTTTCTATGTTAAAAAAGGTCCCTATGTGCTCCCACTACTACCATCTCACGATTGAATCAGATAAAGGAGGATAATAAAAGAAGAGTAGACAGACAAATGATTGAAGACATTGGCTTTAGGTATAACTTTAAAACATCCATACTCTCTAGAAAAAAGTGTAAAATCTTGGTGAATCCAACATTATCTTGGGGGGGGGGGGGATATTTTAATAATGATGGCAAAAGAATTTACTTCTAAAAGGAAAAAAAATTAATTAGTACTGGAAAATGTATTTCTAAGTGTGAAAATTTTAGAAAATACTGCTGACTATTGTTATTGGGGATACTATAAAATATAATAGGCGAATGCTTTGCCTTTAAAAGAAAAAAGTATTTGAGTGTATGTGTGAAAAGTTTTACACTTTTTTTTTTGATTGGTAAGAGGCCAAAGCCAAGATTAATTATTACTATGTCTTGTTATTAACTTTTATTATTTATTAAGGCTAGGTAGATTCGAACCCAAGACCTCCTAAATAAGAGGCTCACAATTTTACCAATGTGTTGTAGACTCTTGCCCGAAAAGTTTCATTGTTACTACAAAGGAAAAACTTATTTAATTGTATTGATGAATTTTTTCTGCCGCCTGCTTAATTCTACCAGCTAATATTTAGTTATTTATGGGAAAATATTTTATTTTGTTCGCAATTTTTTCAATCTCTTGAAAATTTAACATTCTATTAATAGCCACTTTTCAAGAGTTGTGACACGTCATGTTGGATCAATGCCAAATGGCAAATGATCAGAGATCTAATTAATGCAACATCATGTCGAGAGAATAATACCTTTATTTGTTGCCAAGTTGTCTGCACACTGGTATCAATAAGCCCAACCGAATCGACACATACATAACATCCATTGTTTTACCAATTTAAATGAATTATTTAGGATGGTTTGATGATTGTAGATCAATGGCTTAAGTTTAATTTTGGCTTGAAATTCTGAAGGAATCACAGTTATCCAAAAAGTCTTGGAGTAGAGACACGTATCAAAATGTAACCCTTGCCTTAGCCTTGATCGTTGATTACAACTGGTTAGTAGGTTACGTGGACAGTTGATAATGTTGCATTGTCTTCATGGACATTAAAGAACAAAGAAATGTCTTGTCACTAATATTCTCAAACTGCAATCCACTCAGCAGACACAACTTTCAATTTGATAGTGATGATATTTCGAATTTAGCACACGTGCATTTATGGAAAAGATTTCAGATATATGTAATATTTATAAAATTGAAGGACAAACGAATTAATAAGGTTAGAGAATGAATTATTGAGAATCAAGAGCTATTTATAACCGATCTATGCTTCTTTAATTCTCCTTTGGTAGATAAAGTGTAGGAACTTTTGCTGGTTGGAAGTCTGCCTCTGGTTTAGGTCTTTAGGTGTAATAACCCCAATAGGTTATAACTCCTTCAAACACCAAAAATCTTTATACTTCAGTTGTTTGACATTTTGTCAAACACTTTGCAAGCAAGCTCTGGTACCACTGTAATGGTCCTGCTCAATTTCGACCTTAAAATGCTAATTGAAGGCTCGAAGAATTTTGTCAAACACTTTGCATAGAAGGGGCCATATGACTGATATAACTTTTCAGATTGCTGCAATGACTCTTGTTTCGATTTGCATCAAAGAGAATGCTTACAAAAAGACTCCAGATTGTCTAAACAATGACCTAACATGAATGTGCAACTAATTTTAACAATATTCAATACAAATATGTGACTTAAACTACTTGCAATATGCAGCTACAGCAACTAGTAATTAAGACAAATACTTTGGATGCAACCTAAGATGGCATTAATGCACTTACAACCAAGTGGCATTAATATAAACACTTAGTATGCAAAATTATAACATTATTTATGCCAAAAAGAGAACTTACAGCCAATTGATATTTTGTCAAACAATTGGAATGCAAACTAATAAGCTGATCATCAACTCTAGGGTTGCAATATAGATAGTCTAAAAATTACAACGCTCTTTCAATTGCAAAATCCTAGCCTTCCTTTGATACCAATAATGCCAAATGGCAAACAAAGACAAGTACAATGTAAAATAATGAAGTGCTGAAGCCATATTTTGTACTCAGCTGAAAACCTACATTTCTCAGAAAATATGCCAAATGAGAAGTGAAGAACCTGAATGTGGATGGCTGTAATATTTTCCTTCAATGCTGCCCCTTCTGCGTACCTTTTTTTTTCCAATCTGCTTTTTCCACTTGCTTTTTTCCAGATTTTCTTTTTTCGTTTTGCTTTTTCAGATTGCTTTTTTTCGGAGCTGCTTTTTCAGACTGCCTTTTTTTTTCAGTTTTGCTTTTTCGGCTTGCTTTTTTTGGACTACTTTTTTTTCGGTTTTGCTTTTTTGGCTTGCTTTTTTCGGACTACTTTTTTAGCCTGCGGACCTGCTAGAAATGACCTCCAATAATTTCGGCCCTGCTAAAATTGCCTCCTGAAATGCTGAAATGCTGAAAATGGCCTTAGGCCCAATGATGTCCTAATTGAAGTGACTGAAGTATCACCTCCAATTGTGCAACCCTTCAGAAGATATTTCACTTCCTCAGTTATGCTAATCCAAGGGAGTTTTCGTTCTCAAAGATCAACTGACTATCTAAAACCACTTGGCTCCACAATAGACTATGTGACTGAATCACAATTTGATGTCAAAAGAGAAATAAACAACTGGATGATTAGAATGAAGCCTGGGGTGCCTATTTATTCTTTTTCTCCACTTTCTCCAGAAACTTCTAGAACATTATTTTATTTTATCTATTAAGTGACTTTATAAAAAATATTTTATAATTCAAGTCACTTTATTGAATTAATTAAATATAAAGTTACCTTTTAATATTTATTTATTTGATAACTTTATAAATAATTAACTTAATACCACTTATTTATTTAATTAAAATAATTAATTAGTCATCCTCATAAAATATTCATTCTTTTGGACAACCTAATTAATTAAATTAATTAAATCAAATTGCCTCCAAAATGGGGACATGACATTAGGATGCATAATCTGATATTCTGATTTCTGAAGAAGAACACGCCTATCTGATTGAGAGGTGCATCTGAGAGGAGGACCAGAAGGCCTTTTTGAGCCTGGTCTCAGACCCAACCCTGGCATCTGTTTGTAGGTAGGTTGGAGCATTTTCAAACAAGATTGTTAGGATGGTGTTAATCCAAAAAGCTTCTGCAAAATGTTGACAGGAACCTAAATAACATGAATATTACATCTCAGTTTTTGGTGCTTTTTGTGGGCCTCAGAGGAGACTAGGTGAATATGCTGATGCCATTAAGGAATGTTTTCAAAGAAGAATCTCTGGGGCACAATGTTCATGTGGTTGTCTTTGCAGAAATATGGGTGGGGATCCCATGGCCAAGAGATTTACCTAAGCTTCTCCAACCAGGCCAAAACGTGGCCAGGCAACCTTTAATTTTGAACTTGAGTGTTGAGCAATTGACGCGACACAGAAAATGGACGCGAATTGGTGGGGATTTTCCCCATAAATGGTTTCTCCTGGACGAATTGCAATACTCCAAATCTCTATATGAATTTTTATAGCTTATCCTCTCTGAAGAATTCTACTCAGGTGGAAGGGGAGATCGTTACCCATGACCCGTCCCTCTATGGCCTGCTATTTTGAAATGAAGGGTTTTAGTATTTGGTTTTGGTTTTTGGATACGACTAGTCCACTGCCCTAGTTCCTCATATCCTAACTCATTTGGCTGTAAAGTTTTGGATGGACTCTGGCTATTGTAAATATGTGGAACAATGAAAATCTTGCATATTTGTTTCAGTTTGCCTTTAATGGATTTTTAAAATGCTTCCAATTTGTGAATGAAATGGTTAAAATTGTGTAATAATTTATAGACAAAAATGAAATTACAATGCAATGCCAAGTTAATAATTTGTGAATCTTTAAATGATCTAAAGAAATAACAAATTGAAATTACAATACAATACTCGGTTAATAATTTATTGACACAAATCAATTAGGCTTTAAATTATTTTTCGCCTCAATATTAGATATTTAGCGGTTGAATCCACATGATCAAATTATCAATAACTTTGTAGCCAAATGTGCAACCAAATCAATAAATTTGTAGATATTTTAAACCATAACCTTAATCAATATATTATTTTATAATCTTTCAGATTTTAAATATGCTTAATACTTGCATTGTATAAGAAAAATGAATAAAATTTAATGAAGGTTGGATGATCATAGAAGGACAAACTCCATCTCGTGTCGAACTTGTGAAGGTCAAAAATCTCCACAACCTTCCTGCATAAAACATGTGTCATCGTGTCATGTCAGTCTTCAAATGAATGAAATGTCGTGTTCTTTTTTCTTAACGAAATATCTACATGTCACATGATGAGACCAAACAGCTTATGGGACCTACCGTGCCCTATGAGATCTTATTGGCTGAGGTGGGTTCCTTTTCGTTAGAAGCCGTTACATTAGTCTGGATGCTAAACTATTTAAAGAAACCCCAAGGTCTAGAAAAACATCGCTGGCCCAAGCTAGTCATAGATGAAAAACTTGTCAGGGGAAAAGGCACGTGGATAAAGCAAAATGACAAGTGGATGCGAAAATGGACCATTAGCATCCATACTCGTCCAGATAGTAGTAAAGAAATAAAGAAGTTTGTCATGGAAAAATTTCGCAATATCATATGGACAAGACACATGGAGAGGAAAAAATCTTACTACACTAAAGAATTTAACCCCACTTCAAGTCATGATGAAAAGGCCTCTATAAGAGTAGCTATTAATTGGAGAGCAAAAATACTGATAGCACAACTCAGAACTAGTTCACACTATTTGTGATGTGAAACTGGTAGATGGCAAGTTCCAAAAGAAGAGTGGGCAGGCAAAACTTGTTTATTTTGTAATATGGAGGCAGTAGGGATGAAGCATCACTTTGTCAAAGATTGCCTAGCATATAGTGACATTAGATCTGGATATACAAAAATATCACAGAATAGGGACTTGAACTACTTATTCGAGGAGAATCAAGTGAAGAGAACAACGACTCTGATTATCAAACTTCAGTGACAAAGAGACAAGTTAACCAAAAGTCTGCAACTGAATTCGTTCCTCTCCTACTTTAGTGGGTTGATCATGTGGGTCCCATAGGCTACTTTAGCCTCGTAGACATCATTAAAATCTATCATATCATATCATATCAATGGATATCATGGGTTGTGGTCCATGGTTCATTGGATGATCAAAGATCAGCAGCGTAAGGTTTATTTTGAGACGAATGTGGGAAGGCTAAACTATTTGTACAAACTGACATTGAACAACAAACATGAACATTGCATGGCACATTTAATTAAATCTATTTCGGGTTGAATAATGTGTTATGGATGAAAATTATTAAAAGCTCACTCTAGAAAATAGCCAAAAGTTGGTGTGACGTGTTAGTGTGAATGGTGGGAGCAACATCTAACTCTATAGTATATTCTAATTTACTATCATTGATTTCAAAGTAAATAAAATTCACAATTAACATTTTACGCATATATCATTTATATCAATATGTTATATTTATTATATATTATAATAGAAATTATTAAAATACTGAAAGTGAACACTGAAAATTATATTTAGACATTTCTCAATATATAATTAATTATTTTTAGAGTATATTGTTATACATCCAAATTATTATTTATATATGAATAATCTTGAATACTAAAGATAAATAAAATTAAATAAAATATATATTTAGATGTAATTTCTACTAACTTCTGCAAAAAGAGGTACAAATGTCAATGTTTTCGTGTCAACCTTTAGATGAATGAAAGAAAGGCTATGGCCCATGGAACAATGATGTGTCAAGTGACACGGCTGCCAAACAAGAAAACATCCTATGAATAATGCACCCACAACAACTGACAATGGAAACCGTAACCCGTTGGATGAACACAGATCAACAGCATAAGGTCTATTTCAGGCCAAATGTGGGAATGATAAACAACTTTTACAAACTCCTCTGAAAGCAAGACACATGTCATTGAGTATTGTCCTAAGTTGTCGATTTGGGTTCAGGGACAGATTCGGGTTGGAGGTTTGAATTCGTGGGTTCGGGCAAAAACATAAATTCCCATTTGGGTTTGTGGGTGGGTTGGTGAGTGTGTGTGTGTGTGTGTGTGTGTGTGTGTGTGTGTGTGTGTGTACATATATATACAAGAGAAACATGCATAGTTGCAAAACAATGTCATTTCACAGTATGAATAATTGTTGCTTGATCATTGATTAATGCCAAATGTCAACGATAAACATTAAATACTCGCTCATTAATCTATCTTCATGATTAAAGAAAATCATACATTGAATTACTAAAATGCAAAATATGTACTAGTCCATCAAATAATCAAATTTGAAACATAATGATAGATGACAAGTGTTTAGTAGTTTATCCATGATCATAGTATCAAATGCCCTTCAAGGGTCAAATGGATCATCGAAAAATGAGGTATCAATGGCTACATCCAGGGCTGCAACTATATCTAGATCCTCATCATTGGAACCCAAACTAGTTCCACTAGTCCTAGATGCTGCTATATCATCATCCTCCTCAACATGAGAGATTAGATGAGTGAAATGTTTTTTATTACATCCCTTTTAGAGGTACATAAAAAAAAACTTTAAAAGCACTCTTTAAAGTTGTTTTATTTAACATTTTGGACCCTACTACCCTAGGTCCTCCCAGGGTCGCCGTGGGTTTGTTGTGCATTCACCTAGGTTTGCTCTAGTAAGGACCCGGGTGAACCCACAGTCCAAAATAAGGACCCTTCCCAAACCCACAGCAAACCGAGAAGCGAATTCGGACCCAAATCTGGGCAACAGGGGACAAATTCGACTTCTTAGATGTTGTCTTAGCAAATTTAATTAACTATAGTTAAATTCTAAATCTTTCCTTGTATACTGAATTAACTGAAATAAACTCTATTTTGGGCAGAAATTGTAAAGGATTAAAACTCTTCAAAAACTTTCTAGAAAGGTAACACATGTGACGTGTCAAATAGTCAGACGGAAGCAACAATAAATTTTTTACCCTACAAATAGTTATTAAAAATAATTTATAATACAATTCTACAAATTATTCCTTTAGGGTTTGAACTTTTTGAGCCTTTTGAAACCAAGGGACTCATATTGGTTTGTGGTTCTTGGACAAACCAATATATTTAGGGATATTCAAAAACAACTACCGATTTGAGGAATGCAACAAAGTCCGTTTGCATTAGACTATTCAAATAGAAGTTCCGAGTAAAATCCAGAATACCTACATCTCATGTTTTTAGATTTTTTATCTCATGGCTTAGGTTGTAGTACTAGAATTAAGGGCTGAACTTGAGGGTTAGCATTTTCAGGCTTGTAGTTACTAGTTGTCTAGTATTAGTTTGAACCATTACTAGTACCAATGATGAGGAAACCAAAAAGTACAAGTAAAAGCTAGGTGAATGAAAAAAATACACTTAAGCAAACTGATTAAACAACAAATTTCACTGATGAATACCATGATATTTATGATCCTGTTATCCATGGTGCTAGGCAAATCATAGATATTAGATATACATTGTCTAATAAGGCAGGAAATCCAAGTGGAGCAAAATTTACTATTTTTAACACAATGTTAAATGCAAGTACAAATAAAATTGCATTGTGGGACGTTGGATTAGGATGCATAATGTTACCTAAAGTATTCCCTTGCCTAGAAATTGTCATGGTTTGCACCCAAAGTTATGATAAAGATAGAAAAGGAATTATCAATAAAAATACTCGAAAATAAATTTTATCCATAACCAAGGGTGAATTTGATCCTTCGTTGAACCTAGGGTTTAAACTTTAAAACACAAAACTTAAATGTCCACGTTGACCCAGGAAAACTCGTAGAGGATTATGAGAGAATCAATGCATATTATAGAAATTCATTTAGCAAAGGTTTCATGGTGCATGGTGCTCAACTGGATCAAACTCAAAAGCCTTCTTATGATTTTGATATTTTGTGCCATGGGTTCAAGATACTATTAAATTGCATTGTGGGACGTTGGATTGGGACACATAATGTTACCTAAAGTATTCCCTTGCCTAGAAATTGTCATGGTTTGCACCCAAAATTATGATGAAGATAGAAAAGCAATTGTCAATAAAAATACTCAAAAAGAAATTTTATCCATAACCAAGGGTGAATTTGATCCTTCGTTGAACCTAGGGTTTAAACTTTAAAGAACAAAACTCAAATGTCCACATTGACCTAGGAAAACTAGCAGAGGATTATGAGGGAATCAATGCATATTATAGAAATTCATTTAGCCAAGGTTTCATGGTGCATGGTGCTCAACTGGATCAAACTCAAAAGCCTTCTTATGATTTTGATATTTTGTGCCATAGGTTCAAGATACTATTTCCTTGATAACATTTTCTCTGGGATTGGAAAATACTAATTGGATACCAAACTTCTTGAAACAATTTTTCATATCCATTGTGTAGGTGAACTAGTAAGATATAATTTTGTTGAGCACGTTGTTCAGTCAATGCAAAAACAACTAGTAATGATTACAATAGGTTCCTCTAAGACATTTAGGTTCACAACTAACTTGTGCTATTTGCTTCTAGCAAAGTCTTGTACAATGTTCAAGACCAGCAAGCTTTAGAAACATGTCTATAACAATGTTCAAAAAACTTGCAACAAAATAGCGTGTCCAATATATGAAAGGATACCTAAGATAAGGATGCATGATAACAAAAACAACTACAACCATTTTGTAGACTACTTTTTGGCACCAATATATCATGAAATTACATGCACTCTAATGCCTAGATTGCTTGTGTCTTGTAGAGATTCCATTCAGCTCGAAAGTCAAATGAATTTGGCTAATTGGTTCTTCGTGGAAAATAATATCGTGTTATTATTTTACGGATCAGCAGAACCTAGAAACTTTCAATACACGTGACTGAGAAGGTAATTGCATTAGAATATATACGGGAAATGGAGTACAAATGGACTCTTTCATGGTCAGCAAAAGAGGACCATATTTCCTCCCTTTCCTTTCTCACGTGAAGGGTTCACATTTGAGAGAAAGGCATTTAATTTGGCACATGACTTTTTGAATTTTTTTAGCTTTGGTTTTGATAGTTATTGGCAGCATGATCTAATCAGCATTATTCAACAAGGTTTGTGGCGAATAGGAATTTTGCAAGCAAATTTCAACATGGAAGTAAACCATTGCTAAAAAAGTTGAAAATTAGGGGCTCCAAGGATGAGGTCAAAGTTGAGTCCTTGTGTAGTACTTGCAATATTAACACCTAAGAAGACTAAAGAGTAGAGAATGTGTACTAATTCTAGAGCTATAAACCGGATCATAGTGAGGTATAGGTTTCCTTTGCCTATGATGGATGACATAATGGATTGTCTAAGAGGAGTTAGATATCTTACAAACATAGACTTAATGAGTGGATATCCTCAAATCAAGATCAGAGAAGAAGATAAGTGGAAGACCACATTTAACACAAATGAAGAATTGTATAAATGGTTAGCAATGCCTTTTGGGCTGACCAATGCACCGTGTACTTTCATGAGATTGATGAATGAGGTATTGAAGAAATCCTTGGGTAAGTTTGTGATTGTGTATTTCTTTCAATTGAGACAAGTGTTGCAGAGGTTGAGAGAAGAGAAGTTGTTGATAAACATTAAGTGTAGCTTCATGAAGGAAGAACTAATATACTTGAGATGTGTGATATCTATGAATGGATTGATGATGTACCCTAATAAAGTAAGAGCAATTGTTGAATGGCCTACACCTGAAAGCATATAAGAGGTAAAATCCTTTCATGGATTGGCTAGTTTCTACTGGAAGTTCATTAGCAATTTCAGTTTACTTTGCAGCCCTATGAATGCAACAATGAGAGGAGACTGGAAGGATTTCAAGTGGATATTTGAATCAAAAAGCAGTTTTGTGTTGTTGAAACAAAAGGTGACTAAACAACCTAAATTAGCCCTAACAGATTTTAGTAGGCTATTTCAAGTAGACTGCAATGCAAGTGGGAATGCAATTCAATCAACATTGAGCCAAGAAGGAATGTTTGTTGCCTATTTCAGTGAAAAGTTGAATGATGCAAGGAGACTCAATGTATGATGTGGAGTTATATGCCATAGTTCAAGCCTTGAAGTAGAGACACTATTTCTTGCCTAAGGAGTTTGTGTTTTGTGTGTGGATCATTAACATTGCAATATTTGAATAGTCAAGGTAAGTTGAATCAGAGACACATGAGATGGGTAGAGTTCTTGCATAGTTACACTTGTTTTTCTAAAGCATAAGAGTGGAAAGTCAAATAGAATTGTCAATGCTTTAAGTAGTAAAAGAAACTTATTGGTAGGGGTGAGAATTCAAGCGCTAGGATTTGACGAATTGACGACTTTGTATGAGGAAGAAATTGATTTTGCTAAACCTTGGAAAGCTTGTAAAGAACTTTGTGTAGTGCACCAAAGCAAATGGCTCGATCATTTCATTCAAGAAGAGATGTTATTTAAGGGGACGAGGTTGTGTGTGTGTAGGAGTTCTATTTGAGAAATTTTGATCAAGGAAAAGCATAGTGATGGATAATCATGACATCTTGGCATCGACAAGACAATGGCCTCGGTAGGTGAGAATTACTTTTCGCCTCCGATTCATAAGGATGTAAGGAAATTTGTTCAAAATTCTAGAATTTGTCAAGTTGCAAAAAGGGAGTAGTCAGAACGTGGAATTTAATAAACCTTTGATAGTACTACATAGACCTTGGGAAGACATAAGTATGTGTTGATAACGTAACTTCGTTCAAATAAAAATTAGAAGATTATAATATGTATTTAATATACATACATCCATCACATTAGAATACAAATTATTATCATCCAATGTATCTGATCATTATATCCAAGTATATCTTCAATCTGCCTCTGCATATTCTTTCTTGTTATTTCCATGTACATCTTATATATAGAGATTGAGTCATGATCACAAGATCAGGTCATATGAAAACATATATTTCAGATTTAATTTGGATTATTCGCCTTACAACATTGGCAATAACATTTGCATTATCATGGAGGGCAAATGATAATTAATCCTAATTAATGATTGGGTTTGATTATTAGTGAATTGGTTCATATTAAGGATAGGTCCTCAATGGACATGTCTCCACCGTGTGGAGACTTGTCCATTCAAGGACATATCTGTTCAATAGAATATAAATATGATTAGACCTGATCTGTCTAGAACATATTGATATCAATTTATGTGCAATCTAGAGTAGAAAGAGTAGTTAATAGATTTTCTAAGATATCACATTTCATGCCGTGTAAGAAGACAAAAAACATAGTGCATTTAGCAGACCTATTTTCAAGGAGGTTGTGAGATTGCATGGGTTACCTAGAAGTATTGTTTCCATCAGGGATATTAAATTTGATGGTTACTTTTGAAGGACACTATGTATGAAGATGAGGACAAAATTGAAGTTTAGTTCTACATTTCACCCACAAAAGGATAGACAAAGGTAGTGAACGGGAGTTTGGGGAATTTGTTAAGATGTTTGGTTGGAGAGAGAAATGGAAGTAAACTTTGCATACAACACTTCAATAAACCAGAGTACAAGGAAAACACCATTTGAGATTGTTACAGGAATGAATCCTAAATATCAAAACTAAGAAACATCAGTCATGAGTGTAGAAGAAATGCAAAAGAAGAGGAATTTGTAAAACACATGAAGTCATTACATAATGTAATAACCCCAACTGGTTATAACTTCAACAAACACCAAATTCTTTTATAATTCAGTGGTTTGACATTTCGTCAAACACTTTGCAAGCAAGCTCTGATACCACTGTAATAACCCCAGCTGGCTATATCCTTAACAATCATTAATTTTCCTTTGTTATTCAATAGTCTAACATTTCATCAAACATTTGGCAATCTTTACTGTTATTGTTGCAAATTTGATAATCTGATTTTCAAAATTACACTAGAGAAAGTGATTGGGCACTTAGAATTTCAGATCAATTTAATACTAAGAAGTTTGTATGAATGCCGACATTAATTCATAATTCTACCCTACAAACTGTGCAATTATATAATTATAAAAGACAAACGATTTGCTCCAACTTTAATTCATTACCAACAATGTTTCCAACAAATAGTAGCAAAAATAATATTTAAAATGCCAAGAATCTAGAAATATAGATTGGCTTTGACTTTTAATTTGCAATCCAATGTGAATCTACGGCAGCCCCAATAATATATATCGCAGGCAATATAAATTGAATGCAGCTCTTGAACATTGTAATACGGCCCCTGGGGAATGTCACACAAACCCTCCTTAGGTGAACATGACCGTGTAATTAATAAACTACTGTCTTATGGTGAAACGGCAGCCCTATAACATTCAGATTGAACTCCCAGCCAGGACGTAGAAGCATAAAATTAATAATTCAGCCTTCAATTCACTCTCCAGAATCCAGTCTTCAACACTTGTTCAATCAACTTCTCAATAACAGTAGATACAGTAGAGAAGCAATCACAATTTGCTTTACCTCAACAGCAAATTGCAAGATAAAGTCAGAATCTAACTCTTATACTTTAGTAAGGGCACAAAACCACAGACTCAGAATTGTCACAAAGACAAGCAGCAAACAGATAAACAAATAATCGGATGCTTTACTCATCAAATGGACTCATATTTATAATCTCCAATGCCACAAAGTTTTCCAAATGAACTTCACTTAAGAAGCTTCCTACACACAACATTAAAATATAAAAGTGCCATTATAATATGATTTATTAATTGCTTTTGGCTCCGAAAATGACTTTTTCCACCATAACTTAAATTTCTGACATGTAAGGCCATTGTTTCTTGTTCCCATGATTTAAATTTTTTTGTCCCGATTCCAACGAGCTATGATACTGAAGTGACCAACCAACAACACTATCAATAATAGAAACCTTAGCTTATTTATATGAATAAAAATAATAATTCACCTGTTTTGCAAAAACGACTAAAGAGGCATTAGAATCAATATTTGACAACACCAAAGTGATCCTAATGATAAAAGATGATGAATGAACCCGACAGGGGTGACTTACTATAAATAGATGCTCCCTCCAAGATTCTTGGAGCTGAAACTAGAAGCCCGAAATAAAAACTAAGAGCATCCTCCAACTCCTCTAACTTAACTAAGCTCATTGGAACCAATAGATTGACTTACTATAAATTGTAAGTCCCTCAAGCAGAGACAAAACACACCCTAGGCTGCTGGAAAGCCTATAACCACACAATTGAAACCCTCAAATCCTATTGTCAGCTCACGAGGTTGTCCATGGTGAATTGCCCTGGCCAACTACAAGAACCTATTAAAAATGGGGACATTACAGTCCTCCCTAACTAAGATTGCTTGTCCCCAAGCAATCTCGGAGCAAAATGAACATCACAATCCCCCTAGATCCCAAAGGTAGAACTGCATACTATCCCTGCTATGTACAAGAAACTCCTGTAGCATTAGCACCCAAATAACTGATATGAATAGCAGAATCATCTGGAAACTGACTGTAGATGCCAATGGTGTTGACAACCCATCGAAACTCAATCCCACTGAAATAACAACTTTGTCCACACCCCCATCAAACTGATACTCACACCCAACTACATTGTGGAGCTGGTAACAACTATAGGTAACTAAAACACTACAACCGACTCCAACCTCTACCAAACTGTCTCGGATGTGTAGATACTGCAAGGGGTCTAACTTGCAACTGTCAATTCCATCTGCAAAAGATGGTGCTAACCCATCCCATAATGGATGGTATGAAACTAGAGTCAAACCACACTAACATGAAACCAAGTCCTCTGCCTGTGGGTCAAAAGAAAAGTGATGAGCACTCCTCATAGTGGAATGCTGATAAAAACTCCCAACCTCTATCAAGGGCTCATCATCATCAAACTGGGAATCAAAAGATGGCTCCAATCTCTGACTCCAAACTATTGGTTGAGAAGGATCCCGAGCAACCCTCTCAACAAACCCAACATCGAAATCCTTGTGGGGAAGCATAGTAGACAGAGCCTCTACAATCTTTCCCACCAAACTCTAAATAGCATGAGAGCCTCGGATGAGAGTATCCTTAGACACTCTATATGGATCCTCGCTCACATCTGAACTCTCAAATAGATACTCCATGGAGGACTCTGTGCAGTAGAAATTATATGTGGAAGCATCAACTTGCTCCCCTATGACCCACAACTGATCCCTCTAAATATGTGGCACTGCCAACTGTCCAATACTATTAGCTGTATGAGATGAAGAAATAGATTCTCTTCCAGCAGAAAGAAGCAAATCAGCATGAGAGCCCAACTCTCCTGATACTCTCATCTCATCCTATCTACTACAACCATATCCTAGACGAATGTGTTGGCCACATCATCATGTCCATCATCCCCAACCATAGAAGCAAACTCACTACCAACCACAATATGCAATTGAACTAGATCTGGGGCTGGTGTGGTCCGAACATGCTCCAACTCCACGGTCACCTCATCCAATCATGATTGTGACTCTTGAAGAGCCCACTAAGTACACTGAAGAGAGTCCGCAGTCACCTCAAGCTCTTGTGTGAGCTCCAACACCTCCTCCTCTTTCTCTAACAATGTCACATAATAGGCGCTACCCCACTCCAAAAGGTAATCCCTGTCAGCAACTAGCTACAAATAGTTATGCTTCAAGATCCTGATAGCCTCTCAAAGCGCATGAACCTCTACTAGAGAAAGAGTACTATCACCGTGCTCATCAGACATAGGAGCACCCCAACAAGATGTAGCCAGCATCTAACGGATCACATCATAATGCTCGAAAGTTGAAGAGATGTTGTTTTCACTCACCTTCAATTGATTGGTCACATTATGCCTCTATAACCCCTGCCTTCTATGCAAGCTCTTTGTCTCACTAATTGCACTATGATAGGAAACCAAATCAGAACTACCCACCACAAGATCACTCACTACATGTGTGCTATCGACCTCACACAACTTTGCATCTGAGATACAACTACTATGTACCTTTATCAACTCCTCATCTAAAGAAATGGAAGTCCTCACAAAATCAATATCCCCACATGTTTCAGTTTACACCTCAAAAGATAGATCCTGTAACCACTGATCTTGGAACCCATCCAAAACCTCCTCGGAGTCATTAGTTGATACTTGGCAATGGATATCATACTCGGTGCAACTCATAGCATCATCAAATGTATCATCAGATGTGTCCATACTATTTGCATCCCCACCACATGACAAAGCCTCAACTGTCGTCACTTGACTCTATACCAGGCTGTGAATCAATCACGCTAGAGCATGAACCCACATCCACTGACTCCGCTGTAACATCCAAATCACCAACATCACAGCTAGCTGACTCCATACATGCATTGATCCCACCTGAGGAAGCAACTGTCCCCTACACAAGAGCAACACTAAAGTAGCTGACATATAAGTCGCCAATAACAACTGCCTCCTCCTGTGAGTCTAAAAAGTCAGTGATAACTACATCATCAATTGCCTCTAAACTAACCATCGCGACTACTTTGGGAGCCTCAACCTATTGAAGCTCAGTATTGCTATCCATCACGAGCACATCCGCATGTCCCTGTGAAACAAGTCCATCATCACACTGTAGATAGGACTCACAGGTGTCGTACTAAATATACGTACATCAGCATCATGGACACCTGTCAGGGAAAACTCAAGCTTCCTTCCGTGCAACCTCGATGTCGGCCTTCTATAGGCAGAAACCATATACCTTGCTGCCCTCTCAACTGTCGTTGGATCTAACAAGCTCTCCACCAACCGCTGTTGATGAAAGTTAAGTTTCTCCATACTCTCCTACAAAGCATTCATTTTTACGCTAACTTCCTCATTACTCCACCGACTTCTAGAACTGCCAGTCCTATGTCTATCCATAGCTGGAGAAATGATGTAACAGCAGATCTGAAATAAAATAAAAATTTCCTACCCTATAGGATGGCAAGAAACTGCTCTGATACCACTGTAATAACCCCAACCTGCTATAACTTCAACAAACACCAAATTCTTTTATAATTCAATTGTCTGACATTTCGTCAAACACTTTGCAAGCAAACTCTAATACCACTATAATAACCCCAGTTGGCTATATCCTTAACAATCATTAATTTTCTTTTGTTATTCAATAGTCTAACATTTCATCAAACATTTGGCAATCTTTACTGTTATTGTTGCAAATTTGATAATCTGATTTTCAAAATTACGCTAGAGAATGCAATTGGGCACTTACAATTTTAGATCAATTTAATACTTAAAAGTTTGTATGGATGCCAACATTAATTCATAATTCTGCCCTACAAATTGTGCAATTATATAATTATAAAAGACAAACGATTTGCTCCAGCTTTAATTCATTACCAACAATGTTTCAAACAAATAGTGGCAACAATAATATTTAAAATGCCAAGAACCTGGAAATATAGATTGGCTTTGACTTTTAATTTGCAGTCCAATGTGAATCTACAGCAGCCCTTATAATATATATCTCAAGCCACATAAATTGAACGCAGCTCTTGAAAATTTAACACGGCTCCTTAGAAATGTCACACAAACCCTCCTTAGGTGAACATGACCTTGCAATTGATAAATTGTTGTCTTATAGTGAAATGGAAGCCCTCTAACATTCAGATTGAACTCCCAGCCAGGAGTCAAAGCATAAAATTAATAATTCAGCCTTCAATTCACTCTCCAGAGTCCAGTCTTCAACACTTGTTCAATCAACTTCTCAATAACAATAGATATAGTAGAGAAGCAATCACAATTTGCTTTACCTTAGCAGCTAATTGCAAGATAAACTCAAAATCTAACCCTTATACTTCAGCAAGGGCACAAAACCACAGACTTAGAATTGTCACAAAGACAACAAGCAAAGAGACAAACAAATAATTGGATGCTTTACTCATCAACTGGGCTTATATTTATAATCTCCAAATGCCACAAAGTTTCCCAAATGAACTTCACTTAAGAAGCTTCCCACACACAACATTAAAATATAAAACTGCCATTATAATCTGATTTATTAATTGCTTTTGGCTCCGAAAATGACCTTTTCCACCATAACATAAAATTTTGACACGCAAGGTCACTGTTTTTTGTTCCCATGATTTAAAACTTTTTGTCTTGGTTCCAACGAGCTATGATACTGAGGTGACCGACCAACAACACTATCAAAAGTAAAAACCTCAACGTATTTATATGAATAATAATAATAATTCACCCGTTTTGCAAAAACAACTGAAGAGGCATTAGAATTAAAATCTGACAGCACCAAAGTGATCCTAATGATAAAAGATGATGAATGAACCTGACGGGGTGACTTATTATAAATAGACACTCCCTCCAAGATTCTTGAAGCTCAAACTAGAAGCTCGAAATAAAAACTGAGAGCATCCTCTAACTCAACTGAGCTCATCAGAACCAACAAATTGATTTACTATAAATAGTAAGTCCCTCAAATAGAGCCAAAACACACCCTAGGCTGCAGGAAAGCTTATAACCACACAACTGAGACCATCAAATCCCACTATCAGCTCACGAGGGTCGCAATGGTGAACTAACTTGGCCAACTACACAAACTTGCAATAAATGGGGACATTCACATAATCAACTGTAACAACATTTGGAAGATATGAAACAAAAGTATAAGGAAAACGAAGATGAGAAAAGGAGACATAAGGAATTTCAAGTTGGAGATAAGGTAATGGAATATTTGAGGAAGGGAAGATTTCTAGTTAGAACATACAATAAACTAAAGATGAAGAAGTTTGGACCTTGTAGTATCTTGAAGATGTTTGATACAAGTAATGCATGTGAAATCAAGTTACTAGATACTATGGATATATCACCTATATTCAATGTTACAAAACTCTATTAGTATGATGAAGCATAATTCAATGATGACAATGTAAAAAATTTGGAGCACTAGTTTCCTTAGAAGAAATTGGATGCGATTGGAGAAATTTTCGATCCCAGAGACATAAGGACAACGGTACATTGAAATCCTTAGGAAGTGGAAGGACCAACCAGTTCAAGAATTTTCTTGGTCATCTCAGGCTAAGGTAGACTATCATGGTTTTCCTCTAGCCCCATCAACCAAAAACATTTGCTTTCACTTTTCTTCATGTTACAATTCAATTATGTTTTTCTTTCAAAATCTTGCATTTGCTCATTTTTTCTTGCAGACCTGATTGGCATGGTCCTGTTCTCTTGTTAAATCTTCCTTTGGGTTTGCAACTTGATCTGAATTTTTACTATCGAGTTCTCTATGAATTTTGGCCCAACCTATTTGCTCATTATGTTTTCAGCTAAGTTGAAATTTCCTAACCTTGCGAACCATTTGCTTGGCTTGTGTATCTAATTGGTTCATCCCACAAAGTTCCTTTTCTCTTGGGCAACCTCCATGTGAGTTCACACTTCGTCTCTACTCTTGGTGGAGTTCATGATTTGGGTCCGACCCATCCCACCTTGTGAATTGTAATCTTTCTTGGCCAACTTGATGCATTGTGGTTACTCTATATATTGATGTAATTGATCTTTAACATAGCTTAACAGGGGAGAACAATTTTTGAAGGTCTGAAAAGGGGTCAATCTCAAATTCGATCTATAATCAAGCCTATATGCCTACATTGTAAGCCTCAATGTTGCTGGCCAGTTGTTAAAGAACTTATGAACTTGTGGATGTCTGATCTTGCATTCTCTCAGCTTAGTGTTGTCATTTCCATTGTATGACTCTTGTTGCATCAGAAAATCTTCTCAATTTCTCAATGAGCTTGCCAACTATTCACCAGCAAATCAGAAGATGACACAATAGAGAATTTGTAGAAATTCCACTTCCAATTTATCTTGTGCAAAAACAAGTATTCCTAACAATTGTACATTATAGGAAAGCATATTCTACCAACCCTTGCTACGATTGTTACTTTAATCAAAATTAAAAATATGGAAATTGCCTCTACTGAATCTAGATCAATATCAAGCTTAAACATTATGACTCTTTTAAGTAATAAAAAACTGGCAACAAAATTAGTACAACTTATACTTAAATATTATGTTTCAAATCAAGCATTAGTCCGAAAAATCTAATTTAGTATCATTCCTCAAATGACTAGATAATCCAAAATTATGAATATGAGAAGTCTGCCTCAATAAACTGTGTAACTCAAAATTTTCAAATTGTTTGAATCTACATTGCAGTGTGCTAGATGAGGACATAAAATTTGGCACTGAGCACTTTGAAAAGACAAGTGTCAAGGACATGAATGTGTACCAGCCTGAGATCTTAAAGCCTGGGAATATGATCCTTCAACCCCATATTAAACATTTTTTCACCTAAACTATTAAACATGACTTCCCAAAGAAATGGATTGAAAATTTGGAGGTTCCCATTTTAGGTCTTGAAACGACAATGATAAAGCCAGATCAAGCAACCTGAGATCTTAAAGCTCTGGAATCCGATCTTTCAACCTCATATCAAACCTATTTTCAGGTAAGCTATTAAACTTGGCTTCCTAAATAAATGAATTGAAAATTTGGTGGTCCCATTTTTAAGTATTGAGAGAAAAAAGATCAAGCCAAATCAAACCATTATGATTAACACTCTTTTAACAAAATTGTATGGCTTGATACTTGAATGTAAAAGGACTGAGTGGACAACTAACTTCAAGTCAACTGATACTTCTTGTCACATTGTCATCTTCAAAGTTATTGTTCAGGAGTGTGTAAACAAAAGAACAGGACTTCAAATGTTGTCTTGTCATCTTTAAAGAAGGCTCCAATTGTCCTTGTTTCAAGAGATACTCTACTCAAAACATTAAAAGAAATTGGTCACCTCTTTAGATTCTAGTAATGATTAGGATGTATGTGTACATTATTGCCAAAACGGATAGCCACAACAAATGTTCAATAGATATAAACTGCAGCATTGACGTCAATGTTTAAGCAAAGGTACTCACTTTCCAACACTCTTTGGCATCTACATAATAAATTGAATAATGTTTAGAAGAATGATGCACTAGAATTATCATGGTTAGGATCTTTGCCATCCTTCAATACATAGACAACGTTGTTCTTCATACATGAAATCTTATAGCTCTTCATAGTGCTCATTGTTCTCAAATAAGGATTATGCTTGCCATTGACATTCACAAACCAAGGTAATGATATGTAAATCCAAAAGAAACTCTTGCATCCAAGATTACATGGAAATAACTTTGGGGAGCCTCAGTCTTTAAAAATACCTTGCCATTGACTGTAACAATCTTTTAGTTCAGGTCTTCCTGTAATAAGTTTTCATAAAAATATTGTAAATCTGGAAAAAGTTCTTACAAGCAGAACTACTCTCCACATCTCCAAATGTGTCTGGTAATTTCAAGAGAGTTGACAAACCTCTGGGGCTATATTTACTAATTCCTTGTTACATTTTGGTTAGTCTATTGTCAAGTGACAGTAGAAGACTTATCCCTAGAAACATCCTTCTTGGCCCATCCAGACCTAGAAGAGTAGAAGAATTATCTCTCTTGTCAATTGGCCAAACCCACTAGTACTTTAATAATGATTCCATCCTGACATCATTTCCCTGAGGCTAGTAATCAGAGTTCAGACTAAGGATAACACATTTAGGGTTTTTCCACCGCCTTCAGAACTGTATAGAAGGGATTGAAAGATCAATGTGCGGTGGTGACTGGTGCAATATTTTTTATTGTGGTAGCAGTACAGTGTGTGAGAAGCAATCAAGAGCAGAGCATTGGTCAGGAACCTATTGGATCCGTCATGCATTGAGTGCAACTTTCAGATCATCTATCACTTGTTGATTTTAGCAGGTTGACAAGTTAAAATCCCCTAACAGGGTGGGCAGGATCATAATAGGTCTAAATAACAAACCTCTAACAAGGTGACTCTCATAAGGAGTTCTAAATCCCTTAACAAGATAAATGTCAACCTATCTTTGTAAAGTTTCTGCAAATTCTGTAAAAATCAGACTGAGTTACTTCTTGTAGTAATGCTGAAGATGAATCTTAATATATCGATCTATATAGGAAGTATAATAATAAATATTATTATATTATGAATTTCTGTATGTTCAAGCAACTCACATAAGGCAGTGTTATAGAGAAGCAGACTTATCAATTTTTGTGTGTTCTCTATCCTAACACTTGTCTTATATTTATAGGGTGACCAAAGGGCATGTCCCTTCAAGGGACATGACCCTATCTAGGTCGGTCCTTGCATGTCTTCTCAAATTCGGTGCCTAGCTTAGGAAAATACTTAGTTAGGGTTTAACTCACTAAATCTGTTCAAGATTGAACTTAAAAAATTTTGCTCAGTGAGACATCAATGTTTGACTGACGATTAAGCATGTTCAGATCCGAATGATCTGTATCATCAGACAAGGATGATTTTGAAGCTATAGAATTAACAATCTTCATTGTAATATCCTTACAAGGCAAAATACTCTTAACCATGTGGATATAATGCTCCTAACAGAACGAATTATTACTGCAGTACTGAGAATTTAAGGGTACTTATTACTGTCATAGTTTTTCTCTCTGACCAATTGTTTCCATGTGAAAAATACTTGTGTTAAAGTGTTTCATGTGTTGATGTGTGATTTACTTTTCTTCTACTTTGTTATTTCCTTTGCATGTTTCATATTGTGGAAGAAATTAATGGAAGCATTTAGATTTGTGATTACATTGATTCACACCCCCCCAGTGTCATCTAGCATTAGCGAATGATAGAGAGCAAACTTCTCCTTTGACATTGGGATTTGAAACCCCTTCAAAACTCTACTTATCTTTTTTGGGGATCTGACTTTAACGCATCCCATTTGTGCAGTTTTACTTAATGGCTGAAGGGAGATCGTCAATCCTGCAGTTTGCTGCTGGAAAACTTGGTTTTCGAAGAGATAAGGGGAAGTGTTACTAAGTTTGTAGAGAACAATGTGCATTGAGATCATAAAATGGATGGGGAGATAAACCCTGTGGGTTATATATAACGCCATTGTCAAGGGCAAGGAGACCACCTAGCATTTCTATGCCTCAATCACAAGAAACTATAAGCTTATTTCAGACATTATTAATCAGAAGTGGAACAAACAAATCCATTAACACATTCATGGCGTTTCCCACTACTCTAATCCATTTTGTTTTACTTAATTTCTTTAGAGCCTATGAAAAGATTATGAATAGCCTCAACTGATGCAGTGAGAGATGTGAAGGTATTTATAACATAATTATAGATAAATTGCAGATTTAGGGAGGTTGTTCTCTTAACCTCTAGGAAATCAAAGAAGAATAACTCAATATCTAGGAAGAAAAAACAAATCAGTTGACTAAATTTAATAAAATTAAAAGTTACAGCAAATGGTGTCTTTGTAGATATGTGGTGGTAAGAAAAGGTGCAAAACACCTTAGCTTTAAACTCTTGTCAATTGCATTTTGTCTCAGCCCTATAGTGCTTCTAGATCTTAGCAGAATTGAAACACATCTGAGGCCATACACTCTAACAAAGTGTGATACATTCAATCAAAACTACCTGAATGACCTTTTTTGTTTACAATATACTAGTATTTTTGTGCAAGAAAGGCAGATGTGTGGGAGATGCTCAAATTGAATTGTCGAGTTTGTTTACAATATACTTGTATTTGTGTGCAAGAAATGCAGATGTGTCGGAGACATTCAAATTGAATTGTCAAGGATGTAGACACCATGTTTCCATTGGGATAAAATTGCTGATTTTGATAATGAAGCAGAATATGTTGCAGCGCAAGTGGAGGCCAAAGGAAAAAGATCAATAGTGACTTCCTTGGTTTATGATATTACCACAATATGCCTTAGGATGGTGTTCATCAATAAGAATCCTTACCATACAGCTCAAGGACATCCATTAGGCCTTGGAAGTTTCAATTGGAGAACTAATGTAATTGCATTTTGTCTCAGCCCTATAGTGCTTCTAGATGTTAGCACAATTCAAACACATCTGAGGCCATGCACTTTAATAAAGTGTGATACATTGGCTAAAAATGACCTGAATGACCTTGTTTTTTTACAATAACTTGACTTTGTGTGCAAAAAAGGCAGATGTGTAGGAGATGCTCAAATTAAATTGTCGAGAATGTAGAATCCATGTTTCCATGGGATAAAACTGCTGACTTTGATAATGAAGCAGAATATGTGGCAGCACAAGTGGAGGCCAAAGGGAAAAGGTCAATTGTGACTTCCGTGGTTTATAATATTACCACAATATGCATTAGGATGATGTTCCTCAATAAGAATCATTACCATACAGCTCAAGGGCATCCATTAGACCTCGGAAGTTTCAATTGGACAACTAATGTGTAAAACATTAAAACAATTAGTTATTTTAATTTATAACCATATTGATATAACACTAGTATGCATTCAATGTTTTTTATCTATAAAAAGAGGAAAAACAGCTTATGAGTTTTCTAAATTCTATTTTCTTCCTTTTTTTAAGATTGTTTATAAAATTACAGATATTTCAATTGTTTAGAAGTTCTGCTGAGTCCAATGTCCAAATCACATTTTAGGCCTACGTATTTTTGCCAAGTCACAGATTTTAAATTATGGATGATATTTCAGCATGTAACCTGTTAGTGAACAGATTTGTCTTTTACAGAAACAACCTTAAAAATGACTCTTCAATGCTTGATCAAGAAGACAAGATTCTGCTACTAACAGCTGGGTCACTTTACAATTGGAATACATTAGCACCCTCTGAATTGTCCTGGGTACAGCTCCCTGTGCAAGATTTGCATTTAAACAACTAAACTACAAACGGAAATGCTTTCAACCTGAAAGCACGAAAGGTATACAAACACCTATCCATAAGCATGGAGTAGATGTGGAAAAAGATAAATGACTGAAAACAAATAACAAATGAATGATACAGAGACCATTCATCCAACCCTTACATTAAAATGAAAGCAGGAAGAAGAACATATCATCCTTTCCAAATATATGAATAACTACAGCCCACAGACCAAATGATAATCATGAAGATGATTAGATGAAGCAGAGACGCATTCAGAGAAAACCAAGATAATTCAAAGATCAATATTGATCAGAAATAAAGCATCTAAACTCAAAGTTTTCGTATACTAATGTTTTCCCTCTCTGAACACAACAAGACAACATAGATTTTGTTATCCGTGTACACTAATCACTATTTGAAAATAAAATATCTCTTTTACCCTGCATTACAATTAAAAATAGAAAACTATTCCCCCTCTGCAGCACACAGACTTGGCCAAGAAGCAGAACCTTTTCCTCTTGAAGATTGGTACAATAAATAAAATTATCAAGCTCACTGATTGGCTCTCGTAACTAATTCTTGTGACTTAAATGTCTGGTCTACGAGTTGATGTGACCGAAACCGTGATTAGCCAATCGGTCATTTTCCTCTATATTTCCAAACTCTCACCTCTTTATATTTTTTTTCACATTTGATTCCTTATTTTCCTTACAAATATAATATCAAAATATATTTAAACATGAAATGTGAGGTGATGATCTCCATCTCAGCTTGTGTCAAGTGTCACTATTTTGTGGCCAACGTATATCTTAACCGTGAAGAGGTGCCCATTTCACATTCTTCATGAGATAGCTTATGTGACTCAAAATGGATTCTATGTACTAGATCCGGCGATTTGATTTTGGAATACCCACGATGGCCCCATGCTTTAATTCAAGGCAATATTTGTTCGTGATATCATGGCCCCAATACTTGGCCCCAACATGACGTTGTGTGTTGATCAACCGATGAGAACATCCATCGTTCTCTCTAAGGCTTGTTGCCTACTCTAGCTCTCTTTCTAAAGATATCCCCATCTCATATTGGGGCCAATGCTCAGACCTCCATCCGGCATCATGTTATAATGTTGTGCACTCAAACTATGTTGACATTTTGTCAAATGCATCGTAGCAGTTCTCCATTTTTAAACCTAAGCCTTCACAAGGCCATTGCAGCACAACTCCATCTTCACTATCTCAGATGATACAATGCATTGGATCGAGCACTTTGTCAATTTATCTACACACGTCCTCAATGAAGGAACCTCGAGCTCTCAATGTGATTTTGAATTAGCCAATTAGACCCCTCCAACACTTACCATGCTTAGTCGTTATGTCAAACGGTTCATGTACATTCTACATTCAGGCTAGTCAACGCATTTACTGCTCCTTCATGACTTTTAATAGCTAGTTCAAAAGAGTCGATGTCGATTCTGAATCTTGACTCCGTCTTCTTAGCATCAAGCGGTAAGCGAATTGGAAGTCTTGTCCATGGCTTGGCTCGAAGCTTGATAGGAACTCCTTACTAATGTTCCTTTTCCAGCTTATCTTAATGATCAGTGCACTATATGGGGATCATTGTCGAGCCCTTTGATGCTGAGACTGGTTGGTGTTCTATCTCATTATATCTTAATGATTTTTTAATGCTTTCTTTGGCAATGCGGCAACTTTCATCTGGTTATCTAGCAGCATTTTGTCCAACAATTAACTTGCACATTCTCCTATAACAAGTCTTCTTCTACAATGAGAGAGACCGTGATAGTTTCACATAAGTGGTGCCTTTTACTGCATCCTGATTTCATTGATGATGCCTCCATTTCCGAATCATCCTAACATATAGAGAGGATGCCCTTGTTCATTATATTTGATCAACTTTCACATATATGTTCATGGGAACTTTGGTATATATGATTATCTTTAGGGTTGAGCCCTATAAAGACAATGGGCAGTGTACATGATATTGTGGTTATAGTATTATTTGGTATGAGAAGGGATTATCGGGCCCATTAAGGATGTGCAACTATAATGATCAAGCCCATGGTTTAAAATATCCAATGGGGAAGTGGAGCACAAAACAGATACATATGGCTTTTGCAATTGTTGTATATAGATGTGTATCTGATGGAGCATCATGTGCATGTATAAGAAGACATCACCGTCTAGTGTTCAAAATCCATATTTTATCCAGTTTCTCTTATCAAGTTGAATGAACCTCGAGTTGATTGTTTAAGCATGGGTGACATTTCAATGTCTATAGAAGGTGTCTTGAATATTCACATTAGGAAGCTTTGAATTAGGAAGCTTTGAACTCGATATCTCACTGCAAAATCTGATTCCTGTATACTTACCATTTGTCCAATTTCCTTCTATAAATGTGTTGCTCTATGGGGTAGCATTGCATCAAATTGTAAATTCTCTTAGATGTCGAATTCCATTTAGGGACTTAGGCATTTAAATTTTGGACCCTTTGCGCTACTGAACTATTAGATTCTGAACTTGCTGAACCTAAGATCTCTCATGAGCCACTACAAACCTTAAATCTGGTACTTGGGTCTGAACCAAGAACTTTTTGAATTTCAAAATCATAAGACTGCCTGCAATACTGAACTTGGCCTTTAAACTTGAACTTTGAATCACTGAACCTTTGTATTAAACCCGATGAACCTGTGAACCCGCCTGAACCAAATCAAACCCACACCGAACTTCTTGAACCTGAAGGATCACATGAACTACTTCGAACCACATAAACCATTTTGAACCCGGTTCAATAAGTTTCAAGGCTATATGCGCATTAAAGACAAAATGTCTATTTGAGCAAGAATTGGCACAAAGGGGGTCTAATTTGTCGAAATTTAATGGGGTCCATAGGGATACTAACACAACCTTAACAAGGGCAGATGATGATAATGCCAAAAAAATTGCTAATGGTATTTTGTTTCATGTTTTTCACTCTTATTTTTTCAAGGAGGATATAGCTAGGATAGCAAAAGCAGGTGCATCATGGTCAACAATTATTCTGAGGTGAATTTGATGATGTAGATGAAGACCCCCATGGATGCAGCACTACCAAGGGTGGGTAGAAAAATATTAGACATTGGGTAAAACAGTCCATTGCTACACAGTTTTGGTAATGACAAAGAATACAAGAGAGAGACAGTATGTGCTACCCGGATTCTTGCACATTGTTAGGGAGGGATGCAAAATAAAAATGACTATATTGCAGTTCATTAATTGGTAATCAATGTTGATGCAACCTACAGAGTTCCCAAAGGCTAATCTGAACACTAGCTCATCATGATACATAGCTTCATCATGATTTGGGACTATCCAGATTCATATCTTGCAGTTTTGGATCGTACTACTCCCTTTACGATCTCAATAATTACTCAATTCTAGGAACTAATATGTTTAAAATGTCACAAAGTGCAGTCATAGGAAATATCATTGATTTCAATTTCCTCTGCCAAACCAGCTTAGGCAAGTCTAAGGTTCCCCCATGTGAAAACAGACAGCAGCTTAAATATATCACTAGGCATTAAATACTAATAAATATAACTCCAGCTTTGTTCAATTAATTTGAAAAACAAAAAGATTAAAATTCTTGATTGAAGCTTATTAAGTATGATAATGCATTAATATCTTGGGAACTGCATTGTACAATAATAGAAAAATCCGAGAGGTTTGATTCTAGCATAGTCTTCAGATAAATTGACGGCACAAACTGAAATAAGCACCAACTACGTACATTAATAAAGGTTTCAGATTGTTTAACAAAGACTTTGTCCAGCTCATCTGCTTCCTCTTTCTCAGAAGCCCATTTACAGATTGCACCTTCAGACACAATATCATTATCATATAAAATTTCCAAAACCTGCAAAGAAGAAGACTCAGAGTCAATAATAGATTCAGGTTCTCAACTCAAAAGAAAAACACTGAATTTTAACCAAAATAGCATATCCATTTATTATAGCCAATTAAGCTCATTGTATGACGTGAGTGGATGGTAAAATGCTACTAACACTACATTCCAAATAATGATTAATATGATAATATCAAAAGAATGTAGTTATAGAGACTGCACTATCATAAAAAACTACAAAACAATATGTTTGCATTCCAGTAGGACAAAAAGAAAAAAAATCATTTTCTCACTGCAAAAAAATTAAGAAAGAAACTTCAAAGAATATTGTATCCAAATATAAATATAATCAGCAATAAAGAGAGAATTTCTCAGAACATTTAGAGTTAAATGAGCATGAATTATGCTATTTCAAAGGTTTAAGGTACAAATCCAAGGCACACTCAAAAGCTTTGATATTAAACCAAACCTTCAAATAGAACTTACTCATATAAATTAGCAGAAAATAGATGCAGAACACATTTTGCGATAGATAAGAAAATATCAAAATAAGCGTACAAAATCACAATGACCAAGATTTTGATTTCACAAAGATTGGACATCTTGGTGCAGTACTAGGTTACCTATAAAATAACAGAATGCTGTGTTTAGGCAGCTCACATTTTTTGTACTACAACTTGAGAGAATGATAGAGATGTTATGAAGACAAAAGGCAACCTTCACATAATATTACCTTTTCACTTCTAGGATTTAGACTAACAAAATGAAACTATAGCATTGTCATATTCATCAAGAAAAGCAATGATATGATAAAGAGCCTAAATTAGCATTATTTTAAAGGTACTATTTCTTTCCAATGAACTAATTTACGAGGGTATCAGTGTAGACATAGATAGACTCAAAAATCCCAGCAAAATATTATGCCAATTCCTCCTTTGCAACCTTTTCTTTAACACTCAGCTGAAGTGAACATACATCAAACAGATAGCATACTTCCTGAGCTAAAGCGTTTTCTTATTTTCATCTAGATTAGGATGCAATAGTAATTTATGACAGAACTATTCCAAATTTTGTTAAAGAATGTGAAACTTTGAGATATTAAACAGAACAGAGCATTTACACTACATAATATTGATAATTAAATTTACACTGGGAATCAATTAACTTTCTGAGCTTAGGAGTAGAAGTGTAATCTGGAATACAATTTAACAAAGAAACTCCAAACTCCAATCTTATGATGAGACAAGGGCTAGCACTGAAGATCCCACACAACATAGAGGATTTGAACATAAAATGCAATAATTATTACCTCCGAGAATTATAGCTCTGTACCAAGTGAGTTGCTGCTTTATGTCCTGTGTCCAATATCTTAAATAAGACAGAACTCAGTGCCTATGGGAATCTCCTGATAAAAAGAAGCCCATTATGTATGAATATGTATCAGTTCAGAAAGACAAAGACCAACATCGATAGCAACAGAAGAATAAGGCAACAATCAAATAATTCTCCAGGCAGTTTCCTCATAAAAAGGAGTCTCTTGACATTGCCAATTGATATCCAAACTCACACACTGAAGGTCCAAATCACAACCATCACTTATGAGAAGGGCTATACAAGGTTTACACCACTTCAAATATCCTCAGGAAAACTGCAAGAACAATGATGTACTTTTATTTACGAGTCATACCCATGAATATTGATGTGTCACACAAGATTATGGGAATAAAATCTGTTGATCAGCACAGATAATGCTGAGTCAGATATCCTGTAGCACTCTATTTTCTATTTGATCTTTCACTGCCACAAAGATTTGCTTACAAACCCAAAATTCCCACGACATATTTTATAAAGAAAAATTCACTCAATTGAACAAATAGTCCTTCATTATTCCTCCCAATGTCCAATTACTTTGTGTGCAGAACAAAACCATCATAAATATTATGAATGGCAAAATTTACTATATCAATTTTGGTTTATGCTCATAGGAAATATCAATAATTTCCCAATAACAGTGGCTATTTATATTTTCTGGTTAGCACAACAATCCAGCACTTATAAGAAACACAGCCCTTATTAATAATGTTCTCCTTAAACTAAGTTGCTGAATCATCCAGTTTAACTGCCAATTCCAGGCACAGTACGTACCAGAATCGGTACTTCTTGGAATCCTTACAGAATATTAGTAATTAATTATTAGTATTACATTTATTTATGTTTAAATTCAAATTGTTAAATATTTTAATAGTAATATTTTTTTATTTTTTTTATACATAGAAGGCCATAAGGCCCAAGTTTGTGTTTCGACTTAAAAGATTTATAGGTATCCTTGGTGTAGCCCTAACATAAATATCTCAGAGTGATTATCCACTCTTAGCGCTTGTTTTTTAATTTCCGAATTTATAACATTGCTCCTGATGCTTCCTTGTGAATATAACCTAAAAATTAAACTTATATCCTATTAACTCTAATTTTAAAATCAAATGATATATGAAAAAGTTTTGAATAACTAAAAATAAGTCACTTATTAAACATGTTTATTTTGACAGTAACAGTTCTGAACCAATTTCGCTTCAAGGACAAGTGTCTAAATTATACTTATCATCTTAGCTTGTCTTATTAGAATTTCTTCCCCCCTCTCTCTCTCTCTCTCTCTCTCTCTCTCTCTCTCTCTCTCTATATATATATATATATATATATGTTTTATGATCATTTCTTCACATTGATCCACAATGGCTAGGGCATATTCAAGTTTAGAGTTAAGGATCCAATTTGGGGTCTTTCTTTTTCTTAACCCATTTAATATAATTTGTGAGACTCCTTCAATAACTATTTTGTAAATACCTATCTCTCTACTTAATGTTAAGCCTTCTATCAGGCCCTCTAATTTGACTAAATTATTAGACATTACTCCTAAAGGTTTGGCGCGTTTAGTTAGGCATGAACCATTATCTGGAAAAATAATACAACCTAAGCCTAGTGGACCTGGATTACCTCTAGAGGCACCATCAACGACTAAATTATTAGACATTACTCCTAAAGGTTTGGAGCATTTAGTTAGGCATGAACCATTATCTAAAAAAATAATACAACATAAGTCTATTGGACCTAGATTTTCTAAAAAAATTATACAACCTAGGCCTGTTGGATCTGGATTACCTCTAGAGGCACCATTAAGATTTAACTTTGGCCATCTTGTAGGAGTAGGTTCCCATTTACATTCTTTCCTAGTGATCTTGTTGACTTTGAGTATATCATTGGTGGGTTGATTAGTTTAAACTTTAAACCAATTTTTAAGAATATATGCATCCCATTCTAAGAAGGAACCTTCATCCTTCTATGAGTTTCTGAGATTATTATTAGCTACCTCAATAATACAAGCCTCCAATTTATTAAAAATGGATGTTAGATCCATCTTTTAATTACAACAAATTCTTCTATTCCTTTCTTTCCATAATTCCCGTAGGAGTATGGAAGGGGATATTTTCCATAAATTACTAGAAACCTTAGAACAACCATGTTTTGGCCAACTTTTAAAAAAATTTAATAGGTTATCAGGGAATGCATTTTGCCAATTTAAATTCTTACATAACCAATACCAACATTTCTTTGCAAATGGACAGTCATAAAGTAAGTGTTCAGATGTTTCAGATTCATTTTTGCAAAGTGGGCATCTAGATGGTCCATCAAATATATAATTTTTATAATATAATATATAAATTTTTAATTTATATTTATTATCTTTTGTATATATTATACATATGGTACCTAACATGCTAGTTATGAAAAGATTTATTGCAATATAAGATATAAAGATGTAAAAGAGTAAATACTTGAACATTGCATTGAATTGGAACATCAAACATTGAACATAAATACTCAAATCGGCAAATAGTCAACAATAACAAGTCCCCCCATTCTCAGCAGAGGTGGTGGAATCTGGTGGCCTTGTTGGGGACGGGGGAATGGAGTCCCCAAGTCCCCGAAGCGTCCAAGTCCCCGGTGAGTGAGGCAAAAAGGGGGGTGGGGGCGCGCCCACGTGTTATTATGATTAATTGGACAATGCCACTACGCCACTAATAGGACCCTATACAAGGGGAAATGATAAAGTGGCTTAAGCCATCCAAGGTTTCACTTAAGTCATTGCAAACTAATCACATAGGTAGAAATCTCTGCTTAGCAAAATGGTTTAGGTGATAGAATCTCTTCTTGGAAAAGGAGAATGGCTTGAATCTTGTAAACCTCCACCCAAAATAGCATGCAAAGGAGGCAAGGTTTGTTCAAGAGTAAGATGGCTGCACATTCACATTCGCTACTGCTAATCCATGACAAATTCCAGTGATGTAAGTAAGGTAATCTCCACTTATGTGGAACAATTGGCATGGTCGCTTATTTTTGGTCTAAGAGCCAAAGTGGTAGCAACTAACGGAAGTCCCACTTTAGACAAAGAGAAGGGAACATCATGACTTAAACTTTCCCCCTTATAAGCATAGTTGGAAATGGGAAGTAGCATGGCCACTCAAACTTTCTGAAATATTTTTAAAAAGTTGCTTATTGTCTTGTAAAATGGTTTGCGTGAAAGATAAATTGCTTGGCATGTGAAACGGGTTTAACTCATTGAAATCTTTTCTCTATGTCTTAAAAGTAGTTAACAGCAAAAAATTATTGAAATTTTAGGATGGTTAATCTGTTGTGGGCATGCACCTAGAGAAGTTAGGCCACTGAATTACTCCATCAAGAGCACACTGAACAGGTTTATGCAACCAAGAACTTCAATCTGATCCAAGAAAATGGCCAAAATGCAAAAAAATCCAGTTAAGTGTTAAAGGAAAGTTAGTGTGCATATATGTTATTATGTAGGCTCTGAAATGAACAGCGGCAATCAGATTCTAATAAGCAGAAACACAGCTTCAGTCATCTATAACAATGTTATCCTCAACAGATCAGCAGGCTTTCAATCCACAATGCAGCAGTGGTTGTTCTTCCTAAGCACCTGAGTTTATGTTCTACAAACCTTTTTTAGGGATATAAATACATGCCTTGGGCACAAGATTTTCTTAATGATAGTTGATTCTACACGTATGCTGTAGAAACTATTGTTTGAGCTGATTATTTTGTATCTGCATTTAATGTATTGATAATTTATTAATTTCATCAAGTCAACTGAAAGTATATTGTACTGACTCAAGCTTTGTATTGATGACACATGTCCACCTAAGTTGTGGGTTTCAATACAAATTGGCTACTTATTTCTTAAAATTTTGTGTTGTTATTTCTTTGAATCTTGTTTGCACTAGATGGATGGTCCCCATTTTAGTCAGTCAAAAGGTGTCATTTGTGTTTGTTGGGATTAGTTGTTTCATCCTTAAATACCTAAAAATTTCACTTGCAAGAGATGGTTGTTTATAGTTTCATATAAATATTTTCATTCATCGAAACCTTCTTAAATCATTGTTGTCTAGTGTTCATACTTGTATATCTTGTCTACTGTTTTAGTCTAAGGTCAATATGGCTTAGTTTAGATCTCAGGAAGCTTCCCGTCCTAGTTTGAAGAGATATTTCACCTCACAAACTACTTTATTTTGTGATGTTACAGAATCCAAGTTCAAATGCTAACAAATTGAAACTCCACAATCAGCAGATCCAATTATGAAACACATGCTCCTACCTTTAAATTTAGTCCAAAACTTAGTAGATGTACAAGTTTGAACTCTTATGAAGAACCTTAGGAACAGTAGTGTTTATGGTGAGTCCAACATGAAATTGCTACCAAGAAATACCTATACAAGCAAACCAACAAAAAGTAAAAATGTTGAGGTTATAAATGTCATAAAAAGTAATGAGTGGAATTTAATCAATTTTATAATTTTTGCGTTTGTCTCATTACCAAAAATGAGATATGATGTATCCTTAGGTGCAACAAAAGCATTAACCAATTTGCAAAAGGAATCTACTTTTAATTGAAAATAGAGATAGGAATTGCATAAAGACTAAGGAATTAACAATGATAATGGAAGCAACCTCATTTGCCTCTTAACATTCAGCCTTTAGTGAACAATGCTGAAAGCAAAGCTATCAAAGGCTTATGAAGATAAACTTCAAGGGCATAAACGAATTCCATTTGTGATCTAAAGACCAAACTAACTCCCCGGTCTCAATATTCAAGTACAAAAGAAAATGGACCATTATAAAAAGCCCTAACACAATCGCAATTTCATTAAAATAATGGAGATTAGTGAAATATAGTTGGAGAGAGACAATGGATCCTTCCTTAGCATCAAGTTCCTCAAGACCACCAATATTGATATTTGTATTTTGTCCTAAATTCCCAGTATATATGATATGGCATATAAAGTTGCATGATAGGCTAGCACATTAATTCAAAAGTGCAGTGTCGTAGGTAGAAATTGTGTATTAGCCGACAGGTCCCTTCGGAAAGGAAATTGTGTATCAGCCGACGGGGCCCTTCGGAAAGGTTCTTGTTATGTAGCCGACAGGTTCCTTCGGAAAGGTTTTGTTATGTAGCGACATGTTGTATGTGGCCGACGGACTCCTTCGGGAAAGTTCTTCGGAAAGTATTTATAACCCGTTCGGGAAGCATTGTATTCATCTTATCATTCAAGCATAATGTATTGTTTGACATATGCGAATAATAATAAGAAGACTTCTGTTGTTCGTGTTTGTGTTCATTGTCTATGTGCAATTCTTAATTAACCTATGCAGTAAACATTTGGCGCCGTTGCCCGATGGACCTAGTACGATTACAGGCAAATGAAGATTAAATGCCGAATCAGTTGAACAAGAATAAGAATAAGTTGACGGAAAAGGATGAATTACGCGCAGCACAGGAAAATTAAATTTTGGCACAACAGGCTGAACGCAGACGGAGATTTCAGCAAGTTACCGACGAACACAAAAGCACTGAAAAATTGTTGGAAGAGACTCGACAGCGGCTCGATTTGGTGGAAGAAGCAAGGGAGGAGTTTTTGAACCTGCATACGCCACGGGAAGAGAATCCTGACGGAAGGAGATCAACTCGCACGGCTCAAAGTGCCGAAGGAGCACGACCGTGGAGTGACCTCTTCGTCCGAGATATACTTCTGGAACGAACAGCTTCGGTTGACGAAACCTCTTCTTCACTAAACAGTGTGGAAGTCGAAAACAGCGCGGGTGTTGAAAACAGCGCAGGTGTTGCAAACAGCGCGGGTGTTGAAAACAGCGCGGAAGCCAAAAACAGCGTAGATGTTGAAAACAACGCAGGTGTGCAAAATAGCACGGGTGTCCAGAACAACGCGAGACATATGCAATTCCAATTATAATGATGATCCATAAGTCCATTCGAACGATGTACATATACTTCCTAAACGGGTGATTCAACTGTCACGCAACCTTTTGGATACCAACTCTACCCGTCGGCTATAATAGTCTTTACCGACAACATCATCCCCCCCACCCCGCCCCAAAAGTAAAGTCGTCTTTGGACAACAAAATAGAGACCACTTATACATCAAAACTCAAAATATGACTCAACTACTAATTACATTGAGATTCAAACAACTAAGAAGAAGAGGGATGCGTCCCTGGTGTAGTAGATGTCCCCTATGCTCTACACTCGTTCAATTGTGCTTGTAGCTCATGCACTTGCTTGGTCCATACCTCCAAATCTACGTTGGCCTCCATCTGAATCTCCAAGGCTGTTTGCATCATTTTGGTAATCTCTCCAAGCTCTGCCTCCTTCTCTGTTGACTCCTATTGTAGCCGACTCTTCTCTCGCTTAGCATCATCTAGCTGAGCCATAAATGCTATCCTTTTGAACTCCCAAGCTGCTCTTTCTAACTTCCAAGCTGCCTTCTTTGCAACTAGATCTACCTTCACTACTACTAACCTGGCAGCTGACTCCTCTCGAGCCCTCTCTGTCACTACCTGGTCTGCTTGGCTCCTTCGTAGAGCATAATAAGCATCATGATATATCTAGACTACCTCACGAGTCAGAGACTCTATGCAGCTCTCCACAATCGGCTCTCTAGTAGTGGCCCAATCCTGTCGCATCTTTTAAGTCTCTACTCTAGGCCACCCACGCTCCTCAAATTAGACTGAAAAGGCTGCTGAGCACCCTACTCTCATGAAGGATATGACGTGCTCCAGCTCCTGCACCACTGAATCCAAAGCATGTGTCTGCACAGAGATCACCACTGTATGAGCCCGAGTTACTACATCAGTGAGAAATGTCTCCACATCCTCTCCCATCGATGTCTCTAGCCCCCACTATGGATTGTTGGGTACCCATAGTCGTCTTCACTACTTCCATCATTTGCTCAACAATGCTATCCATTGAGGAGTGTGGTATCTCATCGATCTGTGTCGGGTGACTCCTCTAGCTGCGTTTGTGTGCCTATAGGATCTCCCTCCAAGGCTACTTCTCGCTCAGGTGAAAGAATGCCCGACACCCGTGGTGTCGATGTGCGTTTAAACCTCGTACTCAAGTATGTCCTCAACTTTTGAGATTTGCTTGCTCTGCTCGACTCCTCTGCTACTGGTGTTGCTAACAATGCTACATCTATTGTAACCACCACGTCCGAGCCTACTACATCTAAGTGAACACCAGGTGTCCTCAAGCCCTCACTTGCTTCTACTTGTATTGGTATCTCCATCACTCCCTCCTAAGTCTCTACCTCATCATTGGGTATAAGTATCTCAGCCCCTACCTCTAGAACGGTTGTAGCTGGCAAAGCCTCTCGGACAACCCCTTTTGGTAAACCCATCAGTTCCTCCGATACGACTGTTGTCAGTGACTCTGTCCCAACTATGGCGACGGCCTCCGAAATGGTCGGGGTCTCTGTAGCTGGCTTAACCACTATGGTAACCAAGGCCATCACCACTAGCTGCCTGAACTGACCAAACCCTGGAATATGTGCATTGTGCGTTCCCACCGGAACCAAGTGCGTTGTCGCTAAAAGTCCAAGTCGTGGAAATAGTAGTGGTGTTGTCGTGATCACTTCCACCTACTCATCATCTTCTTCCTCCTCTCCATTGGTCCCACTCTTGTCGGAAGAAGTCTCCTTCCGACCACTATTATTATCTCCTACATCCTGTTTTAGTCGTTTCTACCCAACCCTGGTCTTGTTGCCAAGTGTGTCCAGGTGTCTATTGCATGATAGGGGGCTCATCGGGCATGAGTGGCCTAGGCGTGGGCTCCAACCTATCGTGGGGAATCATCTGCGTTGTGGCCTCCAAGAATAACCCAACTTCGTAGTGCATCATGTAGAATGTCTTCTATTGCAATCATGAATTTGTACATTCTTTCTACTACTAGTGCAGCCCAATCATACATTCTCCCATGTAGGATTTCGTTCATCATCGCAACCTGCAGAAATGAGATGTCAGATGTGCAGCTTGACCCTGTGAGTCAACTCTTTACTAAGTCCATGAGATAGCGCCAGTGCCCTTTCTAAATACTGGATTTCTTCAATCCTATCCCCTTCGAAGTGTTCATGAGGGATTCTTTCTCTGTTTCCGACAAATTCCTGCATACCAGCTATATCAGCTATGTCTTCACCTCTCGACTTAATTTTTTTGGCTTGTTGTCAATTTTCTTCCCACTCTGTAAATGACCAAGTATTCCAAATACCCGTGTGAAATATGGTGCTCTAAATGAAATTACAAGGTCGCACCTAAGATAGGTGAACGAACTGGTTCAAGAGAACCTATCATCGTGCGCAGGAAGCCTTCGTAATCTCAAACGAAAAATAACGACATCTGTATTGCCTATTCCACTTGTGCCTTTCGAATGTCGTTTTTGGCAAGATGGTTCTTAGGTCTCTCCTGCCACTATTTCCTGCATTCCGCTCCATTCAAGCCCTCAAGAGATATTCTATGCTATGAGGTGATTGTTTGCAGCTGGTTGTGCTACTTGCTTGCCTTTCTTTTTACTTGCACCTGTGCTTAAGCCTCCTACAACATGCACTCCAAATGGCAAGTTCTTCACATTTCTGTTCATGGTTGTGCTCGTTGTTGAATCTTCCTCTAACTTCTTTTTCCAAGCCCTTCGTCCAGTAGACTGCATAACTATCACCTCCGTTGTCCTTTTCAGTGAAGAGGACCAAAATGGTTAGGTCAGTTGCTCAGACTCCTCCGTACAACTTATCCCGAGGGCTCTTCTCTTCTTCAACATTCGTACGGCTCCTAAGAGACAGCCCTTGAATTTTATTGCTCACATGCGAAGTACGGCTACACGGCCTCTTTGAGCTTAATCCTCAATTCATTATGTATCTGTACTTGCATCCATACAGTGTCTTCTAATGTGATTATTAACTATTGTACACGTACCCGCTTATAATATTTCCCCTCTCATGGAACCTGTCAGCCGTACGGTGACTTCTTCTAATCTCAATGTTGTCGTATGACACCCTCAATGCTACTTGCAACGTCTATACATCGTACAGTATAACTCTTTTCCATCTGCTAGTCCGTACATAGCGTAGTGTGCAACTCCTTATTCTTCTGGGTCGTACGGTCTTTGTATAACTGGATCCGTACTTAACCGTATGGTATGTCCCTTCACTCTTTTTTTTTCCCTAAGTCGTACAGTCGTACGAATCTCTTCTATTTTTGTTCTAAGTCCATTTTGTAGTTGTCACCATATAGTGCTTTGCTTATGTTGTGTTGATGTCATACGTTTTCTCCTTCGTAGACTCTCCCCTTTATCCCTTCCCCCAACTGTACAGTGTCTATATGTTTGCTTCAAAGGTCGTACTGTATCCAAAAACATGCTCCATATGTCCACTTTCTTCTTTGCCGTACAGTTAGTCCAAATCGTTCAATGTTCTTACTATATAGACGTACCATGGGTTTATGGTTTGGTGAGTATTAGTCATACGGTATCCTTACCATATGGTCGTATGGTATTCTTGTATTGCATTGACTTATTCTGCCTCTGTTCGAGCCTTCAATACCGTACGGTATTCATATTTGTTGTTCCCCTATTATGCAATAGTTACTTGATTGCTATCACTTTGATTCCCTATGTTCGTACAGTATCTCCATTCTGTTTTTTCAAGTCCGTACGGAGTTCACTCACTCTCTCCTGTGAGTTCGTATTGTGCTTTTTGTCCTGTGGTGTGTAGACTTAATCTAGCCATACGGTATGTGCTTCAACTTTCTCTATCTACTTTTCTCCTTTGTCTCCTTCTAAGTCGTACGGTTATGCTATTCATCTCCTTTTCCTCTTAATCTCCAACCATAAGGTGTTCTCATTTTGCTCATATTATAATTATTTATATTTATATATCTTACATATATACATTACTAATTATTATTATTTTTATGTTGTCTTTGACTTATTCGTCCGTGGAAGCACCTTATTTCTTTCATGATAGATTTTTAATTTCAACCCATTTACTGCATCGGTCACTTCCTTCCCATCCAACGTCCATAGTTTTTTTCCCCTATTGTCCCCCACTTCACGAATTTTATATGGCCCTACCTATTTCACCTTGAATTTGCCTAGCTTGATCTCGTTGCGCCCATTGTACTTCAATACTAGTTGGCCCAGTTAAAACTTGTTAAGTTTTAAGTGTTTGTCGTGCCATACCTTGCATCTGCACTGTGAAACTTTGGTAGCCCATTGTGCTTGTAATCGTTGTTCGTCAAGTTTATTCATGTTGTGCAATGTTTCCCTAAGACTTTCCATATCTCCCAACTTGTTATCGATCGCTATTTGTAGACTTGGTACCATGAACTCTGTTGGTACTATGGCTTCCTAACCATACATCAGCTGGAATAGAGTGTGACTTGTGGTGACTTTGTACGAGGTACGGTATGCCCATAATACTGATGGCAACTTTTCCTCCCAAACCTCACCTTCAACTGTGTAGGACTTATAAATTACTGCAACCAAGATTTTGTTCGTGGCTTCTGCTTGTCCGTTTGCTCTAGGATAGTACAAGCTCAATAGAGAATGGTAGATTTTGAACTCTATGGTCAGTAGTTGGATGACATGATTGACGAAATGTCCCCGATGGTCACTTGTCAACTATAGCAAGATTTCGTTCCTTGTGATGGTCTTCTCATAGATGAATCTCGTCGTGCTTACTATAGAGTTGTCTGGTAGAGCCCGCACCTCTACCCACTTGGTAAGGCACTCCGTTGCTACCACAATGTACCTACATCTCCGAGTTTTACTCACCTTGAGGGGTCCAACAAAGTCCAACCCCCAACGATAAAATAATTCCTATGCGTGTGAGGGGTTCAAAGGCATGAAATCCCTCTTCAGTCATTTCCCAGCCCTCTGGCCTGTATCGCACGCAACGACCCACTCCTTGGCGTCGTTGTGCACAGTTCGCCACCATAACCCTGTCAAAAGTATCTTCTAAGCAGTTGTAACTGGCCCCATATGTCCTCCTGCAGGTCCTTTATGTGCTTCCTTCAATACCTTCGAGATTTCTTCCTCTAGAATGCATCGTTGTAGAATCTGGTTGGGTCCCATCTTAAACAGCAACCCGTTAATTAATTGAAACATTTGACTTCTCAGCACTAGTTTCCTCTTTTTTGGCGGCATTTCCCTAGGAAATTGCCCATTGAATTATATTCCCCGATACTTGCATACCAGTATGGTAGTACGACAATCTGCACTAGTTGTGCGTTGGGAAAATCCTCGTTGACTCCCTCCAGTGGTTCTCCCGATTTGATCCTTGATAAATGACCCACACTTACATGGCTCTTCCCAGGCCATAGCACAATTTTAAATGTAAACTCCTGTAACAGTAATAACCATCTGCTTATCCGAACCTAGATGATCAATTTGTTCATGAGATATAACACTGCTTGATGATCTACATAAAATATGAATGGAGTCTGTTGGTTCCCAAAACTGCAGATTGGAAATCCAATAGCCTACCACTTCTCCGAAAGGACTTCTCAATCAGTTCTAGCCAATGAACGAGAATGCTTCTCAATTCCCCTACACTTTAGGCTCCGCTACACCTAGGCAGGTTAACCTTCACCTCGTACGCCAACTGTCTAGTTCAAAGTTTTTCTATAGCGAATTTAAACTTCTGGAGTTCTCTAGCTGGCAAGGTCCTCGAACTCAATTAAAATGAAAACTGGATGCTGAGTGTTTGAATATTTTATATAATTGAATAATAATTAATTTGATGCTTGTAGGAAGGAAGTTATAGATTTTTTTACTTCAATAATAAAAAGACCAGTGCCTCTGCTCATCCGGGCAATAGAGTCAACTTCAGTGAACTTTTAGGTACAACTTCATAAAGTTCTTAAGCACTTATACTACCAACAATTAAATAATCAAGATGCGACAGACCCAATATTACGCAATCTTAAATTAGTCTAGATTGAATTTTAACTCCTCTGCTAGGGAGACAAACTGACACAGATACGGAAATGATTTAATATTTCACAATACTTGCGATGATCAAATTTAAAATGCTAAATGACCATGTCCACTTATTTGACATTTCAACTGTATACAGAAATCCAAAAAATAATTACAAAGAACAATTCATCTGCAGTTTAAATCTCCATGCCATTTAAATAATAAATAAAGGACATTTTATTTTATTATTAAAATAAAATAAATGAATTTATATTACAAAGTCATAATGTTGCTCCTTATCCCTCCATACAAAATTTAATAAAATACTTATTGTGAATGTGAATGTTTGAATATTTTCCTTCTCCAGCTTTTCACATATTTATATCTTTCTTTATTTGAAGTTATGACTTTTGACAATGAAGAGTCATATCTCTCTAAAAATAAATAATATTTCTTTAAAACTAAATAACTTTTCTCTTAACATAGTTGGAAGGCCTTGAATATACTTAAATCACCATAGTTTCAAATTTATAATAATATTTCCCCTGGCACATTCAAGTTTGATTAAACTCACGGCATCACTTCTTCCTCACGCGGAATCCATGATCATGGTGACTGGTAGATGAAATATTCTGAATCAATTGCTCTCGTATTTGACTAATTCTCAATCATTGTGCCCTCCGTGGAATTTTGAATATATTTGCATTTTTAATTTGTATATCTTCCTGTGCTCGATCTGAATCTTGACGACTTCTGCACCATTTTCCTGAATTCCAATGTACAATATGAGCATCTCCCTACGATCCCCACGTCATTCTAAAGGCTTCAGAACAGATCCGGTAGTGATGTGGCTATCTCTTGAAATAAATATTAACAGGTGCTCAGGAATCATTCACAACAATGCACATTCAAAATCTTATAACTCCTGATGGAAGTATTAAGTGGTCACACTAATCTCTATATTTGCCGCAATATATGACTTCATGATTGGATATAAGCTGGACACTCACTGTCAAAGTTTTCTTTTTTTTTTTAAAGGATACCCAATAATTGTTGCTATGTTTCCATACACTTGACTCCTCTTGTTACGATGTATCTCAAACTGTGTAGTCATTTTAACTCTTTCTTTGTAAATACTGCTTCAAATCCTTATCGCTCCTCATATGTCAGAAGTGTAGACTATCTTCTCCAGTTTGTTTGCTTTGTTTGTTATGTTGCACATATAACTCGTTTCCCTTAATAGTAAAAAATAGTCACGCCACACCAGTTTGTGTCCAGTCTTTTCCAACCAAAGGCATCACCTGGCCCAACACGTCTGATTTGGTGATAATTCCATGAACATCCGATATCACAATTCGAGTGTTCCATTTCTACAAACAAATCTAAGCATCAACCTGTTGCTTCCCCCATATAGAAGTCAAAAAGTAAATGTGATCATGAATAATTTTGTGCTTTGATTAATCCTGTCAACATATGTCATGATTGACCATAGTCGATCCAGATTTATTTGACCATATGTCAAATGGAGCCCTATAGGATCAATGTGTTTATTTTAAGTTTAGTAATAAATTTGTGATATAGCTGAACAAGTGTATCACCACCTTGCAGAACAGAGGCAATTTTTAGAAAAATAATGGGAGATAACATTTGAATGGAAGCTCTAATTTTGCTAAAATTTAGAGTTCCATTAGTGGCTCTTTCTGGGGACATATGCTCTTTATGAGCATAGCGAGATTCCAGCTATCTCTGGAGGAGCAGACCAACCATCTATGCTTCACATGATGCATGGTAAAGTTTGGGTGGCCACAAACCCCCCCAAAAAAAATGAACATAAATTCTTCCCTCTATCAAACACAAAGTTCTAATCATGTTACACTTTGAACCTGCTGATCATGGTGCCATCATTCGTATAAACAATACATATTGCTTTTACTTCACCAATATTGCTTTTACTTCACCAATGCATTCTTTGATATCCGTCTCATGTTTAGCCTTCACAAAATCATCAAATGCCCTTTGATTTTAGCTGAATGGAAGATCTTTATGTACACAATCTGACCCATCTTCCGAAAAAGTGTTAGAAGATAACTTGCATTCAAGAAATGTTACCTCTCTCATGAAGAACTCCATCAGATATGATACTTGAAAAATTTTCAAAACTATTCTCCAACATACTCTCCTCATTATGCTTGGCTGATTCAGTATCATCTTCACATGTTTGCTGCAACTCCTGCTCATGGGATGAACTAGAAGATATCTCTCCTTCGGAATGTATGTCATGAATTTCTTCAACTTCTAAATCATTGTTAGGCCCACTATCTTCATCATAATGTTGATGGACTTGATTACATGGAAGATCTTCCTCCAATAAAGGATTTGAGAACATAGTGAACTCAGACATATCCTTTTCTGCTTGCTCTTCAAGCAACAGATTTAGGAACATAGAATATTTTGGTATGCCTTCATGAGAGCTTTCATTTGGATCATCAAGTGTATCATCAACAAAAATAATGTCTTCATCAACATTACCTTCTGAACTTCCCTCTTGTTCATACATTGTATGCATCTTCATCCTCACTATATAATTCCTTTGAATTACCATCTCCTTCATCCAGTACCCCCTTAGAATGTACTGATCCATCACCTTGCTAACCATGGTGATTTGAGAAAAAATTTGGACCATTTTTCTCAACATGCTTCCGATATTCTAAATCTAACAAGGCAGAAATCTGCTCCACACTAAGAGAATCCTCTTCCTCATTTTCACATTGTCATCTACAGGCATATAAGTATCATCATGGGCTGATTCTCCTTCAGAATGTTCAAAATTTTCATCTCCATTTGAATCTGAAACTTCATTTGACTCATATGTTATTTTAGTCTTACATTCATTCTCCTCTGCAACTAGCTTATTATCCATGAGTTTGAGAAAGTTAAGAAACTGATGATCATATAAGAGGCCTAATTCTCGCATCCTGTAGAGAAGATCCGATGATGGAGGTCTGTATTCTGAAGGTATTTCTTAATAAGCATTAAACATTCTTATGAAGAATTGTGTTGCAGATTCATCTTCTCGCTTTTCTAAATTCCAAAATGTATCCATAGGAGGTATATAATTAGGACTTTCATCCAATATTTGGAAGAGAAGCATCAAATCAGGATCTTTTGGCGAGATTCCCAACTCACGAAACTTTCTTATCAATTCCTTGCATGAAGGCATGATGTCTGAAGGTACCTCCCGAAAAATATCCACCATCCTTATAAACAAATGTGCCGATGTCTCGCCTTCATATCTTTCTAGATTGAAAATGGCATCAAGTGGGTGTATCTCTACATCCTTCATGGTGTAACATAGATCCGCTTCGTGATCATAGTACATATTCTCCATAGTACACGATCAAATCACTTCCTTTTGAGTCTTCTCCCTCAGCAGAGTTACCAACTAGAATTTTATTGAATAGAGTCGCCACCTCTTTCAAGGAATGTATTGATCTTCCAAGTTCTTACATCCAACATAATACACTTACAATCAAATTGATACAACTTCTTTCTGATACTGATCTGCGAACTTAGAAATTCTGAGTAACTTTGCAATATGTATTACGAGCAACTCTCCCCAGCAGAGTCACCAATCTGTTCGTTCCCAAAACAACAGATTGGAAATCCAAGAGCTTGCGAGTTCTCTGATAGGACTTCTCAATCAGTTCCAGCCAACGAATGGGAATACTTCTCAATTCCCCTGCACTTCAGGCTCCGCTACACCCAAGTGGGTTAACCTTCACCTCGAACATCGACACTCTGGTTCAAGGTTTTTCTATAGCAAATTTAAACTTCTAGAGTTCTCTGGCTGGCAAGGTCCTTGAACTCAATTAAAATGAAAACTAGATGCTGAGTGTTTGAATATTTTATATAATTGAATAATAATTAATTTGATGCTTGTAGGAAAGAAGTTACAGATTTTCTGACCTCAATAATAAAAAGACCAATGCCTCTATTCATCCGGGCAATAGAGTCAACTTCAATGAATTTTTATGTACAACTTCATAAAGTTCTTAAGCACTTATACTGCCAACAATTAAATAATCAAGATGTGACAGAACCAATAATACGCAATCTTAAATTAGTCCAAATTGAATTTTAACTCCTCTGCTAGGGAGACAAACTGGACACAGATATGGAAATGATTTAATATTTCACAATACCTACGATGATCAAATTTAAAATGCTAAATGACTTATTTGACATTTCAGTTGTATACAGAATTCCAAAAAATAATTATAAAGGACGATTCATCTGCAGTTTAAATCTCCATGCCATTTAAATAATAAATAAAGGACATTTTATTTTATTATTAAAATAAAATAAATGAATTTATATTACAAAGTCATAATGTTGCTCCTTATCCCTCCATACAAAATTTAATAAAATACTTATTGTGAATGTGAATGTTCGAATATTTTCCTTCTCCAGCTTTTCACATATTTATATCTTTCTTCATTTGAAGTTATGACTTCTCACAATGAAGAGTCATATCTCTCTAAAAATAAATAATATTTCTTTAAAACTAAATAACGTTTCTCCTTAAATAATTGCATCTTTTATAACTCCTCTCTTAACATAGTTGAAAGGCCTTGAATATACTTAAATCACCATAGTTTCAAATTTATAATAATATTTCCCCCGGCACATTCAAGTTTGATTAAACTCACGGCATCACTTCTTCCTCATGTAGAATCCACGATCATGGTGATTGGTAGATGAAATATTTTGAATCAATTGCTCCCATATTTGACTGATTCTCAGTTATTGTGCCCTCTGTGGAATTTTGAATATATTTGCATTTTTCATTTGTATATCTTCCTGTGTTCGGTTTGAATCTCAATGGCGTCTGCACCATTTTCTTGAATTCCAATGTACGATATGAGCATCTCCCTACGATCCCCATGTCATTCCAGAGGCTTAAAAACAGATCCAGTAGTGATGCGGCTATCTCTTGAAATAAATATTAACAGGCGCTCAGGAATCATTCACAACAATGCAAATTCCAAATCTTATAACTCTCGATGGAAGCATTAAGTGGTCACACTAATCTCTGTATATGCCGCAATATATGACTTCATGATTGGGTATAAGCTAAATACTCACTGTCAATTTTTTTTTTTTTAAGGATACCCAATAATTGTTGCTATGTTTCCATACACTTGACTTCTTTTCTTACAATGTATATCAAACTGTGTAGTCATTTTAACTCTTTCTTTGGAAATGCTGCTTCAAATCATTATCACTCCTCATGTGTCAGAAGTGCAGACTATCTTCTCCAATCTGCTTACTTTGTTTGTGATGTTGCACATCTAACCCGTTTCCCTTAATAGTAGAAAATAGTCGCGCCACACTAGTTTGTGTCCAGTCTTTTCCAACCAAAGGCATCACCTAGCCCAGCACATCTGATTTAGTGATAATTCCATGAACATCCGATATCACAATTCGAGTGTTCCATTTCCACAAACAAATCCGAGCATTAACCTATTGCTTCCCCCATATAGAAGTCAAAAAGTAAAGGTGATCATGAATAATTTTGTGCTTTGATTAATCCTATCAATATATGTCGCGACTAACCCATAGTCGGTCCAAATCTATTTGACCATATGTCAAATGGAGCCCTATAGGATCAATGTGTTTATTTTAAGTTCACTAATAAAGCTGTGATATAGCTGAATAAGTGTATCACCACCTTGCAGAACAGAGGCAACTTTTAGAAAAATAATGGGAGAGAACATTTGAATGGAAGCCCTAATTTTGCTAAAATTTAGAGTTCCATTAGAGTAGCCAATAGACAATGTATAAACTTTTGCACAATGTACACCATTTCAAGGGCACCCCGCTCTATTGTAATATAATTATTTTATGCTTTAGACAATAGTCTACTTGTGAAGTACACCGGATGGTCTAATCCGTGATCGCCTGTCTGTGCTCCAATTGCATAGTACGATGCATTGACATGTACATGGAACTCCTTGTCCCAGTTCAGATAAGGCAGGATAGGTGTCGTGGCTAATCTTGTTTACAATCCTTCAAAGGCTTCATTCTGCTTTGGTTCCCATTTGTAGGGTTCACCCTTGCAGGTTAGTTTGTCGAGTGGGTAGGATATTTTTGCAAAATTCTTAATGAACCTTCGATAATATCCTATGTATCCGAGGAATGATTTTACTTCCGTTACATCCGTCGAAGGTGGCATTTCCAAGATTACCCGGATTTTGTTGGGATCCATCTTTAATCCTTCTTTGCATACGATGTGTCCCAATAGCTTCCCCTGCGGTACCATGAATCTGCACTTCTTCAGTGAAAGATCCCTGATGGATGCCCTTGCTGATCTGCTGTAGTTTTTAAATTAATAAACTATATTTTCCTGTGATTTCTTTGATGGTCTTTGAGAATAGACAGAAGTTGCAGAAGGTTTTGTTTTTGTTTTGTGTTTTTTGATAGTTTTCACAATAGTAATGACTAATGAACAATAAACATGAGAGACTTAAAATAAATAAGAACATAGAGCCAAATCAGAATTGCTATAAATCGTACCATGCAGATTTCTGATTTATAAAGCCAAATAATAAATTCAATGCAATTCCAAGGAGCTTACATCCAACAATGATGCCAAACTGCTGCAAATGGCAGCTGTAAGACTGCAAGGAATCACGTCCCAACTGAAAGAATCAATCTGTAACGCTGAAACCATAAATCTGCAACCTAAATCCACAATAAAGAATGGTGTACTCTATCCCTGATAGTAATGCACACAGTCTGAAGAATCCAATGCCAATAACTGCTGAGGGCTACATCCCAGCCAGTCCAGAACCTGGGGTTTGCGTCCCAGATGAAGAATTGCTCTCTCAGAGCCAATTCACAAAAACAAGTTTTTCAATATGCCAAAGATAATCTTAGAATGAAGCTTCCATCTCCTTATAACCCCCTCTCAATTGCAAATTGAACCCTAAGTGTCTCCAAGTGGCATTGTGTAGTGAAAATGTTATAATTTCTTATTTTAAAGTGGTCATGTTACTAGAAAATGACCTTTTTCCTCATAGATAGAATTCCATTCACTGAAATGCCTTGAGACCAAAGAGAAAGATTTAGAGAATTTTGAGACCTTTCCAACGAACTATCACACCGTAGGATGCACATCCAGATGAGGCCAAAAAACCCTTTATTACTCCAAAATGGCTAAAACTTAACCTTATTTAATTTATTTAATCAACAACTTAGGAAATATTAAAATATATTAAAATATTTCCCAAATGGTCCCAAAAGGCCCAAAATGACCAATCAAACATGAATCTGACCTTGTCACCTGTCTGTGACTGATGCCGAACAAGATGGGTCAACTGGCAATCCATCCCTAAAAATAAGAATGCCTCCTAAAAAATAGGAGATGCACTCTAAGTCTCCAAAAAGTTCGCCGAGGTCTCCAAATGCCTCCTAGACCACTCCTAGTCAATCCCTACAAATTAGGAATCTCTCCTAAATTGTAGGAAACTGTTGTCTACTGCTCCAAAGTACTTGGGAATTTCATGCATGACTCTCAAAGCCCTTGGGTTGGTTCCCTCTATGCTCTGCTGGCCTATGGGAACCAAATAATAGACCAATCTTGCTAGAAATGTTGTCATTAAGGAGGGGCAAAAATTGGGGACATGACATTCAGGTCTAGTGCCAGTCTTGCTCGTCTACATCTTTCCATGCATTCTCTAAGTGCGGTCAGATGTTTGTCCTCTGCACTAAAAATTGACCAATTGTCCAAAAATGCCTTGAAGTTTCTAACTGACATCTTATTGAAGATGTGCAAGATAATTCTCTAAAATGTTGTCAGGGCATTGCACAAGCCGAACGGCATTCTATTGTAGGCATATACTCCATCTTCTTCTATGAAGGTTGTTTTAAGCCTATCTTCTTCCATAACGGATATCTAGTTGTATCCAAAAAAATCCATCCATGAATGAATAAATTTCATGCCCTGCAACTTCTTGCAAAATGCTACAAGAACTCACGAATCTAGAGTGGTAGGTTATAGGGGTACTTTTCGACCGCTTCCTACCTTAGGCTGGAGACAACAATGAGAAAAAGGCAATGATAAGTAGATTCGAGGTCTAATACTTAGAGAATAAGAGTTGCAGACTGTGGTCGCCAAGCTGCATGGTCTCTTGGAGGTAAAGCGCAAGGCATCGCTGATTCATGTATCTGGAAAAAGCTGAGGGACCTGCACTCTCTGAATAGGCAACACCAGCGCCCTTTGATCTCGTAGTAGATGGGACATTGGAAAATGAAGTGGGCCTCCGTTTCCACCTCTACCAAGGTACACAATTGACAAATCCGATCATCTCTATCAATATGATGACAAATCTAAATCCGAAGCTGGTGGGAGCCAACTATGAAGGAACCAAGAGAGATATGCAGGGCATGGTTCCAATGCCAAGACAAGTAGCCTAGATGTGCAATAATCCCATCTTGGATATCCAGAAGGTGCTTAGCATAAAAGGTCATCTACAGAGGTAACCCCCAAAAGGGTTACTCCAAGTCATGATAATGTACTTTTTGTAAATAACAAGTCTGAAATGCCCGTTCAACTCCTGTTGTGAGGGGAGGAGGTGAGTGGGAGCATCCAACAAGAACTAAATGGGAGGGAGCTGATCAATCTCGATCACAATCGATCTCAGCAGAGTAGTCGCCCGAGCATACCAACAACGGGCCCAAGTGTTGTCAATAAAAACTATTATAGCCGACGAGTAGAGTTGGTATCTAAAAGGTTGCATGATGGTTGAGTCACCTCTTCAGGAAGTATATGTACATCATCCAAATGGACTTATGGATCATTATTGTAATTGGAATTGCATATTTGATTACATGAATAAAGTATTTGTTATGTGTTACATTCTAATCTATTAATGCAACAAATACTCATTTACCCTGTATGGTAAACATTTGGCGTCGTTGCCAGTCAAACCTAGTATACAAGAGGGTTATGAAGATTAATGCCAAATCTTCTCAATAAGGATAGGAGTGAAATAAAATACAAGGATGAGATACGCACAACACGAGATGCATTAATACTCACACAACAAGCAGAGCATACACAGAGGTTTCAGCAGCTCACCAATGGGCACCAAAGCGGTGAAGGAGCACAGACAGAGGGAGTGCATTCACCTAGCGGACCGAGGGGTGTCGAGGACTTGCTTGAAAAAATGTGCTAGAGATGGAATTTAGTAGAAGAGACAAGGGAGGAGTTCCTAAACTTGTATATGCCAAGGGTAGAGAATCCGAACGGAAGGGAAGGAACCCGTACGGCTCGAGGTGCCCAAGGACCACGAGCGTGCGCTAAACTCTTCGTTCCCGCTACACCTAACGAACGGATACAAGTAGAGAATTGAACAAATTCACTTGAAAAAGATCTCTTCAAACCGAATAACGCGATTGTCCATAGTAAGGTGGTTGTCCAAAGTAGCACAATTGTGCAGAACAATGTTGCTACTCAGAACAACACGGCTACTCAGAGTAGCACGGGTACTCAGAACAACGCGGGTGCACAGAACAGTGTGGGTGCACAAGTACCACAGATTCAGAAGAAATTAACAATCGCAAGACCAAAGGAGAAACTGTCGAAGTTTAATGGCGATGGGACAGCTGATCCAATCAGACACTATAAAACATGTGAAACAATCTGGATGGCGAATGGTGTAAGAGACCAGGATGACTGGGTCCGACAATTTCCTGCGACCCTACGGGGTGTAGCGATTGATTGGTTTTCGAATGTCGATCAGCAGAAGTTAGCTTCATGGCCGGACGTCAAGAAAGAATTCATTGCGAAGTTCCGAATACTGAAGGATGATAACAAGATAGTGGAAATCTACAGTACCAAGCAGGCCAAGAATGAAACAATCCACGTATACACAAGGAGGCTGAAAGAGCTAGTAGGAAAAATGGAAAGCCAACCAACAGATGGATTGAAGAATAGGTGGTTTGTTGAAGGGCTACGACCAGCATTGAAAAAGATGAAAATTGTACCTCCAACATCATACGTGGATGCATATACCCAGACAATGGACTTGGAGAGCAAATAGAAAACGGGTAAAAAGAAGAAAAACAAAACATTGGACTCGGAAGATTCATCCTCTGAAAGCAACAGCGATGAGGAGTCAAGTAAGAAGGTTTGAGCACTACAAAAGGACATGTTATGTATGATGGAGTTCAAAACATGAAAAAGAATCTTAGCCAAGCGAGAGAAGGGAAACTCTGGTGTACGGATTGTAAGGAGGAGGGCCACAAAAGGGCTCCAATCCAAAAAAACAATTTTGCGATATCTGCCAAATTGCGGGAGATTCCACAAAGGAATACTCGTTCAATATAAAAATGAAGGGACACCAAAAAGTATTGTTAACATAGGAAGTGTCCACCTTAGGAGCAAGAACGAATATGATACCATAACAACAACAGACGCGGACGAGGCGGTAACAACAACAATAATAATAATAGTGGTGGCCGAGGCCGGATACAGTATGATCCGAGTGGACGGCCGATGATACAATGTCGAGCATGCAACCTCTGGGGACACTTCGCTAGAGACTGTACCACAAAAGGAACACCACAACTATTGTGTAGATGGTGTGGTGCTAGAGACCACGAGGATTCGAAATGGCCTAAGCCCGAGGTAAACCTGTTAAGTATAGAAACAAGTGATGATGACGAGACATTAGCCATTACTCGTGTGCAAGCAAAAATGTATCCAAATCTAGAAGAGGAAAAGAAAAGTGTTGAATTTTCCTGAGGATCGCTACAAATGTAATTGCATTGTTGGTAAAGTATATGTTTTCCAATGGCAAGGATATCACTCTTATTTATATTAAGGAAGAGACATAAAGAGACATGTCTCTCCATTATTGTCTAATAAATATAATAACAAATGATTATTTAATAACATAATATCTCATATATATATATATATATATATATATATATATAAACATGCACTTTAGTCTCATTGTTTATCCAACTAAAGCTACCAAACATCAACACTCCCTCTTAGCTAGGAAGGATAAACACATGACCATATATTACCTCAATGTAATATAAACATATTGGGAATAATGTCCTCCAGAATGTCAACTCATTTGACATTCACCTCTTTGAGCAATGAACTCCTGAATGTTGAGTTGCACGATATTCACCAAAACTGTGAGTAATGGCCTCTTGAATGTCAACTCATTTGATATTCACCAACTACTCTGTGTAATGGCCTCTTGAACATTAATTTGCATACCATTCACCATGTACTCAAAATGTTCATAAGGTATGTGCACACTCATTCTCATAATGCTTACCATATTAACATCCACTATACAAGGTATAATCTATCATGATCTACATAGACATCGTAAGATATCCATCATAATAGAAAATTTTAAGTTATTGTAAGATCGTCACCTTTCAATAACTTCCGCAAATACCCGTGATAATCATTTGGAAGTCGTCACTTCATCATGATGTACACATGTGGCAGGCCCATTAAAATCATGTAGTCACATACGTGGACTTTCAGACTCCCTCTAAATATCAAATCTTTTGAGCTCCTTGTCTAATATTTCCTTTGATGAAGTGTTTGACTCCCTCTAAATCCGATATCAATCTCCCTTTTCGTGTGCCCTGTACTTTCCTCTTCAAAGGATCTTTTGGTGGCATGGACCAAGTTCCTTGTCTTGAACAACCGGGAGTCTCAAGTCTTACCCTACCCCACAGCACCCTTGTTTTTTTTTTTTGATTTGTTCAACATGGCAGCTCTGCCCACTTTACACCCAAGTAGGTGGATGACGATATCCGCAGGTCAAGGTAAGCTATTTTTTTGTTTTTATCCTTGTACGCATCTCTTGTAGAATTTATGTGTAATGTAGTTTAAATATCTTTTCATACATTTATATACTCAATAATGTTATCGTTGATATGATTTGTCCATTTTGACTTATCTCTCTTATGATCCAACTTCATGCATTCATAACTTTCCTTGATAGTCGAATGCTATGTATCTCAAACTCTTCGTTGGCTGCCGTGTATTTAAGAAACCTTCCACCTTGTTGGTTATTGTATGTCCAATTGCTTTTGCCCATGATTTATCACCACATCATCATAATTTCCGATATGTTGTAGCCCTCTACTCCATCTTTATTAATCTAGGTTTATGTCTTTTGGTGGTCCTTTTATTTCTATTGGCGGTTCCTTGTCCTTCAATATTTATTTTCATATTTTCTCAAGGTCTTCCTAATACTGCGCACCATTTTTTTTTTTTTTTAATTATAACATTCACATTTTGCTTTATATTCCCCTCATTGCAAGTAATGTACATATTTCTAGCCCATTTATGATAGGTCTACCTTCGCCATTTGTCTGCGTCTATAACTTATATCCCCTGGTTCTGAATGGTCCTTCCATTAAATGGCAGTAACTATACTCATTTGCAACTATCAACAATGATTGTGTCCATATGCATATGCCATACATCTACGTTTGCAACCTACTCTGATACCATGTTGAATTTTCCTAAAGATTGCTACAAATATAATTGCATTGTTGGTAAAGTATATGTTTTCCAATGGCAGCGATATCACTCTTATTTATATTGAGGAAGAGACACGGAGAGACATGTCTCTCCATTACTATCTAATAAATATAATAACAAATGATTATTTAATAACATAATATCTCATCTATATATATATGCACTTTAGTCTCATTGTTTATTCAACTAAAGCTACCACACATCAACAAAAAGGTTGCAGCAAGCACGAGCAGAATTAGAAAAAGAAATGGAGGCTGAAAAATCACAAAGGACACTGTTGGCACCTCAAGGAGGAAACTAGCAGAACAAAATATCATACGGAAGGTAATGCATGTCGAGGTTCCCATGAAGCTAAATGACCTTATTCTTACAATGCTGACCTTATTCTTACAATGCCTTTGTTATGCACTGCAATCCTAAAAATGACACCACCCTCGAAGGCGATAGAAGAACCAGGAAAAGACCTATTACATAGAAGCGACATGATCGTGGCAGACCCAATGCTACTTGCACTCACTACGGGAAGACACCCTGTAGTAGTAGAGATGGGTATTCTAGGATCCATCCTCATGGACACAATTGTAGATGGAGGATCTGGAGTGAATGTACTACCTGAAGATATATGGAAGAAGTTGGCGCAACCCAATAGTTCAGCAAGGGATCAAGCCTTTAGGGACTCTGATGGCACAACCTGTAACTATTGGGACACAACCATTCTTACTGGATTTCGTGGTTATAACATTAAAAGGAAAAGGGTACGACACCATCCTCGGATAGGGTTGGCTAGAATAGGCGAAAGTAAAACATGACTGGAAACCAAATACCCTGTCCATGGAAAGTAGAGGTCAGAGATTCATAATTGACCTACATACACAGATGGTAGGAGAGGAGGCAGCATCCTCAAATTCCAAAGGTGAAGGTGAAGGAGAAGACGAAGAGAAGAAACAAATGGAACCCAAAGAAGAAGGTATCCTCAAACTGGAAGGAGGGCCCAACGATAATGACCTGGATTCAGTAAATGACCTACTCCATTGGCAAATGGAGGACTACAAGCTCTTTCCGAGCTGTAACATGTTAGAGCTCGAGCATGGAAATAAAGGAAAGGAAAATGAATTTAAGAAGGAATATAGAGAAATGAAGGAAGGAGAGGCGCAAATAGATGAAACACCTGCGCATACATTTAATGAAGACAAGCCTATTAAATATGAAGAACCCACAGTAAAGATGATGAACTTAGGGGATGAGGCTAACCTGAAAAATATATTTGTGGGAGATGACTGGAATCCAGTTCTGAAAGCGGCAACATTTAAAATATTTATGGAATATAAGGATGTTCTCGCGTGGATGTATAAAGACCTGAAAGGGGTACCACTGGAATTATGCATCCACCGCATCCCACTGATAGGAGCAATACCAGTACGGAAGCGGTCGTGCTGGATGAACAAAAATTATGCCACATGGGTCACAGATGAGATCAACCGAATGCTTGAAGCAAGCATTATTTTTATGGTACAGACGAGTGAGTGGGTATTGCTGATTGTGATATCTCTAAAGAAAGACACCACTCAGATAAGGATATTTGAGAACTTTCGATGCTTCAATACAATATCAATTAAGGATCTATTCCTGATACCATTCACTGACAGCAAGGTTCACTCAGCAACTCCATTCCTCCAACGGTTCTCAAAGATAGTGCGAGGCTTTCGGTTTCCCTAGAACATACCCTTCAGTGCTAGACTTCTTCATGTTGAGGAAGGACCCCTAGTCCTTGCCTTTGCTGTTTTTTTTCTTTAGCTTTCTTGCTCACTCCTTCCTGGACACCGTTCGGTGCTCTTATTATTGGTTGCCTCCTTGGATGTAAGCTTTCAGTCCCTTGGACCCTTTTGGTGTTCGCTAGTTGGGCATTAATAAATTTATCTTATCATATCTTATCTTTAAGCGAGGTAGTCTTTAACAAGACTTTCATGTAAATATCTCAACGGAGTGAACATTGTATTAGTGGTTGCCTTCGCAATTTTCTTTAGCTTTCCTGCTCACTCTTTCCTGGACACCGTTCGATGCTCCTATTATCGGCTATCTCCTTGGATGTAAGCTTTCAGTCCCTTGGACCCTTTTGGTGATCTCTTGTTGGACATTAATAAATTTATCTTATCTTATCTTTAAGCAAGGTAGTTTTTAACAAGACTTTCATATAAACCTCAACAAAGTGAGCACTGTTTTAGTGGGATAAAATCCCTTAGCAGAGTAGTCTTTAATAGGACTCTTAGATACATCTAACAATGTATAAGTCACTCTAAACTAGATGTATAGGGAAAAACTTTTTACTATAGTGAAGAATTGTGAGTGTCATCCCCGCAACAATTTTTCCCTTTAAGAAAGGGTCTCTGAGAGAGCAAAAATCAGGGTGTTACATGTTCTTGATATGTTATTGTTTACAACATTACTTTACATTTCAGCACATAGGTAGGCAGGATTACATTACTCCATATTTCTTCAAGCTAATGGTTGAAAGTGTAAATAGATTAATTGAATTGTAATATTGTATTAGTGGGATAAAGTCACTTAGTAGAATAGTCTTTAATAGGACTCTTAGATACATCTAACAATGTATAAGTCACTCCTAATCGGATGAATCACTTAAAAGGTGACAATTGTAGCTCCTAACAGGGCAAAAAAATTTACTATAGTGAAGAGTTGTGGGTGCCATCCCACTGGACTTTTCCCTGTAGCAAAGGGTTTCTGCAAGACTGAAAATCAGGCTGTTACATGTTGTTCTTGATATTTTATTGTTTATTGCAATACTTTACGTTTCAGCACAAAGGTAGACAATATTACATTACTGCATATATCTTCAAGCTAATGGTTGAATGGTTGAAAGTGTAAATAGGTTAATTGAATTGAAAGGCTAGCAGTGAAAGCCAAAACTTTGCACTCAACCATTGAACAATGTTACAAGTCTAGACATGCGATTCAAGATGCACGTGAAGGCTTTCAAGAGCACATCAGACCCGACACCATAGAGGTTTTCGTAAGGCCTCTATGACCAACACTTCACCTTGACACAAAAGAATGGGTACAAACCAGAAGATGTGACACATCCAAGGATTGACATATTACCAAATATGAAGTTCATGTCACTTTGGCCACTTCTACCACAAAAACTATTTAAACAATATTGATTGAACTTTTTCGATCCATTAAAATTCAGTACCATGCATCTACATCATAGTTATGAGACTTGGACTCACCACAAACATTGCCTGCTGATATTTTGACTCAGGCTCAACAAAGACTTGGTCATTACTTGAAAATTGGAAAAACAATAAAATATAGAGATATTTAAGAATTTAAAACTTCATTCCTGAAACCTCTATAAAAAAAAGACATTAAAAATTTAAAAACACAATAATGAAATCAAACAGTAGCTGCGTTGACCATATACACAAGTATACATCAATCAAATGAGTATTAAAAAATTTATTGTTTAGCCTAAGGAAATAACATTCTTAGGCATATAAATCTAAAATTATAGTGTCAAATATTGAAAAAAATGGTATAGTAAAATTCATGGCATCAAAACAAATGTCAAAGCAAAAACAAAAGTCTATGGCTCAAAGAAACTTACATAACTCATATTAGCATCATGATAAACCTTGTGTTTGTGCTCATTTAAAAGAAAAGTGAAAAGACTCATTTCAAAACGAAAGCTAATATAAAAGAATTTTGAATAAAAATGGAGTAAAAGAAACAAAAAAAAAATCTTCATCCTATTGTCCGAAACAGAACATCTGATTAAAAGCGACACAGAAAATAGCTATTTGAATAAATGGATCTTCTCAATGATTTTGATGCTCCTCATTTGTTCTGAAATATTGCAGATTTTCTAAAGAAACTTATCTTATCTAAAGAAACTTGAAACCCTAAGCACTAACCCCATGACAACTGTAGCCTTTATGACTTTCCTGCTTCACAAGTAAAATTGAATGGTTCCCTAAGCCCCGTCATAGATAAATTTGTGAGAAACCCCTCCTTATGCTGATGTTTTTGAGAGTTCTTGGGTTTGACATGTCTGAATAATTCTGTCAAGCACAGTTGTATGAAAAACCTTAATCTGGAACTTGACAAAAACTGGCAAAAACAAGCACAAAATCTCCAAAAAAATCTCAATTAAGATTGCCGATATAAATTACTGACATTCTCTCCTGAAATCTGCCATTGAAAGCCTTTGATCTTGTCAATAGATCAGCATCATATATAATCAACCCCTATGTGAAGCCTTGAAAACTTCATCACTTTTTTTTGTAAAAATCTATTGTTATCTTCTATAATGGCAAACAAATAAAACCTGCAAAGTTCATGTTGTGCATACTCAACAATAAAGACCAGATGAAGATATATTGATACTAAACCTGCAATAAAATGATTGAGCCCTCCTGTGGTATTTTAAGGTGGGGTACATAATAAGAAATCCTCTCTACTGCAGTTAGTTGAAAGGTTTCAAAAAACTCTCAATTTCTCTTTGATGCAAAGCTGTAATGATATAATCTAGACTATAGGCCTCTGTACAGTAAACAACCGTTGTACACAATGCTGCTGAAATTTAGTTTCAAACTTTCACAAATACTAGCATCACAAGACACTTCATTGATCAAGCCCTACATGCCATAAAAATTAATTATATTGCTTTAAAACCCTAAAAAGTTTTCTCCAGGCAGCGACAGTCCTACAGCGGTTCTACATGGCATTCTAAGAATTTGGATTGTTCACAGGTTTACCCCTCTATTACTGATTTCTTTGTCAAAAGAAAGGACCCTTAGTCCTTATCTTGTTTTCTCTCTTATTTTGTTTCTTGCTTTTGTTTCTTCTCAATCACCATTTGGTGCTTCTTCTTTGGCTGACTCTTCTGTTTGTATGCTCGGTCCCATAAACCTTATTGGTTTTTCGTGGACATTAATATTATTATCTTATCTTATCTTATCTCCTTAATTTGGGGCAGAAATCTCTACACACATCAATTACAAGCCAGAAAACAGTGAAAAAAGCTGAATCAAGGCTAAAACCTTGCTCAAATGTGCAATCCTTCACAAATCCTAGCTGCAGCCAAATCTAACCTATGAGACTCACTCGGTCTAGTAAGCCTACTAAACATGCAAGGTACATGAGACTCAATTCCCCAGGAGCTGGTCACAATTGCTCACCTAGCCAAGTCTTGGCAAGTCCAAGGGAGTCTTGTAATGTTAATCTACATAAGTAAATTGTGGTTTCCCAAAGTACCTGAACAAGTGGTTTAAAGGAAGGGTCATGCCAAACAATAGTGCTCAAAGTACAACCCAAATCATTTAAAGAAGATAGTAACTGAGTTTGGAGTTCAATACAAATAACAAGTGATAGAACTAGGCACATCATGGATTCAAAAAATTCTAAATTCTAAATATCACAAATCTCTCCAAATTGATGACCAGCGTTAACCCAAGTTCCTTGTTATTACTTTTTTTTGTCAAATGCTTGATATTCGTGCTTCATTTCAGAGTTACGAGTGTGTGAAAATGAATGGAAATATTTATGTTGGTAGATGTTAGTAGCGTGTTATTGTAAATTTTCTTGGAATTTGAACTGCTCTGTTTACTTAAGGAAATGAACTTAGTAACTTGAAAGGCCTGGCTAGTTACCTAGGAGGCAAATGGGTCAGATTGTGTAGGGGTCAGATCTGCCCATTCCTCCAAGTAGACAATAGCCATCAAATGGACAAAGTGCAAAGACCACTAGTAATCACAGCAAAGCAGTCCCTTGTGTTAAATGATGATTTAGTGATGAATCCTCCATCAAATGCATAACCCACTTGTTAATCAATATTCCAGGGCAAATGCAATTTCAAGAAAAATGTTCCTTATAGTACCAAAGTCTATAAAGGTATAATCTGTAAAATTGGAGGCCCACGAGTTATGTGGTGCTAGATGGCATGCCAAGAGAATTGAGATCACTGAAAAGAATGCCATTACGCTTGAACTTAAGCATAATAAATTACGTCTCTATAAACATGTGTTAATCATCCATGAAATGGGGCGATGGGGCGCATCCCTATCCATAGACACATTTACCCTATTGTTAATCTTATCGAACTAGATCAGTTTTGCATAATATGCCAATTCCAATTATTGACGGTGGGGAGTATTCTTATTATAACATCAACATTGGATATATTAGACTAATGAAAACTTAAAGTGAATATTTTATCATTACTATGTTTTCCATAATTAGAGTTTTTTTTGAAATAAATGGCATTTCAAACTATATGAAAAAATCAAGGAAGTTCTATGAAATTGACATGTTTGATAATTAAGTGGATGTTTACTTTCCTTTATATGTATAGAATGCCAATGAGAATCATGCTGTTTATATGTTAAGGGAGAGTCTTGGTGTAATGTTTCTATATGTGTGGAATGGAATTAGACTTTACAAGGTATGATGTTGAAGATGATAGGCTGATAAAGTTGTATAATGATTTCATGATGATTTTAAATGGCTTGTTGAGGATGCCACACTATGGATTGCTTATGATTCTTATGTTTCACATGCATATATGATGGTTATGATGTGAATTGGAAATAAGGATAAATTCTTTAATTATGATAAGATGGATACTGACCTAATTATGTGATTTTTGTGAGTGTCTGTGTAGTATATTAGTTTTAGAATATAATCTCTCATTACTACATAACTCCATTACTTTCCTCTTAGTTTTGCTTGTTTAGCCTTCCTTATTGTCAGGCTGGGATCTTTCATGTCAGGAAAGATTTCGAGGAAGCTTAACAGCTTTGTGGTAGGGTGGTAAAGCACTCATACAATATTCTTGCCTCTCGTGTTCTTAGACAGGTTCTGGAGCTCTTTTCAACTTGGTCGTCATGGTTAGACCCTCTGGTATCTAGTATCTTAATCTGGTAACGAAATTATGGTTTCTTTGAATTTGAGCATATATGTATATGTATCATTTTTGTTAAAATTAATGATAGTTAATCAACTAATGTTAACTGGCCAATATTCAAAAGAATTTGATTCTCGTTGAATTTTCCACCTTTTATGGGGATTGCTAGACACACAACTATAAGTCAACTAGTTCACTTTATGTTGTATGAGTTGATGACATGGGTTGCATATTTTGTCTCTTAGCTATGATTACTTTTGACATAGAAGGATATGATGTTCCTTATGCATGTCATGATCTTGAGTTAAAATTGCATTCCTTTAAAGATTGTCAAAAATGGAAGGTTTATGGAATAATTGGTAATTATCCTATCTCATATGGTTATGATTATATTTTGATTAAGTTATGTGGTGGTATAATATGCATATTTCAGTATTATACCTGAAGTATTTGTTCTTGCAAGTGTAATGCAAGAAGAGTGCAAAATTTTGCTAACTGTGAGATAGTCAAATGATGGTTGACTTTTCACAAGACTGTGAGTGCCTACCAGATGAAGACGTGGCTTGTGATAGAAAAGAAAAATGCCTTTAATTGTGCAAATAGCATGTGATGCACATGTGGAGCAAGAATTATGTTTATGCCATATTTATGTGGTTCATTGAGTAACCTAGTATGATAAATAGGAAGAACATGGATTTCATTTGAAAAAGTATTGCATGTTTCATAATGCATTTAGAAAAATTTGATTATCAAGATAAATCGCATGAGATGCATGTAAACTTTCCTAAGCTAGATACCTAATAAATAATGTACTAATTTCATTTATCCAAAATTCATGTAAGGTCAAAGGCATAGATATTTTCTACAATGCTATGGACATATTAAACTATTTACAAGGTGGCTTCTAGGAAATCAACTTTCTAGTTGAAATATGGAAAGAGGTTGCAGTACAAATAGAGTACCTTGAACTTAATCCAAGGAAAAAAGTCAAAATAGTAAGTATCAATAACAAGCAACATAAACCATATGGAAAAAAAAATTGAATCTTTTATGCACATACCAAGCAAATACAGCTGCAATAGAGTTCTATACAAGAAACTTCACAACTATTATTGTTAAGAGTCAAAATATACTCAATGGGGTTGTTTTAAAAACAATGCTCGTATAGTATTAAGCATAATTGAACAAGATGAGTACCAAGTATGTCCTCAGCATTAATGAGTATTAATTACATTTCAACTAGTGTAACATAGGTGCATGTACCCAGGGTAAAACCCAAGCACACCATATGCGTGTACTTCCCAGGTGCGGGGACATCTCGTGTACGCGCTCTGCCACCGCCGCACAGGAGACACCGTACCACGGCCACACTGATTGGCGCACCCAGCAAGGACATGGGGATGCGAGTGCGTCTCGGGTGCAAGGGTACCCTGATGCACACCCCGTGCACAGGGTGCGTCTGGCGCCCAAGTTAAAATGTTCAAATCTTTAAAAAAAAAATTATAGTATTTTTTATTGTTGTTTTTTACATGGGAACCCTAATTGGGTGTGGTCCCATGAGCTGTCTTTCAAGCCTTAATAAGGCCAATACACCTCATTTTCATTTCACATTTCTATTTCATTGTTTTGGAGCGACAAGGAGCAAAGTGAGAAAAAGAGATTGGACACATTCGAGAGAGCTTAATGAGTGATTTTGCAAGGGATTGGAAGATCAAGAGGAGCAAGAAGATTTGATTTTAAAAGTGATTCATCAAACTCAAGGTAGGTTTTTTAGTATTTTTTGTTTTAGATTCTAGAATTTATTTTTACTTTCATCTTTGCATTTTATTTTTCTCAGTTTCATTCTTGATTCTTAAATCTTGTTGATACTAGATAGTTCTATGTTATTATTTTTTTAATTTTATTATTATTCTATGGTTTTTACTTTTTTTATTAAAATAGGCTGAAACGTGTTTAATTTACTATTTTTTAAGTTTCTAAAGTTTTAAGCAGGCTAAAACTAGTTTATTTTAATGTTAATTTTTTTTTTTGAATTACTAATAATTAATAAAGGTGAAATTTACCATAATCATTTTTATTTTGTGAAATGTAGTTTCTACATTCTAAAATGCATCCAGTCAAAGTGTAGATGACATGGAAATTAATGAGGGAAGTGCATTTGACTATGAGCCCGAGGGGAGTTATCATGGGGTTGATGCAGATGCCCAATTTGATTCAGAGCCTCCTTATGTTGCACCGAGGGTGCTTTCTATTGATTGCCCTTCAAATATTTTGGCACGGTTTGCTAGGGGCCCTTATGATCCAAAGTCCCATCTAAAACAATTTGCTATCAGAATTACACTCCCTACAGTTGTAGGTGGTGGCACACTGAAATGGAAGTGTAGTATATATGGTGCAGAATGGTATGGCAGCATTACGAAATTTACTACACACCTTTTTTGGACTGGGTATGGTGTGAGCTCGTGCCAATTCTTGGAAGATCCTATGAATGTGAAATACAATATTAAAGTGAACAAACTATAGGACATTCTTGACAATACTGCAGTCCCAGTGCCTAAATCTTAGGCTGCTAGGCAACAGGAAAAGAATATGCAATAGTTACAGGGGCAGCGAGATATATCTACACATATCTTGTATCAGAGAGTAAGGACTATGTCACTTACATCATCCATTCCCTCATTTACACACAGTTCAATAGAGGATAGCAGTAGGGGGAAACAGAAAGCAAGTGAAATTCCTAGTGGTCATAGTTGAAAAACTCGGTTTGGCAATATCGCGGCTAGGTCAAAATTTTTACAAAACTCGAAATCGCCAAAAAGTCAGCAAAAAAACCAACATTTTTATTGAACATTTGAAAATACCTAGTTTTTATAAATATATATTAATAAATAATCATGAAGACTATAAATAAATATATTTGTTCTCTATAATGAATTTATAATTTATAAACACTATAAACTTATAAATGTTGTTAAGAAACAATGCATATGCATATTAGTATTATGAATATATATACAGTTATTAATTTATACTAATTTATAACTCTCTATAATGAATTTATTAATAGACAATATTATACTACTTTAGTATTAATATATAGTATTATAAATCTGTATTCTACAATATTATAAATTTTCAAAACCAATTCAAATAAATTAAAGTTTGAAATAATCTATAAACTCGCGATCATCAATTCATAACTTATAGTTATATAAATTTACAACTTATAGCTCTATAAAAATATATATAGTGATGTTGACGTGTATACAAGAGCATGATAGTGATGGTATATGAAGAGATTTGACTACTATGCATTGACTTCCCAAGTCATTCATAAGGGATGAAATTTGGCATTCTTACAAATTTACATTAAATTTCCAAAAATGTTTTCTATAACTTGTTGAAGAGCAAAACCATTATGAGTGTATCCTACAATCAGCACTCCATATGATGGCATCTTTGAGGCATATTGTCAAAATAGTTCCTATGTCTGAATTTGTGCTCCTACATTTTCTCAACAATCTAAATCTATGTGCCTTAATAGTCCTCAATAATTGCACCTTTCCTCACCAGCCATTGCAGCCCTTTTGTACACCGTCGCACCCTGCAGGAAATTGGAAAAACTCAACGTTTTTTAGAAAAATTTATCGTTTTTCAAGTTGACTTAATCAGCAGTTCTTTGACCCAAAAATCATAAAAACCGTGATTTTTTTCATCCCTAATTCAGTGCGATTTTTTAAAAACATCGTTGATGGTTTATTTGGCAATTATATCGGATGCCCATTTTGCTCACAATATCTCGCGATATTAGCGATATATCACCAATTTTTAAAACTATGGTAGTAACCCCATTGCTCAGTTATTTAACATGCACGCAAGGGAGTGGTTAGATGATGCCACCATTTCTTTCTTCTTTTCCAATAGCATCCCAATGCATGTAGCTCGATCTCTCTATTTGTGAGGATGATGTCCATGGTGGCGAAAGAGAGAGGGCCATCATTTGTGCCACCAGGTGAGCACAAGTTGAGGACCATGGTGTTGGATAGGGCCTATGACAAGGTTGGGGTCTTGATGGAGCATATGAAGGTATGTTGGATTGAGTCAGGCTACAACAATATCATGGATGGGTGGACAAAGATTAATCATCATCCACTCATCAACATTATGGTCACATGCACAGGGCATCGTAAAGATGCTAATTTTCAGTTATGTGTGCTTAGGGATGTCATTGAGGAAGTTGGGCCACAAAATGTGGTCCAAGTTGTGACAGATGCAACACGTGTGAAAAGCTGTAGGGAGGTTTCTTGAGGCAGCCTATAGGCATATTTAGTGGACTCCATCTTGTGTTCATGCCATGAATAATGCACTCAAAGACATGGGGAAAATTGACTAGATTAGACGGGTTGTTAATGATGGGAGAGAGGTACAGATGTTTATTTGCAATCACCTTACATCACATGCACTTTTCAGGGGCTTCACAAAAAAGCAGTTCCTAAAACCAGTTGAGACCAAATACACCTCATTACATTCTCTTGGAGAGAATGATTGAGTTACAAGTCATTGCAATTCATGGTTATAACACAAGAATGGAATCAATGGCATGAGTCCAAAACAAAGCAAGGTAAGAGGGTGAAGGGCACAATGAAGAGAGATAAATTTTGGAGTGATGCAAAATACATAGTCTCCATCATTACTCTAGTGCTCAAGTAATTAGATATGGAGATGCAGATACACCTAACCTTGGAGAGGTTTATGAGTGCACTGATTCCATACTTGGGCAGATGAGGGTTGTTGTGCATGAGAGGGACCCCACTCTAGCATTTTATACAAAGCATATTCATCCCATCATTCACCACACATGGGAGAAGTTGTACACTCCTTTGCACTTGGTTGTCTATGCATTGAACCTGAAGTGATACATGTCTAGGCCTACCATAGTCACACCACTTCAAGATGATGAGGTGAAGGACAGGTTCTTTCGGTGCATTGCCAAGATGTATGACAGTGACACTATTGGTGATATTTGCTCCGAGTGGTCGGAATTTGCTAGTCTTACAAGTAATCTGTAATAAGTTCTTTATTACTTATAAGCTATAAGTTATAACTTATTTTAATATTATGTTGTAAATTGTAGGATACTCAGATATTGCAAAGGTGAATCTCAAAACTATGGCACAAAAGCATCCCAATTTGTGGTGGAAATATCATGGATCAAAGAGGTCAAAGATTGCCTCACTAGCCATCTGATTCCTTTCTCAAGTTTGAAGTTCCACCCCTTTATAATCTTAACTTTGAGAGTTTTACTTTACTGATTTATGATTCATTGATTTATCATTTATCATTTCTCACAATTGAATGAACATTTGTTCGTAACTTTCAACTTTGTTATCTCAGGTTTGTAGCTCCTGAGCTGCAAAGAGGAATTCATCTACCCATAGCTTCATCCACTCTGTTAAGAGGAACAAACTTATCTCTAAGAACACAGAGAAGCTAGTTGTTGTACATGGTTTCTTGTGGATTAAAGATCGCAAGACACACGAGTACAAGGAGAGCCCAACATCAGGTTGGGATGCAGAGCCTGAGGATCGGTCTCAGATTAATGAGATGACGATGTAACAGAAACCGATGTAGGGCCAATTGCTATTCCTTTGGAAGATCTTACCATTACCCATGAGGAGTCTAGTAGTTCTAGTGATGAGGACTTCGATTTAGAGGAGCTCGTACCCTTACATTCTCATTATTAACATTTTGTAATTTGTACTCACTTTGATATGGCCATGATACATTAATTCATTTCAATGTTTCATGCTATTCTTCTCTTTGTAACCATGAGAATCTTTATGATATATCATATTTGAACAATGAATTTTGAGTCTTTCATCTATGTCATTTGATAGTCATTGGTTGACTCACATGGTACTATATTTGATAGTCATATTAAGCTATCCCCAAATCAAGGCCCTTTTTTTCTCACACCCGAAACTTGTCTTGACGTCCCCCTGCGCCACATAACACTGATTTCAACCTAAATATGAATTTACTGTACTCAATGTATATGGACCATATCAATGAAATTGAATTAAAAGAAGTTGATGTCAGAAGATACAGAAGCTTAACAATTATTTCCCCATGGTCTTCCACTTACTGATAAAGTTTTCTGAACTTTGCAACATTATTGTGTACAATTCTACATTTGCAATATTTTGATTGGTTAAGGATCCCTTGACTAAATGTGATTCAAATGCAAATAAGCTACACTTGTCAAATAAGTTAATTAGTACCATTAACAAATCTAACAGGCAAGAATGATCATCGAAATACAAAAGCTTTTGAATCGTAATCAGGGTACCAAGTTCCAAGGAAACTACCTAAACAATTGGCTAATGGAATGATAGTGGAAAATGAGATTCATTTATAGCATCATTGCATGAACCATGCAAAGACCAAATGATTAAATTATATCAGCCTTAATGGCCACAAAATCAGCTATCCGTATGTTTACAGAACTAGAGTCAATATGCTCAGAAGACCTTATCTCAAACAAGGCATTCCCTGACCGTAAAACTTCTCGTGTGTGGCTAGTTCTAGCCACAAATCAATGGTTGTGCCTTTACAGGCAAATGAGAACAGATTCTCTGATTTTTCTAATAAATGATTTTTATATAGTTATAAACTGCATCAAGATCATTTATTAGTGAATTGCAAGCACAATATATGTTTGTATGCCAAAATAAAAACCATGCAAAAAAATGCAACTGAGAATGAGATGAGTATCCCCTAAGTCAATTAATCTCGATTCACTTTCAAAATCCATGACCTTGAATTCTTCATTTTCAATAATTGAGTTTATTCAATAGAACAATTACATACATACAGCCTATCAACTAAATAAATAAATTATATATTGCATTTACCTTTGAGAATACAGGAGCAAACTCTTTTCCTGATTCCAAGCAAATTTCTTCAAATTTCAGGAGCACCTCAATCTGCATCAACACAATTCTACTAATCTAAATCTCATCTATAATTCAAGTACAACAAATCGCTATAGAAACAACATTGCTTTAACTTTGATCTCACTCAAAAAAATTGCAACCATAGAAAATTATGCAACCTATATAAGCATACATTTTTATCGTCTTCTGAAATATAATAACCATAAACTTGGACATAAACAGGAAAAAATTGAACTTGGACATAAACAGGAATTTTTTTAAGTTAAAAATGGACTAAAAACACAAAAAAGAGGAGAAAAGAAAAAAGTTCAAAATTTCAGGAATTTATTTCTTTGAAACATATGTTTCAACTTGAATCAGATTAAAACCATACCAAACTAATCTACTTTACCATACATGAAACAAGAATACACCAAGAAGTACATAATACATTACTGACCTCTTAAGGTTGAAACTTGAAAGTTGATACAGAATAAGAGTCGATTTGATATTTGTGAGAGTTTCTATCTTGTAAAATAAAACACAAATTAGATTTCCAGGGATACCACTAGACAAAAAATTACAACATAAAAGGCCCACAAAAGATTTGAAAGATATCTCCAATTTTCATCCCTCCATTCCTCAATAAAGACACTCGTAGTTCTTAAAATATATCACGCAAAAGACGTTTGGCCATTGTACAGTAGAAGAGGTAGCAAGACATCCACTCTGTTTACCTTCTAGCTATACGGGATCACTAGTAATCTTCCTACAATGCTACATGCTTCCCCTCATAGTTAATGATTTATGCATGCTCAATTATTAAATAAAGTTCTCAACCTGGTTGAATTTAAAGAGAATATAATTATTTGAATGACTATTATCCAGTGCATCATTAAATGTTAAAACCAATATAACAATTCAATACAGAAAGATTCCCCATGCCCTTGTGAGTTTGACTATTGATGTTCTCTATTTTGACAAAATCTCCACAAAAAAACAGGATGCTTAGTGTTGATCATCCACACGCAAAAGTCAAACAGATTTACACAAAGAATTGTCAAACCCCAGCTAGGCCTTGCTTTAAAATCATTTTTTATCACAAAGTCCTCAAGTCAAAGTGGCTTGAAAAGCATGTTGAAAGATAATCAATATATTGCACTCATCACCATAAGTTCTCACAATTCAACAACTTTCACAACAAGTGCATACTGTCCTCATTTTCCACAATATTGTTATGTGATCTTTTGGCCAAATTTCAACTTTTCCTATAACCTCAAAGTAGGTTGTGGATAACTTCAAAACTTCTTAGAGTGCTCTAGACCAGTCTTTTCTGGTTATACTTCTTGGGTTTGAACTCAACTGGTGCAATGGAGAACTATGGTACTTTTACAAGTGTTTTTGGACTCCTAGTGTGTTCTCCAAACTTCTTGAAAAGCACATCTATTTCTATTAAGTTCCCAAGTTGTAATTGTCATCATCTCTCAACTTCAATTACTTTATGGAGCTATCAATTTTGGTTTCTAGTGCCTTGGCGGTGCTATTCACAACTAGGGTGGAGTACATAAATTATGCACTCAAGTTTCTCATGTTTCATGTTCAATTATTCACTTACACATTTATACTTATAAAGTCTGTTTATGTCCCTCATCAAAACTAGATGCCTAGGAAATTGCGAGGGGTATTTGCACAAAGTTAATTTTAGTTTGTCAAAAAGGAAACTTCAAGGAAAAATAAATTATATAAAATTTAAAATTTGCTCATTTTCTCTCCAAAAGCTATAAAAGGAGGTTTAACCTCTCATTTTCCATATGCTAAAGATTACATAGTTGAAAAAATCGCCAAAAGAAAAAACTCATCAAGGGCAAAAAGAACAATGGGCAAACACTTGGAGAAAACATGACAAAAATTTGGAAAAAAAATCAACTTGAAAATTTGCTTAAATTTATTTAGAAATGCTTTTTTTTTTTTTAAACTTCAATGAGGAGATGCACCCAATGAGTCAATAAATGAGTAGATATAAGAAACAAGCTAGGTCTAGATATATTTACTTGGTTTGACTGCAAATTGAATACAAAATAACATTCTCACATGAAATGTTGATGGCTGGTAGCTTGATAATCTGATGTAAAATTAAAATAGCAAATTGCCTTTGTAAAACTACAAGTAATAAATACAACGTCAAAATGTCAAGTCCCCATTTTAAGAAGAATCTTAATAATAATCAAACTATAGAATATTGATAAATAAATCATATGATAATAAAATCATATACTAAAATTAATCTTTGAACATTAAAAAAAAAGATATCATAATAAAATAGTATTATATAATATAATAAAAATACTATTAACATATAATGTAATCTATTACCAATAAATAATTAATAAAATTACAATGAATGAATAAATAAATAAAATTAACTACAAGAAACAATATTGTAAAAAGTGTGTTACCTTTCTAAATAGGATTTAATAATAAATGATAATAAATGTCAAATAAATAACATGATATTAATTAATTCAATCTAATGAAACATCAAGAGATGTTTAAAAAAGAATTGTGACTTTTTCAAAATAAGATATAAAAGGGAGGAGAGTTTAGTTGAAATAGGGGAAAAGAGGAAGAGGAGGAGAGGGTAGGAGTTAAAGGAGGATTGATGGAAGAGGAAAGGAATGAGAAGAAAATAAAGGACTTTTCAGAAGGTTGCAACATTGAAAGGATGTGTCTTCGAAAGGATTGTAATTATGAATGCTTGTGACCCTTCAGAAAAGTTGTAATTATGAAGTTTTCTAACCTTTCAAGAAGATTATGATTATGAAGGGTTGTGAATTTTTAGGACATAGATAAAAAATAAAACAAGATTTATAAATCCCCAATGAATAAGAAAAACGGAGAATCATATCAAAAGGAGAGAATAGAATAAGATATCAAAAGTGAGATAATTGCATACCTCTTGGCATATATTTAACGTGAGAAGCAAGGTAGTTCTAAAAGATGATAAAGGCATCATAAAGGTATGTATAAACATTATTGTAGATATCCAAATTTTTCTTTGCATTATTATATGATATGTCAATAAATAAATGTTTGGCCATATAAATATGCATGTATGTGGAAATTTACAAGAATGATATTTGAAGTCTTGATGTTCCTAATATTGGACATTTACATTAATCCAGAAGAATAATATTTAAAGATTTGATAATATGTTCATTAAATATGAAGAGAGTATTGATATGTTTTAAGAGTCCATTATAATCTCCTTATGGGGGAAGTAATTGATCAGGCTCCCAAAGTGTCAGTGTAGAGATTGTGAGCATCTTTATATGAATGGCTAAGTGCCAACATAGGGATTATGATCGCCTCTATATGAATGGCTAAACCAGGATTGATGAAATCACATAGTGCCAGTGCAAGAGGTTAGTATAACCTCCATGTAAATGGCTAGATGAGATTAATCTCTATAATGTTGGTCTGAAAGATTGATGATCTCCACTTGATTGGCATGCCAAAGGAACCTCTATAATATTAGTATGACAGATTAATAATCTCCATTTGGCCGACATACCTAAGATTGAGGAATCTTTATAATGTCGGTATATGAGATTGATGATCTCCATCTCACTGACATGCCTGAGATAGAGGAATCTTTATAATGTTAGTATGTGAGACTGATGATCTTCATTTGAACGACAAGCCTCAAATTAAAAAAAACATTGTTAGTATGAGAGAGTGATCTCCATCTAACCAACATGACCGATATTAATATAATCTCTGTGCGCCAAGATATTTTGATTAGTCAACATATGCATATTTGATAAAGCGTTCGATAGTGAATATCCCTTCCAAGAAGAAACCTTAGGGGGTGCGCTCCAAAGAAGACGGTGGAATAACAAAGGGTTAGGAAACCTAATTTCGAGATGTCCTTAAGAATTGGGGTTAGAATTCAGGTAGTATATTATAGTAAGACCTATTATTGTTTAATTTTGAAATTTCTTTTACAGAATCTACTCATCCAAAGCTAATACTAGCAACAGGGAGATTACACAAAACATTTCACATCTCCAACTTCCTAGCTCTAGTAAAAATTATGTTAGAGATAGAACTAGATAGTCTAGTCGTAGAAGTTCATTGTAGTTGCGCCCCCACGCTTGGCATGGCAAGTTGTGGCTTGAACTCCACCCTCAATAGAGAAACTACCGACATTGGAAATGACGACTCATCATCCTTAACCTCCTCATCCTCCTTGATGTCATCCAATGTAAATCCAAACCCCACCCCTCATCCTCTATAGCTTCCCTAGCCAAATCATATATCATGCTAGACAAAAACTCGAAGTTACTACTATGTTGTGCAATCACATTAAGGACCTTTATCATCCAAATCAATTTGACCACCTAATATTTCATTTACCTTCTGTGCAGTCAAAGATTGTATTGCACAGATACATTATCATTAAAGCATTTCTGAGCTAACTTATTCCTATTCTTAGTGTGGATAGCCTCTGACAACAGCACTTAAAACTGGATGAACTAAAAATCTTCATTCCTTAGTGCAAAAGCGTTGCAAATGACAACCTTGTCTAGGGTTGGCAAGGTGTTTTCCAAGGAATTATATTCTTTTTGCTACCGAAAAATCGGCGAGTTTCTGTGGTGAGTTAATGGTTGCAATATCCTAAATGGACATGAACACAGTGAAACAATGTTTTACGTGGAAACCCAATGTGGGAGAAAACTACGACAAATAAATGCTTTCTTATATAAATTGTTCTTTTACAATTTTTTGTAGGCTACAACCTACTAGAGGCTCCAACCCCTATGTTTATGGGCATTGACTCGCTGGAAGCTCCAACTCCCACACTTCGCAAGCTCCGACCTACTGGAAGCACAAACCCCTACTATTGTCTTCGTGAGCACCAACCCACTATGCACAAACTATTCTTCCACCTTATCAATATTGCTATTTTCAGCTGATGATGGACTAAAACACTCTTTTATTTGTTTCTTTAAAGTTTCTCCCTTCTAATTTGCATCTACATACTCTTCATTACCAGCATATATCTTTCATCTATTCAAATACTTTTCACACTTCCCAATTATATATATATCTGATTTTATTCATTCCTTTTGCTCTTCGTTGTTTTCATTCACCGCATTCACTTAGTTCTAAATATTGTTTTACATTTTATATCTTAAAAATATAACAAGATGTATCATTTCAATTATGGAAGGACATGTCATTAGAATCAAGAGACACATCTCTTATAGGTGTTGCACCATTTAATTTTTCAAACTTAAACAATAATTAATCATATCTCGTTTTATCAGTTTATAATGATCATTATTTTTATTATGATAATGTAATGTCCCCTTTTTCTGAGACATTATAATTTTGTGTTGTTGGCTCACTTTGCCTAGGTTTCGGGAGCGAAAAAGTTCTTTACGGGGTTTAGTTCAAGATTTGGCCTAAACATTTCCAGATTCAGACCCATCAAAGCAGTTTGGGCAGGTTGTCTAGATGCTTACTATTTTTGGTAAGTAAACAGAGCTCAAAATTCTTGATATCTTAGTGTTGATTTGGAAGCATCTAGCCGAGAGCTTTCCAATGAGCTATTGCACGTGCTTATCCGAGTTCATTTGGTCAGTTATTTTGATGACTGATGATTATATGGTTTACTGACTAAGTGACTTTTAAAGTTCATTTAACTTGTCACTTTATTTAAAAGGATACTATGTTCACTTAAGTGACTAAAGGACCAAAAAGGTGCTTTATCGCACATTGCCAAAAAGAGCGTGCATCACATTGGGAAAAGCAATAAAGGTACAATGAGCTCAGCATGGGGAGTTATGAGAAGGATAATATTTATAAACAAATATTAATCTAGGAGTAGGAAATAGTGACTGGTTATCTCTTCGAGGACGCAAACCCTTGAAGAAGCTTTTGGTGTTTGGACACAAACCTAGCCTTCTTACAGGTTTAATCTGTATTTGCCAATCTGACTGTTATTTTTGTTTATAAGATTGGATTTTTTTGGATTGTTGCGTGTTATTGTATTGCTGTTGTATGATACAATAACATTATTTGGCGGCTATTTGTGTTAACTGCTTGTTTATATATGTACTTCTGAATATTGGAGGAATCAAACAAACTTAGATTCTGAGTTTTCTTGTATGCAAATCTGCTGGTTACAAATTGATTAAAGTTCTGAAATTTATATCAAACATTGGTTTTCTGTTCAGTTTTAAATCTGCACGTTTATATCAAGGTCTTTTTCAGTAAATATCCGAAAAGGGATATTACAGATTATCGGGCTCTTTGTCTATATTTTTAGAAATATTATCTGCATCATTCCAAATACTATAAAATCATTTTATTTTTCCTGTTCGCTCAACTCTTTTGTCTTCCAAACTATGTAGTGATTATTCACCGTCGGATGCATCTATTGTTTTTATGAATGCTGAAACCATCTGTTTCTCATCACGCTGGAACCATCTTAGTTTTCTTGCTGCCGCAAAGATACTGTATCCAGTATGACTGCATAAAACTTTGTCATATTGCTGCCTTGCTACTATCAATCTTTAATATCACTGCTCACAATAGCATATAGGCAATTCTTCCAAAAACAACAGCACTTGGGAAATGCAAACTGTGTTTTTCTTTTTGTTATCGCTCTGTAGTTGTACATCATGTGCTGTATATCCTTGTTATATTCATCGTAACTTCCAACACCATCATATGTATATGACCATAGTCTTTGTGTTCAGGCTGACATGTATTATGTGTTCCATAAAATGGAAATAATATTGAATGCCCTCTGTCTCAACACTAAAATTGTGCTTTCTTGATAACTTGTTATTCACTAACTAGGTATCTCAAATCTTCCGGCACCTGTAATACAAAATATCACTGATTCTTGATGTGATTTTGACTTTCCAACTTGCTGCATACCACAATCGCTGCTTGTTCTTTTCCATCAACTTGACACATTAAGTGATTGTTTACACATTTACGATTATGCTGGGTACTGTTGTATAATTTATGTGTAAACATCATTGCGTAAATCTTATGTGTTGTTTTCCAAATTAATCGTTTGTAATGTCCCCTTCTCTGTGCTAGCCTTAATGGCGCCTAGTTGGTCTATCTTCCCATCTGGATAGGCTAACGGCATATGATTTAGGATGCCAGCCAGTCACAGGATTTTAGGTTTCAGTTGAGGAGATTTTAATTGAAAATCCTAAGGTTTAAGTCACTTTATTTTATTGAGTTGAAATATGAAGGACTTTATTATTTAAAGTCACTTTATGACAAAATGACTTAAGTGACTAAAAGACGAAAGAGTCTTTTATCCCACATTGCTAAGATGTTTGTATCTTTCCACACTTCGAGGTACTGAACGGCAGTCGGTTCTCATTCCTATTAACTCCCTCATGTGAGTGTTATCACTCAAAGTAGCAGGTCGGGAGTAACACCATGTATAACCAATAGAGATGGGTCTGCCAGGACAGTTATAGGCTTGGAGGAAATATGGGGTAGCAGTTGGGCAGTGTGAAATGCCATTATCTTTCTGATTGGTCATATATCAGAACTCTAACTGCAGTGAATCCAGAAGGAGGCACGGGAAAAAGGTACAGTCGGTTTAGTGTGTTACGGACTGCAGACAGTATTTGATATCAGATACAAGGACGCGGATGCTGGGAGGACATTCTGAACTACATCGAACTTCCACTTGGTACTCCTTCCAAGGACGGAACTGTATGCTAATTACTGTTCACACTCAAATCATTGTATTTTCTTTCTAATTGATGTTGGGAAAAACTGTCATCAGTACATTGTGCCAGAGCTGTGCGATGTTAGTAAGAATATAATCCATTTTGCAATATTATTGTTATTGAACCACCATTTCAGAAATTGATTGAAAGAACAAGAGTTTTCATAGTTTAATAAAACTATTGCATACCATCTCTGTTAGAAATCAGTACAGTAGCATGTCAGTAATAATTTTACTTAAGGACTTGATTTCATAACAACTGTTTGACGAAATTCTCGTTGTCAAAGTTCAACATTTCTGAGCCAATCCAGTAGAGAACATTACATCGTTGTTTCCTCTGTCTTCATGCTTTCTACACACCAGAATATATTCAATTTTATCAGGCATCTTCTCATTCATTGCCATCACTTGCTATTGCTGTGTGAAACAATTAGTAGTAATACTCTTCCTCTGTATCATGTTATCGTGGCGCATATATTTGATTCTGATGTCTATTTTGCATTCGTAATTGTACTCTATTCTTCCAAAATCACATCTTTGTTTGTTGAGTTCTTCAAGGCACACGAAGGACTGTCCAGATGTTATGTCGCTACCCATAGATTATTATAGAATAATGAATGATGTACTTATTACAATGAGTCTTACTAACACTTGCATACTATTATGTCTTTGTATTAACATTTCATCCATTGATTGGCATGTGTTTGTACTTGTCTTATACTTAGAAATAAATGTTGTCAATAATAAACTGATTATACTGATCTTCTATAATGAGCAACCAATTACAACTTCTATGGCATTGACATTTAGACTTCTTGACATCAATGTAAACCTTGTCTTTACTTTTGAGGTCAATGACAATACTGCTTTCTTTCCATTGACATCAATGTTAATACTTTCAGCAATCTTCTTGACCGTCTTTGACATCAATGTCAATTCTTTTAGCAATCTTCTTTACCATCTTTGACATTAATGACAATACTTTCATCAATCTCCCCCTTTAGCATGGATCACAATATCTTCATCTCTTCCGACTATCCTCCTTTTTATATCTCTCCCCCTTTGACATCAATGGCAAAGGGATTGCTATCAAGACTTCTATCTGCAAACTAGTCTTCAAAAGCTCCCCCACTGAAATTTCTCTCATACTTCCCCTAAGAAGATTTCTTCAAGGCTCCTAGATGCTCTAGTGCTGCAATTAATCCATCGTTGCAATGTCACCTTTATGGGACATTAAGAATTCTAAAGTCAAATTCATAAAACATTGATTTTGACTAAGGGAAACTTAATGCAAATTTATAAAATGGGTCAAATCAATATAAATAAGTGGATTAAAGGTGACAAAATAAGGAAAAGACGAAGGACAGGAGAAGGGAACTAAAGGGCCACCGTTTTGAGCATAAAAGGGGGAAGCTTCATTCATTTGAGCTATGCTTGGGTTTTGGAGTTGTTTCAGATTTCTCTATTAGAAAGGGAAAGCTTGGCTTTCAGTTTTAGAACCCAAGGATGGAAATCTTCAGGGTCTTCTCACTCAATCAAACGTCAACCCGGTTTAGCATTGGTGGTGAATTCACATCAGAATTCACATTGGACTTACAGGTTCTTTTCTATGTATTTTCAATCTAACTGTTAATGCTATTTGTAAGATTGGATTTCTTTGCATGTTATTGTATCGCTGTTTTATAATGCAATAACGGATTTTGTGGCAATTTAAATGAGTATTTTATTTGCTGGTTTTAAATTATATGAAACATCTGTTGTATTCAAAATCTGTTTATGAGATAAAATAAGGGAAAATATCCATTATGGATATTATAGTGGTATCAGAGCAAGAACCTTGCCATTCTATAGGTATAGTAAGAATTTTCTTAGAGAAAATTCTGCAGGATTATCAGAAATTGTTTGTCAGAGATGTCGGTTTGTGATAATTCATTAGTTTCAGAAAATTAATATTTCTTGTTCGTCTTTAAGAGAAAGGTGAATGTATTCAAAATAAATGTCATCTTCAAAGAAGCAGTATTTTGGTCAATATATATTATGATCAGATATTATCTCAAGGTCCTGGCCAAAATATTTTAAAATAGTTTTGAGATTTTGCCTGCGGGCCCATTAGAATTTATTCTGGAGTTGTACCCATAAAATAATATGTGAGAAATATATTAGCAGTAATCTATTTCTTAATTTGGAGGGTTTGTTCAATATTTAAGTGCCAGAAATATTCAAGTCAAGGAATAACATTTAAGCTTGTAAGTTGTCAGTCAGTGCAAGTTTATAGTGTATCATCTGTGATCTTCAGCGCCAAACGAAGATATATATGTGAAATGCGCTATAAGCAAGTATTTTATGCCAGATTTTAGGTGCAAGAAGAAAATGTCTCAAAAATAATGCAAAGGCTTGAGACAGAAATAATAATAATGCATAAACAAAGGGAGTTACATTGGGTAGGAAAATATCAAGAGATGGGTGTTGATTAAAAAGTCAGGCAAAGAATGGGAAAAAAATAAGGATAATTGTTGACAAAGTTTACAGGAAATACATCTTCTATAAGCAACATAATTTTTTTGAGGAACACTATATAATTGATACCTTTTCAGAGCATCAATCAAAGAAAGGCAAAACATTTGAGAAGTGTTTGGTGCGATTTTTGTTGGGCTTGGTTAAACACAAAAATCTTTGACGAAACAAAGTATCGACAAGAATCTCCATTTGTAACGCCAACCAACATACAACGAATTACAACAAATATCCACTTCGCATATGAGCAGCTTTAATCAAAAGTGTATTTTGTTCGTTGGTTGCCAACAGATGTTGGTGAAGACAATCTTCATCTAAGATTGTTGTATGGTGTTGGAACACAGAAAGAAAAGACGACAAAAGTAATGTATTTTGTCATTTCATATGAACCTTGGCAATACATTTCTGAGTCTTTGGTATTAATGAGAGTTGTTAGGTAAATTCTAAGTTAAGCAGTGAATGGGAGACTGATATCTCAGACAATAAGCAGGAACAAGGAGCCGAAATTGGTAGCACCACTTACAACACTACATAATAACGTTCTTACGAAACTATTGAATGTTGCCAAAAGTGGGGAGATATGTCGCTTGATAGAAACCATTGCAAGTGTCAATAATATTGTACGGTGATTTATTGATAGCCACATGATTATTCTCCAAAGCATAACCAATTCAAGATTGCCGCCTGTGGTTCTAAAAATGTTGATTTCCGTTGGGATAGGAATAAAACATCTGCCATGACTACTTTTCTATGTATAATGATTCTTGAGACAAAAATATATTGGTCGCAACTTCTTGGAGATTGCATTGCCAGAAATATTATGTTCATGTTCCTATTTGAAAGCCACACAGAACAAAAGGAGAAATATTAAGCGGAGACTATACTTCAACAATAATTTTTGAACAGAGTCTTTTCATTACCAAAAATTTGTTGCACTGGAATACATTGTGAGCATTGTCAGGAAACTGTTTGCCTTCTTTCCGGTGAACTTGGAGTTTGTGGTATTTGCTTGTGTTTTCTAAATTCAGAACTTTCTTGTGGAGAAACTATTGCAGTCTAGTGGCAACTTCCAATGTATACGAGCACAACACTAATTGCAATTGTTGGAGGAATTGACACATACTTGGATAGTGGTATGCATCCAAAGATATATAGCAGCAAATAGCAAACTAAAAGGCAATTGGATTGAATTATCCTTCGAAAAGGTTGGTTTTGGAATACTTTCTACTTGCTGTCGGAAGTTGTGATTGTATAAAGTCAGATGTCTGAAGCAGTGTTTTGGGTTAGGGGAGGACACTGTAATTGTTTGAAACTGAATCTTATCATTTTCTGAGGAGTAAAGTCCTCATACTGTCAGTTTTCTAAGCATAGAAAAAAAGCAACTCAATAGTTACCATGAATAGTTGTTATTCATCAATTACTTTCCTGTCTACTTGGATGCTCTAACTCGGTTTATGGAACAAATTCGGGAAGTGGGTAACTTGTCACAGAGGTAATGCGAGTTGGTCACCATAGTGGGATCATCTCATGTGGTAATCTGAACCTTTCAAACTCATACTTATCTTTGTATGGTGTCGAGTGACTACCAAAGCATTGTTTGTTAATGATTCTAAAACTAAGTGTCATTAAATATTTTCATCAGAAACACCAATAGGTGAGAGATTAACCACAGATCCTATAGCGTTCATGGTAGTGATATTGCATCTAAAAACATCAATCCGAAAGTAGTTGCAACAAGATCTCAATGGAATTAAGGGTGATCTCTCATGGCACCAGACAAAAGACAATGGAAAATCTGAAAAGATGTCTTTTTTCAAGGGAATTTAACAACACATTTAATTATGAATAGCTCAGGGACTTACAAAAAGAAGTGGAAATTGGCAATTGGTTGTATATGATTGGCTAACAATTGAAGTCTATAAAAATTCAAGACCCTTCTCCTGTTACCAGTGACTCTCTACGCGAGTTTTCCTTCCGTGACCATTGTGCCCATGGTCGTCGCTAACTTTCCGTCTCTATTGGTGTTCGACTCTATTTCAGTGGGTGTTACTTGGCTTCCTAGTTGTGGTCATATGCCCTTTTCTTCTGTGCTTCTGCTTCCTTCTTGTCGCGTCCGTGTGCCCTTTTCTCTCATTTCATTCTGTGGCTCGGGTTTTGTTCTTGGTGTTTCGCGTGGCTCTATCTCCTTGTCTGTGGGTATCGGTTCCTGTGGCTCTCCGTTCCAACAGGTTTTGCGTGGACTTTCTCTGCCTCACATGAATGTGTTTGCGGTTTCTGTTTGTTTGGCGTGGGTTTCTTCTATGGGTGACCTCCATCTGTCAATTCTACGTGGACTCTTTCCTTGCGAGACTTGTTTTCTAGTTGTCAGGGTTTCTTCTGCTTCAGCCGGAAACTATTCATTGTTTATTGCTTATTTACGATGTCTGACAGCGTTGATTCTGGTTCATCTCAAGGGCAACAACAACTTCTTACCTATCAGCGGCTATGCGATAGGATTGTGAAGTTGGAAATGGATAACAATTTGTTGAATGAGCAAGTTACCTCTTTAATGGAAACTATTTCTGAAATCAAAGCTACCATAGCTGCTAACTCGTCTTAGATCCATTGTTTCTCTAATACTTTCACCTCTGAGACTACGGGATTACAAACACATATTCAGTCCATTATTGAGTAACTCGATGGGATCGATGTCATCAAAGAGCAACAATCAGAAATCGTAGCGAAGCATTCCTCTCTGATTTCTAAAACTAAGCAGAAAGTAAAATCATGGGCCTCTCTCTATAACAACACACTTGTGACTATGCCTTTTGCTAGTTTGGATAAGATGGTTTAGGGGAAGCTTGAGGATGAACGGGTGAGGCGAGCTCATGAGCTCAATCTGCGGGTCCGCGATCTTCCTCCCACTTTTGACCCTCTTTGTTGGACCCTCTTTTCTTTGTGATCAGCCTGGTATCTCCAACATCATACCAGATAAATGTTGGTTTGGCCATAGTGATATCTTGTTCATTCGATTTCTCACACTTTCAGATAGGCTCCGTGCTCTCAGAGCTAAGTAGAAGTTGATCTCTCTCCCATCTAAGATTTTCCTAGATGAAGATCTAACAAGAACTCAGGTTGTAGAGTTGAAACATGCTCATGGCATTGTGGCAGAGGCTAGACGGGCTGGTAAATGGGTAGTTATTAGGAATCTTAAAGCAGTTATTAAGGATTCTCCCCCTAGTGGTTGAGAAGCGAAACAAGCCTCCAAGACCAAATGACAATCTCGCTAGCAGTTTGACAAGAGAGAGTCCTCCACTTTCTCTCTCCTTGTTAACTGTTGGAACAATAATGGTTCTTTATGGTCATCACCTAGTCTTTTACATGATGCAGTGGGGCCCGTTGATATTCTTGTCGTCACTGAGACCCATGAGAGCCTTGTGCGTCCTCTTCTGGGGTTTACTAGCTATCAGTGGTTATCTGATTGTAGAGAAGAGGTTCGTACTTCTGGTGGGGTCTGTGGTTCTGGAGGTGTTGCCTATTTGATTAGAGTTTCTATCTTCAGTTGTACTTCTCTTGTTCGTTCCGAATGTTTTTCAAGTTCATGTGGGTCCATATTGATCATAAGCATCATTGACAGAGAGATTTATTTATTGTTGCTTGATATTTTCCGTCAACTTCCTCCCACTATGCTATTCATGGTACCGAAGACGGAGATCATATGTTGACTTTTGCGAAAGTGTCTCTCAGCTTACTACTTTGGGTAACATCATCATTCTCGGTGATTTCAATGTGAGGACCAGGGAACTTCAGACTCCGTTTTTTAACCGATGCTCTAATTCCATCTGCTCCACCGAGATTGATCTATCTACTTTGGGACTTTAGTGTATCCTTGAGGATGTTCTTGGACCAATTTCCTACTATGGTCGTCATCTTTTACAGCTATGTGAGTCTTCTGGTCTTGTGATCTTCAATGGTATATCTTACTTTCGTGGTTCAGAGCTCTTTACTTGCTAGCCTAATTGCGGTGGTGCTAGTGTGGTTGATTATGCCCTTGGCTCTCCCTCCATCCCCTTCATCCATAGCTTCACCAGATTACGCCTTCCTCCGGCAGATCATTCTCTCCTTAGTATCCATTTTTGTCTTTCTCTGCATTCATTGCCTCCTCTTCAGTCACCTCCTCTTGTCCCTTTCGTTGCTCGTTCCCCTACTCACTTTTGTTTCCTCGATGGTGACAGTAAGCTCTTTTGCTTACATCTTTTGAGACTCCTTAGTCCTGTGAGTTTTCATGATTCTTGTGAGGCCTCCTCTATGTTTGACTCGCTTGTGACAGCTATTTGGAAGTCCACCCTCCTTTCCATACCTCACCGCCCTTAACTTTCCCTCTGTAGCAAACGAGATAATACATGTCCTATGAACCAGTGGTTTGATCTTGATTGCAAAGCTCTTCATCTCTCTATTTGTTTTGCTTTCGAGGCTCACTCCCCTGATTATGCTCATCTTTGGTTGGCTTACCTTCATCTTCTTTGCCGCAAGAAACAATCTTTTACTACTTCCCAGTGTAAATCTCTTTGCTCCACGCTGATACATAATCCCCAGTGTTTTTGGCGAACTCTTTTCCCCACTATTTCCCTCCATCTTCCATTCTTGACTTTCGTTCCCTTACCAATCACACCATGGCTCTTTATGATATTCCAAGGCAGCCTTCTATTCATCCCACCCTGCCTCCTTTCTGTCACCTATTCACCTCCTCCCACATTTTTGAGGCCATCAAATTCATGAGATGTAGTAGAGCGGCTGACTATGAGGGGTTCTAGGCTGAACTCTTCAAGTTTGGTGCCTCCATTCTAGGCCCCTATCTCTCTATATTATTTAATAAGGTGATTTGGGTTTCCGATTTCTTGGTCCAAGCATCTGATTTATCCAATCCATGAGACTGGTCCTGCTTCTGACCCTAGGAATTAAAGGACTATTATGATCGGGCACACATTTGCCAAACTATATGCTACTACACTTAATACTATGCTATCTAGTAAGCTCGACGGGAAAGGTTGTAGAGCTAGAGGACAGGCTGGTTTCCGAGCTGACTACCAGACTATGGATCACATTTTCACCTTACGAGCTATTATTGAGGAGGCTAGCCATAAATCGGATAAAAATTACTACTTTGTTGATTTTTGTTACATTCCAAATTTTGACCTAATTTTAAATTTGTTCATAAAGGTTGGATTTAACAAATTATTCTTTCATTATCATGTGAAATAGTTAGTTATTTATATAAATTGTATTAACTGTTAATGAAGATGGTCATTAACCAATAACTATTATTAGGTGATCAACAGTTGTTTTATTTAAAATAGCAATTAATGTGTTTATGAATTATTATGGAATTATTATTATGGCAAAAGTGTTTTCATGGGTGATTCCAAGAGAAGATGAAGAGGGGAGAAGCATTGCTAAACGGGATCATTGGAATGGGATGTTCGCTTAGTTCAGCCACCAAGATCAGTAGGTATGACCTTAAACTTCCTTGGAAAGGATGTGATGACTTGATCATAGGATACATTTATGGGACCTACATGAGCAATTAAGAAAATAATCAAGAAAAAACATAAAATAATCCAACCTAAAATATAATACATACCTCAAGAGATTTTTAAATGATCTTCATCATATTATTATAATAAATACTTACGTACATATAAATATACAAATAAAATGGCACCAATAAATTAAAATAACATAATTTAATGATGTCACCCTATTTATATACTTACATGCAAGTATACAAATATATATTATAATAACATTTGAAAATCTTAATCTTTCCAATTCTTCTTTCCAACTTTTCTTTTTATTTATTTTTTCTTTCCTCTCTCTCCATAATTGAATTAATTATTAGAATTTGAATGGATTTCTTTCTCTGAAACCGATGGAAGCCAAGAAGCCACGGCTAGTCATTAAAATAGAAGTCGGACATCACAAAATCCCAGCCTTACTATCTTTCGGCTACCATTTCCAAATACCCTGCTTTACAACAATCTGAGTTCCGTGATATCACAGTAATTAATCTGTATCCGCCAACACCTTGCAATTGTCGTATCCAGCATTGACTGAATTTGTGTGTTACAACTGAGCCGTGCAAGAGTTCCGGCTAGAAGACGTAAGGGTGCCGATCCCAAGTCAAGGTCTTCAATCACATATATACCAAGTCATGAAAAGCTTCCAACGTTTTTTATTACTGCCTTTTTCCTGAATGTAAGACCTACTGCAGTCAGCTAGGCATGGTGGTTCAGTATTAGGACAGAGATTATCATATGTAGCATTGTTGTTGGTCACCTTCGAATTTCATAAAGCCTTCCATTTTTTATTTTCTTTATATATTTTCATTGTATCTCAGACCATCAATAAAGAAGTCGAGCAATAACTTTAGGGGTCTCAAAATGAGCAAGAATTATACTATTTTAAACCATGATAAATGTATAATAAGAGCAGTATGCTCATCCAACGCACCTGGAAATCACTGGCAATAAAGCCACAATGGTAAAGAGGTGAAAAAGGGGCAGTGAACTTATAAATTCTAATGCACCTGGGATTCATCGGTCGATAGCTATGAAATGGTGAAGAGGTGGAAATGAATAACTTAAATAATAAAATACTTAATAGCTCATGCTTATCCCTGAATGGAACCTGTTGTCAAGTCGAGCAGTAGTGATCAGGTCCATGTACCCATCAGAAATCCTTAGCCAAGGTAGTTTATAGGCATATGTGCCATCTAATGATTACTCGATGTCTGTAACGTCAGTTATATAGGTATAACAAAGTGGGCACTCAAAACACCCAAATGCTCGGATGGTTGGACTAAAGAACATCCCAAGCCCAATCCCAAGGTAGGGAGGGCCATTCTAATATGTTAGAATGTGTAGGGATAAGTATAGTCTGTGGTTGGGAGGTTAAGCCTATAACAATGCTTCTCCTCTCACCAATGTCGAGGCTTGCACAACCAGATAAAAGATCCTCCGATGATACTTGTATGTTTCCTTCTGTCTTGTTAAGCATTTACTTTGGATACATATATGTTACTTAGTCATTTTATTTCAGTTGAATATGACTACAATTAGAATAGTTATTTGCTATTTCAATTGAATAGGAATATTTTTACTTTCAGTTAAGCATGATTACAGTTATGATAGATAGTCATTAGTGTATTCATTTCAGCTAAACATGACTACAGTTAGGAATAGTTAATTCTCATTTAAATTGGATATGATTATTTTCACGATAGATAGTCGTTGTTCTATTTATTTCAGCTGTCCATGAAGTTACAGTTAAGAATAATTAATAATCGATCTTGAATATTTTTGCAGTTACCTTCTGTGATTTGTTAAAAGCTGTCATCGTCATGTGAAATGGATCCAGTTATTTTTTTATAAACGTTGGGAGTTATTAGTACTAAATGTCTTTGATTTAGATATGAAAATCCGTTTGTTACAATTTTTGAAAGGCTTTTCATTCTATTCCTAGGATAGCTTTATTTCAGAGGCTTCAAGAGATTCGGATTTCAGACATGTTACTAACGGCTATGATAAGGTTATATGAAATTGTTGTGGGTAGTTTCAGAACTCCTGATGGTTTCTCAGTCCAGATCCATAACACCATTGAGGTACAACAGGGCTATCCTCTATCTCCCACTTCATTCGGATTATATATTGATGAGCTTGAGGACTTCCTTTTGAAGTCTTCGCTCCCAAGTTACAGTTGCTATTTACACCAAGTCTTGATCTCCATTCTCCTTTTGCGGATGACATGGTTCTTCTTGCTTCTTCTCCAGAGAGTTCACAGAGGCTTCTGGATGGGTTGGCTTCTTTTTGTATTCAGAGACAACTTGTGGTTAACTTGGGTAAGACTCGGAATATGATCTTTAATTGCTTGAAGACTTGTCATCTTCATTTCTTTTTTTAGGGACAAGAGATTGAGATCACTTCTTCCTATATGTATCTGGGAGTTAAGTTTTCAGAGCCTCGCTTTAGCATGAGACCGGCAATACAGTCTAGAGTTAGTAAGGGTATGGGTTCTCTTACTATGCTTGAGAAACAATGCTTCAGACACCATTTTCAGGATACCTTGTCTAAGTTATCCCTCTTGGACTCCCTTGTTTGGCCAGCTGTTCTTTATGGCTCAATGGTGTGGGGGTCTTCTCTCCTTAGTTCTTACTAGGCCTTAATTGAGCGAATTCAAACATTGCTCCTACGGCGCATTATCCAATGTCACAGATTTACTCCTCATAGTATTATTCTTGCTGAGTTTGGTGCTCATCCCTTCAATCTTGCAGCTGTTTTTGATCTGATTTGGTTCCTTCACCATTTGCGTGGTTTTGTGGATTGAGTTGGTAAATGTGATAGATATTCCTACTTGGCATATTGTTCTTCTATTGCTATTGCACGTTCCGATACTAGCTCTCATGCTCGTTGTTTGTATGCACAAGCTTCTTTACTGAGCTCGATTAGGATTGACATTGATCGTCTCTCTCCTTATCAATTCCCTTTGAATGCCCCTGATCATCTCCTCCCTTTTAGACATGAGTTAAGTGAGCATGTCAGACTTGATATTTCTAGAGAGTATATTACTACTACCTAAACTAACCCTAATGGTGTGTAATGTCCCTTTCCTGGGGACATTAGAAATATTAAGGGGGGTCATCACTATAATATTAAATTGACTATGAGAGCTGAAACTTCATTAATTAAAAGTCAAATTAATATTCCAAGTGGACGAAAGAGGACATCGAAAGATAAGATGAAACCCATAAAAGAAGTCAAAGGGTCATCGTTGCGAGAATAAAAGGAGAAGAGGCTCTATCCTTTGTTATGCTTAATTCTACTATTCAGTCCAGTTTTCTCTCTTAGAGAGTTTCAGAAAGCTTCAACTTTAAGCCCGTGTGAGGACGTTACCCCTCGTGCAGGCAAGCAGTGGACGCAAACCCATTGCCCATGGAGATATCATCACAGGTGTCTCATTGAGCTTACAGGTTCTTATCTTGTTTTCCAATATGACTGTAATATCTGTGTATAAGATTGGATTTTGTGGTTGGAGGGTTATTGTATTGCTGTTGTATAATAGAATAACATTTAAACTTATTTGGAAGTTGTTGGTTATCATATTTGTTGATGTATAAGATAACAACATGCTTCTGGATTGTTGAAAGGATGGTGGTTTGGTGTTTTAATTTGTACTGCTTTGTTCAAATGCTTGAGTCTTTAATGTCATCTTGAAAAGACAAATTTATTGGAAAGCTCAGGAGTTTACTTGTTGCTCATATTTTTCATCTACATACGGATGTATGTCTGAATGTGTTATTTGAGAATAAGTTGAGCAAATATCTATTTGAATATCATCTGTTATTCATTTTGCTGGTTTTTTGTTAAGTGCATCTGTATTCTAAGTGTTTCATTTAAAAGGGAACAGAAAGGTCAGGTTCAGGACAGTATAGTGCTGGTTAGATTTATTTCAGTACTGGTACGGGTCATTACAATGGTATTAGAGCCTCGAACCTGCCATCCTATCGGGTACAATCAGAATGTTTAGTTTCTGTTTTCAAAAAGATGTCTTTAAACAGGTTGGATAAATTTATAGAGACCTTCTACTAAACAATTCAAGTACCTGGTCTAAGTTTTCTCATTTACGCTTTTAAGTGTTTGAGGGTAGTAGAAATGGCAGCTAAGCTCCTATTCCCATGGTAGCAAGGGAGGATTCCAAAAAGAAGGTTGTAGATTCTACCTTAAACCTGCCAGTTTCATTTGCAGCTAGAAGCTTTTTGAGGCCCACTCAACAAAACCACTCCTGCATAACCTGTGAGGTGACTGGAATTTTTTCTACCAATGTGGGATTGAGTTCTTTAGTTTCAGTGCATGCAGAAGTTTATTAACCAACAATAATAAGGAAGAAAAACTAGTGAAGACAATACGTGAATGCCCACCAGAACTCGACGCGGGTTAGCAGACAGCATTTGTTGAGGTGTCAGTGGATTGGTATTGTGAGCTTATACAGGTCGGGTTACAATATACCTTGCTTATGGTCGATTTGGAATGGCGTTTCAATAGACGTTCACACTCAGTCTAGCCACCGGTTGGAGAAAAACGACTCCATATTATATGCAAGGACAAACATGGACAGGGTGGTCATTTTGGACACTGGAGAAGAAGAGATTTGGGCCGCGGACAAAAGTTAACAGGAAAGTAAAGGAGTCGAATTGTTGGGAGGGTTTCCAAAAAACGTGTTCGATGAATGTGTGGAGCACCATCAACTCCGACAGTGACACCCTCCATTCAAAGTGTGACTGAATAGCATTATCGTGGATGGGCTCAGTCGTCACCATTGTTGGTAAGGAATCGAGAGTTGGCGTGAACCATTTCACAATGAAATGCGGGCAGTATAAAGGTAAAACGTGAGCAGGAGAATACATACCCCGGGAGTTTCGTCAATTTCAGTTTACTGTGGATGCGGGAAGAAAGGGTCGCGAGTGTATTCTCAGTGGTCGCAAGCAAATACAGGACAAAAAAATACAAAACACCTTGCACACGGGAAGGCACCAGCGGCGGGAGCCATAACCCAGTCCACCATTTTCAGTTGGTCGCGAATCACCGTTAATTTCACCATTTTCCACTCGGAAGTCCTGAAGCGTAACTCCTTATTAGACCTGGCCGTTCCAATAATCATCGAAGGTATTGAGTTATCCCTTGTAACGCCATTTGCAATGCCCATTTAAGAATAGTTTGGTAAAGATTATTTAACGGAAATGAAATGACAAATGCTATCGAGCACCTCAGATGTGTTAGTGAGAAATTTCTGACAGGGCAGGTGTAACCGCAAGCTTGGTGAACCAAAGACAAGTGTCATTTGGTTAAGCGTGGCAACCTGATGGCGATTCAACATGCCTAAGGTCTATAAAGTGCGGAGGATACTATCGAAGTTGGGGGGTCGCTTCTTTAATCGACTTATTTTCGAAAAGGTTTTGCATAGCAGAAAAAAAGTCGGAATATATTACCGTAGCAGGTAACAGCATCGGTGAGGTTAGTAAGTGAATCATCAAGAAAATTATTAACTGAATGGAGAGTGCCATCTGAATATCTATCATTGTAGCCACGGCTAATGCTACTCAGGTTTAAGAGTTTCTAAGGCAGAAATTTGGGAAGGAGCATTCGAGTTGAGCTGGTAACGCTAGGGAGTCTGGCAAGTCTACAATTTTTAAACAGATAAAGGTTTTGTTTCAAACTGGATTCGGTGAAGCAGGTCATTGCAGAAATCCATCTACTGTTTTGCGAATGTTTGCTTTCATATTCGAACTTGTAAGGCTAAGTTCAGGTCACTGCTATCATTGAAGTTCCCACTGAGAGGTTCCTAAATTTTCTGGAAGAAGGTATTGAGTATTTTCCAGGAAGGATAAATTACCACAAGCCGAGTATGTGGCATGTATCTCCAAGGGTGGAAATGCAAATGTACTAGAAAATGGTGAACTGAAGCTAAGTCATCACAACTAACACAATCTCCTCGCGTGTCATTTCCCAGCTCAAGGATTCAAGTTGCGAATGAGAATTATCCAAATTTGAAATTCAGGAAAAGCAACAGACAATCTAAATATACTCAGAAACTGTCTGTATTTATACTTGTTTCAAACTCATGGAGTTCTTATGAATCACTTGGAAGTGAACCTAGTACCTAAGGCCGCTAGAGTTATTATTTTTGAAGCATCTGTTGAGGGTGACTTGTCAAAATTTGTTAATATTTCAGCCAAGACTTTCGAAACGCCAATACACTAGGGGAAGCAATTATATCGAATGATTCATGTATGACCAAAATTCAAATTAAGGACATAGCATTGGGTATAATTTCAGCTGGATTCATACCTGTTCTAGGCGGCTTGCCAATATGGTGAAATAATGAAGTGATATTGCAAGGTCTCAAACTGAATATATGAGTTGAACTTCTAAAATTAGTAATGGTTACAATCATCGATTTGGGGTTGGAGAAAATTCTGAGCAGTGGTGTTTGCACTCTGAATTTATATTTATTGTTGCAATACATGATAACTGTGAACCTTTGAACCTTTGATAAAACATCCAAATACAATGTCTGGACTCGTGATTGGAGTTGGTGAAGTTTTAATCCTGGAATAGTGGTTTATGCAGATTGCTTAAGTATTGTTTGACAAAATTCTTTTCAACAATAAAAACATACACATATTCAGCAAATTGATTGTTAACCACGTTTAGAATATTATAGCGATGAATGAGTGCCTCTGTAATCCAAATCAGTCACGCAGTAAATGGCAGAGTTCCTTTGAGACATATGACATCCGTTCAACAGCTTTTGAAATTGATGTTGTCTTCAGCTACAACTGCAACCAGCAACTAGGAAACTGTAATGAGGACGGTCTGATTGTATATGCAGGCTTTTAATCTGCTGCTGAAGCTTTGGTCTTTTTCTTCATTAAAAACTGGGCCTTCTTTCAAAAAGCAGAGGAGCTGGGAATACTTTCCACAGTAACCAATCCTAACGCATCTAGAACACTTCTAAATCTAGCAATAGTTCTTCAACTTGCAGGGCCGTATGTGTGTATTTTTTCCTTGAGGATTCTATTTGGCAAATAGGTTGGCAATCAGTAGTAGCTTACTCTCAATTGAGGGTAGCCCTGCGGCTTTTGCTGATCAAATTTGGTAGCTATGTTGAAGAAATCCAGTTCAGAATTGAAATGTTCAATAAGTTTTAAAAATAAATCTGGAAAGGAATTGGGAAATTTCAAGAAAGCAACTATGGGGCCACAAGAACAATTAGTCAGGGATTCAAATTCCGTTATGAAGACTGAAATACTTAATATTTACAAGGATTATCAAAGACTCCCTAACCGAATTCAAAATGATCTATCATTCAATGATTATATGGATTTTTATCTTGAGCAACTGAATAAGACTGATATGGCAAAACGAAAGTACCAAGAGTTGGCCCAAGATCTTTTTGCAAGGGAACAACGCACAGGAGTGTACAAAGAAATTCCGATAGATCAAAATTATCCTGAAATAGAAAAGCAAACACCCACCAGAGATGAGCAGCCTTCTCAAGATCACATAGTAGATGTTACACAAGGCTCAGTTTTCCTTGTTAGTGACTTGGAAGTGAGTCTTGTCAAGGAAAATAATGAAGCAAATTGCACTCAAATTAATACCAGTTTGGGACCTTGGCATCATGAACCCTATATTCATGATACTCAAAACATGAATTATGAGGAACAACTAGGGATGACACTGCAAGACAATGAACAGTTTCAGCAAGGAGATAACGAAATGCATACCTTAAGGAATCAATTGAGGGGTAGTGAAGATATGGTTGTGGCATCTTTAGTACATTATGACAAGACCCATGAGTTGGTTGAGGAGCTCTACGGGAGGATTCCAAGATAAGCGGGAAGAGAATGGAATGTTGATGACTTGCAGGAGGTCAAGAAAGCCCTCGAAACTATGAACTCAGATTTCTTGTACTTGCTGACCGACAAGGATTATATCCTTAAGATTGCTGAGTTATATGCTAAACAGTCAAATAGAGGTAAGGATGAGATTGACGAACTTTATGGAGTGCTGAAGCATGTTCATGAGGCATTGGATGAGGCTCGATTCTCTCTTCAAGGAGCAGAAACTCAGATTAGGGTCATGAACCAATCTCAGGAACATGAGGATAGAATGAGACAGGAATTTTTCCTAGAAGTCATCGATGAACTTGAGAGCATTCAGCAAACTTATGACTTGGATAGCTGCCCCAAACGATTAAGTAGCAAAACTTCAGATCACTTTCAATTGATAGATAACCCCTTGTTTGAGGTGGCTGCTGACTGGACGTCCGATAACCCACTTTCTATGATAGATGAGGGAGTTTCTCTTGTTTGCCTTGAGGAGAAAGAAATTGATTTCAGACCCTAGAATGTTGATTCAGATCCTAACAGTGATTCAGGGACTCAACTTGGGAATGGCGAATCAACTTCTATTGCTTATTAGTTGATCAACCCAACATATATTCCGATTTCAACCCTTTCGAGAGTTGGGTGATTTTCCTTCATTAGCTGCTAAGTAATTCTTGGTGGAGTAGCTATGTGAGGAATGTGTTTATATTTCCAGCATCTTTCAATTTCATAGCACCTATGTACTTGGGAGTTCTCCAGATCGATGACTATGGTATTGGTTTTGATGTCCTTGAGATCGTGGTTTTAGCTTATGAGCAACTCATTTCCTACATCACCCATTTTGGGCAGGTTTTCACACTCTACTGGGTTACACATGGACCTTTGATATGCTTCTACCTCATCATAACAACGGAACGACATAACAAAGTTTGGGATCCAAGTGTCGGCAAATTGTATCTATGGTCAGACGAGGATTTTATTGTGGTCATGGTGCTGATCCATGCTGATCAGTTTACAGATACAGGTGTCGAGTTCTTCTAGAGAGTAATATGGGATCCAAGAACCCGGTTGACAGGTGGTTTACAGCATGACACCTTGCTTCACAGTTTGGCCGGATTTGTTTTCAATTCAGGTTACAGGGTCAATTGCAGATTCATATGGGATCCTGGTATCAATTGCTTGAGGGCAAGCAATCTCAAGGAGGGGAGACTTGCAATGTCCCTTTCCTGGGGACATTAGAAATATTAAGGGAGGTCATCTCTATAATATTAAATTGACTATGAGAGCTGAAACTTCTTTAATTAAAAGTCAAATTAATATTCCAAGTGGGCGAAAGAGGACGTGGAAAGATAATACGAAACCCAGAAAAGAAGTTGAAGGGTCATCATTGCGAGAATAAAAGGAGAAGAGGCTCTATCCTTTGTTATGCTTGATTCTACTATTCAGTCCAGTTTTCTCTCTTAGAGAGTTTCAGAAAGCTTCAGCTTTCAGCCTGTGTGAGGATGTAGCCCCTCGTGTAGGCAAGCAGTGGACGCAAACCCATTTTCCATGGAGATATCATCACAGGGGTCTCATTGAGCTTACAGGTTCTTATCTTGTTTTCCAATCTGACTGTAATATCTGTGTATAAGATTGGATTTTGTGGTTGGAGGGTTATTGTATTGCTGTTGTATAATACAATAACGTTTAAAGTTATTTGGAAGTTGTTGGTTATCATATTTGTTTATGTATAAGATAACAACATGCTTCTGGATTGTTGAAAGGATGGTGGTTTGGTGTTTTAATTTGTACTACTTTGTTCAAATGCTTGAGTCTTTAATGTCATCTTGAAAAGACAGATTTATTAGAAAGCTCAAGATTTTACTTGTTGCTCATATTTTTCATCTGCATACGGATGTATGTCTGAATGTATTATTTGAGAATAAGTTGAGCAAATATCTATTTGAATATCATCTGTTATTCATTTTGCTGGTTTTTTGTTAAGTGCATCTGTATTCTAAGTGTTTCATTTAAAAGGGAACGGAAAGGTCAGGTTCAGGACAGTATAGTGTTGGTTGGATTTATTTCAGTACTGATACGATTCGTTACTTGGTGCCTTACGTCCGAGGATGGCCTTTTATGCGGAGCACTTTCTAGGGATCTGTAATGGGATTATCGTCTGTCCTAGCTACCTTTCTCGATGGTGGAGTCATGCTCTTCGTATTTCTCTGAGGTCTTTTAGAGTTGGTTCTCACCATCTTCATGCTCAAACTGATCATCATATTGACAGAGTGGAATGGATCTATAAGTTGTGTACTTTAGCTGAGGTTGAGACAAAGACCCACTTTATTTTCAGATGCCCTATCTTTTATGAAATCAGAGGGAGATTTTATTATTTGTTCTGAGACTGCTTTTCTCTTGCAACCTCCTTCTATTATTATGACCAGTGATGTCTAGCACTCTATCTTCAGAAGGCCACTCTACTTCGTGATGATACTTTACAGTCACTACTTCCTCATCAGCGCAGCTTTGTTCAGCCTATTACTGTTTTTTCTGCACCTTTATCTCCTTTGCGGGGTGTGAAAAGGTTGGCTAGTTCTATCAATGGTCATTCCAGATCTATCAGATCTCGCAGTGGTCTCTTGCGTCATCAACACTCCTCCAGGAGTTCATAGAGACAGCTCAGGGCTCTTGTCCATTCATAGTCTTATCCTTCAGCAATTGATTTCTTTTTGCCAAGAAAGGACTCCTCTTCTTTTTCTTGTTGTTTCGTGTTGTTCAGTTTTCTCAAACACCGTTTGGTGCTCCTGTTGTTTTCAGTTTTTTGGTTGTAAACTCTTAGTCCCATAGACCTTTTAGGGTCTTTTGTTGGACATTAATAATTTCATCTTATCTTATCTCTCCAAGCTAGAAGAATTAGATATGTATTTGTCCAAGGTAGACCAGACAAGTTGCAGGCTTCTCAATTGGGCTTTACAACCTTCAATAATTGCTTATTGTGCACACTTCATGTCTTGGTGAAATCACACGAATAACAACACTTATAGCAACCTATAATCATAATGTATTGAAGAAAGTTTTGCAGCTTATTGTGCACAGCCTACAGGGGTTGCATGATGATAAGCACCATACTTATGGAAAGAAGGTAGAGATTCTAAAACGAATGGAAGAAAAAAACAGATTTCTCATTCTCATGTTGGACTTTGGTTGTGGGGAGATGATTACGAAATTGTTTCGAGTTTTCTTAAGAGAGTTTAGAAAACATCATTCCAACAATGTGAGAGCTTGCACAAAAACCATCATGTCATTAATCCTTGAGATGACATATGCAAGAAACTAAAATCTGATTTGTTGGCTATGTGGAGAGGGGAGGACGAAATCTCACCTATGGTTAACGAGCTTGGGGAGGAATTAATTGAACATAAACCTAACATGTTCAAAGAATTTATGACTGAACGAGAGTTAACATCAATAGGCAAGCAAGTTGCAAGATCTCGAAAAATGAGCAAAAACCAAATGAGAAGAGAAAAGATTTGTTTCACACGCCCACAAACTTGGACACCTAATCACATTTGTGAGGATTATAATAAAGTAAAGGCGGAAAAAGAAGTTCAGGCCAGCAATGAAGAAGATAAAAATTGCCCAGCTTTGCCCCTTGAAAATAACACAAGTATCAGTCATATAACTCACTATATTGGTGACTTATAGGTGGTTATAGACAAGCACCTTGAACAGAATGGTCTAATTAGTGGAGAGAGAGAGTGTGTTGGAGACTTCAAATGATGAGGATTTACTTGAAACTGATGACATGACAGCCACCATGTCATTGCACACAAATCAATCAAACAAGGAGTATGTGACACATGATGAGTCATGTGTTTCTTATATCAGCAACTCACTTATGAATGATAGTGATTTAGAGGAGCAAACAAAGATGGTAATCAAGGATGATGATATGTTGGATGACCAATCAGAAAATGATCTTCATAAAGACAATGATGAGAAACAATTCTTCAAACAACAGTTGAGAGTCGCTGAAAATATGAAGTAAAAAATCAGATTGTAGTCACCAAACAATCTAGGCAACAGAAGCATAAAGGAACGCATAAGTTTTTCCAAGAAGTGATTAAGGTACTTGATAGCATTCAGCACACCTATGGCTTGGATAGCTGCCCCAAGAAATCAAGAAACAAAATTTTGGATCACTTTCAGCTGGTAGATAATTCCTTGTTTGAGGTTGATGCTCATTGGACATTTGATAATCCACTTTTTGAGCTGAATACGGAAGATCTTTTATATTTACAAGATGAGGATGATCTTGACTGGAGGATGTGGAACCTAGTTGCAGTTCCTAGCAGTGAGTTTGGTTCACAGGATGGGTATGGTGACCCAATTTTCAGATTTAACATTGTATCTCATTCTCCAATCAGCTTACACATGCTTTCAGTTTCTGAATTACACATGAGTTGGATAGACTCCTTGGTCTACCAGCTGAATAAATCTTGGTTAAGGATTGAAGGGAGTTATAATTGGATCATAGGGGATAGATTCTTAGTCCTTTCTTTACTCATGACAGCGATGTACCCAAATGTATTTCAGGCTGATCACGGAATGTAGTCCAAAACTCAAGCCTTGATAACGATGAATAAGCATTCACAATAGCTGAGGAAGATAGGTTTGATAACTCTTTAATTTACTTTTATATCATGTGAATATTAATATAAGTTATAGTACCAATATAGTATTAATATATTAATATTGAGAGCAGTGATATCCTTATTCAGGTTATTTAATGGCTGCAAGGTCCAGGATAGTCCATCAGAGATGGGAAGTTTCCTCGTGTTATGTAACAAGGTCTTGTAGCCTCCAACTAAAGTTGTCACAAATAGCTCCACTTGTTTTACAGTATACACCTTCCACTCACCTCTATGTTCCTCGATTCCAAGCACACAACAAGCATTTTGAAGCATAAAATGATACTGAGAAAACTCAGGCCATGTGCAGTAACAAAACCAAACAAAACACCTAAGCCATAAGCTTTACCCACCAAATTTTTAGATATTTGTGTGTCAGTTAGGCTGTTTGATTTTGCTTGCACATAGGGAGCATTTATTAAAACCCAATCTTTTTCTTCTTCAATGTGAATAAAAGCCAAGAAATACTTTAGTTTCCTTTGCGCGTCTACTTAAACTATTGTTTTACATGTAAGAACCTAAAAATTGCAGATCAAGGCCTTCTCTTTGAGAGGCCATAGACAATTTCCCATTTCTCTTCGAGAGGCCTTCTCTTTGAATTAAATCCTCCATGCAAATCTGGTTTGTTTCATTGGAGACTGTAGATCTGAGTCTTGATTTTGGCTAAGGCAGTGATGACCTTGGTATGCCATCCCAAAGGAATTGTTCCCTAATCTGATCAACCTGTTGGTTCCTAAACCCACAGATTGGAAATCCAAGAGCTTGCCACTTCTTTCATAGCACTTCTTAATCAGTTCTGGCCAACAAACGAGAATAACCTTGATTCTCCTGCACTTCAGGCTTTGCTACACCTAGGCAGGTAGACCTTCACCTCAAACGCTAACTGCTTGGTTCAAGGCTTTTCTATAGAAAATTTAAGCTTTGCGAGTTCTCTGGTTGGCAAAATCCTTGAACTCGATCAAAATGAGATTGAATGTTGAATGTTTGAACTGAATGAATGTTTTGTATAATTTTTTTTAATAAATGTATTTGATGCTTGTAAGAAGTAAGCTATAGATTTTCTGACTTCAAATATAAATCCAATAATACGTCAATGATTCAAAGGACCAGTGCCTTCGCTTATTCGGGCATCAGATTCAACTACAATGAAGATTTTAACATACAGCTTGATAACGTTCTATGCACTTACACTGTCAACAATTTTAATAATAAAGATGCGACAGATCAAATATATTTGCAATCTTAAAGAGTCCAGATTGAACTTTAACTCCTATGGTAGGGAAACAAAATGGACACGAAAACGGAAACAATTTGATATTTCACTATAATTAATTACTCTTCTTTTACTTGTCTTGAATCTTATGTTTCGGAAGGGTTCTGCTTGGGCAGGCTTATGGGGCATGAATTTGCCTTTGTCATCTTGACACATAAAATAGCATCGACATCCTATTTTAAGTGGACCGTCATAGCAAATATTTCCATTCTCTTTAATGTCACAGCATACATTTGTGTAGGTAGCGTCTATGGTGTCATTTGTTACTTTCCCCTGTATCCAACGAAGGCAATTTCTTGTGAATGAAATTCACGGTGGGTATTGCAAGTCATTGCAGTTGCTTGGCCTGTTCTAGATTTCACATAGATTACATCTATGGAAATAATACTTCCTTGTTCATTCTTGGTGGAATAAAAATGAAGAATTCAGCCTTCACAATCCAAATCCAGACTCTCTTAAGGCAACCATAACTGGACCATGGATTCTGTGTTGATCTGTCATATGCGAGAAATTTTGTGATCGTGTATGATGAAGACCTATTTTGAATAAAAATTTAGTGTACAATAGACATGATAAATCTTGGTCTACAGTTTTCATGGAGAGGAAAATAGTGTGTTTTAGAAATTAGTCAATACAAAGATTCATCACCAAGTGAGCTCTGTATAAAAGATGAAATCAGTATGCCATTAATCCATGTTTTGACTTCAGATATCAAAATCACTGTTACTAATTTGAGTCTCATAATTACAAATATTTGATGTCTTATGAATATTTTGGCCTTCCTTGCTTTCTACAGAACATATCTTCTCATATTGTCAAATGGTCAATGAATCACGATACTGGTTCATCGTCTTCAATTTTCAGATATGGTACTCAAGTCATGGGATTCATCTATCATTGTTGAAGCACAATCTCTAGGACCCTGAGAACAGACTCCCAAACCTAGTCATTTATACTAAAGCATTTCTTCGATATGTTCATAGATATTCCTATCAAGAGGACTAAAGAACAGTTCTACGAGAAAGAAACTTGACACCAATAATCATGTTTTTAACATGTATGCTAATTGAATTCATCCTTCATAATATGAACGTTCTCATGAATTGTGATATAGTTAAAAAAAAGGGCGATATTTCGCCAAACCCACGATATCTTGCAGACCAATTTGCTAGCCAAAAAAAATGAACAAAAACTCGGCTCTGAATTAAACCAAAAAACTGCAGCAGTTTTTCCTGAAAGTATCGTGCGGAAATCGAAAAAATGTTGAGAAAAAGCGTTGACAATCGTCGGAATTTTAGGTTCGACGTGACAACATTCATCCTTCTACATTCGGCACTAGCAGTCTTCCTCTCCCTGCATTCAGCGAGCATTCACAGCTGACTTCATTCAATTTGCCTCCATCGTGCATTTGACATGCCTCCGTTTGTCTGCATTCTACTTGCCTCTATCGTGCCATTGAATTTGTTTGAATCGTGCCATCCACTTTCAGATATTTTTGTGTTTTTTTTGTTTTTTTTGTAATTGTAATATATTTGGTTTCAAAAATTGTTTCAAACCTAGTTTATTTTGTAAAAACAAAAATCTATTAAATATTGTTATTTCATTTTGCTAAAAAATTAAAAAAATTAAAATATAGTAAATAATTTACTATTTACTGTGTATTTTAAATTTAAAATAATGTTGCTTTGTTTAAGAACTTTAACTATAATATATATATATATGATAGTATTGACTTTATTTTGTAAAAGATTTGTAATTGATATATTTTAATAGTAATACTGTAACAGATTTATAATATATATTAATCTATTTATAATAAATTTTAATAGATTTATAATGGATTTTAATAGATCTTAGTAGATTTATAATAGTATTTTAACAAATTTATAAAATATTAAATTGTCACTTATTAGATGCTTTCTAATTATAATTGGTTGTTTATTAGCTAGTTCCTCAAAGTCTACTTGTTTCTTCACTTTGATTAATGTATGGTGGATATCTCAAATCATTCTATGTTCTACAAATTTGTTCTGTATGTGTGCATTTTAAGAATATTCTACAAAATCATACATTTTCAAATGTTCGACAAAAGTGCCGATTTATTGCAGATTTTTTCGCCGAGTTTTTGCCAATTCCGAGATTTTCAAAATTTTTGGGCCAGCCGAGATATTTCCAAAATTGAGTTTTTCAACTATGAATTGTATCTCTGATTGCTCTTGATGCAGCAGGATTAGGGACAATCTCATGCTCAACAATAGCCCTTTGAAAAAAAAATTAAGATTGACTGAAACATCTGCAGCACGACCCAGCTTTGACGGCTCCAAGGATTTTGAAATAAAATCATTAGCATATTTATCAAAATCAGATATCATGGTGATACTCTAAGCCATGCCCCGTAAGAAAGAGTTTTCCTGATTAACAAGGATTGCGTCATACAATCCAAAAATTTGAAGATGGCTTAATAGGAGTCTCCAAATTACTAGAAATAGCCATAGAAGAATGATCATGCCAAAACAGTTTTAAGGAAGGGCCATATTCCCTGAATTCAAGCATTTTCATGTTCCTCTTTACTGTAACATGTTCTCCCCTGGTTTTAAGGAAGGAACCTTCATGATGATTAGAGGCACTATAAGGATTTCATGAAGATGTTTCTAAAGGATATGATGACATGAAGATTTTTCTATTTTGGCATATGATTCCAAGGGTTGCAAATAAGAATTTTTGCTTATATGGGGCTTCAAGTTTTGCCAAAATTTAGAACCCCAACACAACCTATGAGTGATTAGAGGACAAGACTGGTAGCTGTGAATGGGGAACATGCTTGCTGATTTTGCACAATTGAAGGGTGTGATGTTGAAAAGGCAAAAGGCATGGAGAGAAAGGAGGTAGGCAGAAGATCTATAAAGGAATAAAGTGTATTTAGTATCTTGATCAAAGGTGTAGGGTCACATAAGATGTCGACGTTTGGGCTTAATTAATAGAAAATTAGGAAGTGTCTTTAGGATCTAGCTCAATGGTCTAGGGTCATATAAGATGTAGATTGCTTGTGCTAATTTAACGGACAAATCTGAATTTGGACTTTGGCTAAGGCAGTGATGACCTTGGGTACGCCATCCCAAAGGAATCGTTCCCTAATCTGATCAGCCTATGAGTGACTAGAGGACAAGAATGGTAGTTGTGAATAGGGAACATGCTCACTAATTTTGCACAATGGAAGGGTGTGATGTGAAAAAGGCAAAGGCATTGAGAGAAAGGAAGTAGGCAGAAGCTCCATAAAGGAAGAAAGTGTGTTTAGTATCTAGATCAAAGGTGTAAGGTTGCATAAGATGTGGATGTTTGGGCTTAATTAGTAGAAAATTAGGAAATGTCTTTAGGATCTAGCTCAATGGCGTAGGGTCATATAAGGTGCAGATTGCTTGTGATAGCTTAATGGACAATTTTAGTGCAAGCAAAATACATTTCTTATAAAGAGACACAGGACCTTAGCATACTCACACTCAACCAAAATGCAAATCAACTAAATTTAGGTCTAGAGACAATAGGAGGAAATAAGCCTAAATACCACAATGTATGCCAGTATTAGGGGGAGATGTCCTCAGAAAAGAACTACTAAAGTGAAACTAGATTTTATCTCCAAGAAATCATTCTACAACAAATAACAAAGAACCATGGAAATATGTCCATCTGTACCTATTTCCAACACGTACATATACATACATATTGACACTAACATTCCTTGCTAGAAGAGTAATTGCCTTTGGTATTTTATTTGTTCCATTTCAGTAAAATCTGTGCTTACTTAAGGTGATGTTAGAACCCTCCACCAAAAAAGTGCAAAACATCTCACAAATATTTTTCTTCAGATGACAACATCCATAAAATGTTTCAAAACGGGAAATGCTTTAGAAAAATAAGATCTATTCTTTAAACGCAAAAAATTACATTCCAAACAAGCTTGGTTTGTATTGATTTAAGAAAACTCAAGCTTCAATAAATCAAGGTTGCCATAGTTTCAAGGAAGCATCTACTATTATTGCAAACCTCATCGTCTTCACTTTTTAAATAGTGCCTTAACAAATCCTTCCACTTTGTGGTTACACTTTTTGTATTTCTCACAAGCTCAACTGCAACCAATGGAATAAAAAAAAGAGTTATTTTCAGAGATTGCACAGAACAAGTATAAAACGTTGTATCTACTACACAAGTCATGTTGTTTACTTAAAATTTCAGGACAATGAAACAGTAACTATAATAAAGTTTACTACAAGAAATAATTACAAAATTCTTCTTTCATGTGACCTCACTAAATATTGCATGCTCGTTGATTAATATTTACCCAAAATGACATTCATTTATGGTCAACAAGGAAAATTTGTTGGAAATTAGAAAAGATGAAATGTTTCCATGGCAGTTCACTACAGTACTATTCTTTTTTAATAGGGTTATATATATTTTTGATGCATGCTAAAAATATCAGGGGGTGGCAGGAAGCAAATGTTTAAATTTAAAAGTACACTCACAACAATGAAAGAAAGGAGGCTGAGGGTGTCCACAAGGATCCCAAAACTGCAATATGACAAGCCTCAAACTAAAACAAAAAAAAAACAATGTATAAGAAGGAATTCAATCATTATGCTATTTTTTCTTTTTGTGCTAACAAGATAAACAAAAATGAAAACAGCAGCGAGAAGAAGGGAAGACGCCATCACAACTAAATCATTTGACATATGTTTAGTATCTATTGCTCATTTGCACAAATCCTTTTGACTTTGTTTTCCCTATCATCTAATTCAGGGCTGAGTCTAAAATTTGTACATTTAAAACCCACAAACAACCAAGTTGGCATCATCGTTGCAATACTCAGTGGTTGTGGAAAACTCATGAGTTTTTCTTGGCAACAAGAAAACTTGCTATTTATTCATCAAAAATACTTGCTGAGTTTTTGGAAAGCTTTTGCCATAATCTCTGCAAGTCCAACTTGAAAATTCAACCGCAAAAGCAAAATCAGCCCAGACAGCAAAATAGTGGATTTTGCTTGCAATTTTTTGTTCCTCAAGAAAAAAAATGCAGTCCCAAGCTACTCCAAGGTCATTAGCAGCAATTTTAGTCAATTTATGGCAGATCTCGAAGAAAAAATGGATTCCCAAGTAGGTATTCTGATTATTTCTGCTGTTCCTTAATTATTATATTATTGCATCAAGATTTGTAGAAAAGCAGCATTGGCCTTTTCTAAGTACTCTAAATTGCTTTAGAATCCCATGAACAATATTTAAAAATTAAAACCACGTGTCTTAAAATTATTTTCACTATTTCCTACCAAAGTCTTTTGTTTTTTGCAAATGTTTCAACTATGGTTGGCATTATGTGTTGTCATTTATGTCAACTTGATATCTGACAATATGTGTTGAGGTCATTGAGAACAGTTGATAAAAGCCAAGGTATTGATGATAAAGACGATTGAGAACAATTAAGACGGGCAGTGTTGCTGCTATGTAGTACTGTTGTTAGTCTATTGCTGGATAGCGTTGCTGATATTTGTTGGACAGTGTTGGTGACAAATGTAGGGTAGTTGTTGGATAGTGTTGCTAAGATGACAAAAGAAGGGTTACTGATTTGGAAAGAGGGAACGTTATTTGAGAGGAGTTGATGATATGAAACAAGCGAACATTACTGATATGGACGAAGAAAACATTGCATAAGCTGGAAGGTGTAATGTCCCCTTTTTCTGGGAAATTTGAAATTAATTGCCCAACCCTATTTATATTGATACTGACTATTGAGGACTTCATACAAGTTATTAAAGTCAATTTAATAATTAAAAAGGGGAGTCAATAAGAGAGTAACTGGCAAAAAGGACAAGGTCAGTCTTGGAAAATAAAGAGTCAGGCAGAGGGATATGAAAAGTCCCCAGGTTGTGTTTAAAATAGGGAGAAGGAGCTCATTTGAGGATGCTTGGATTTGATTTGGATATTGAGCTCTCATTGAGAGTCATTTGGAAGCTTCAGCTTTTAGCCCACTTGGAGGACGAAAACACACAAGTCGGAAGACGGTGGACGAAAACCCATCATAGTGGAGGCGTCATTTCAGGTGTCTCGCTAGTAATTATTTGCAACTCTGATTTTCAGTACTTCCAATCTAATTGTATCTCTGTTTGTAAGATTGGATTTAGGTGGTAATAAGAGTTAGCATATTGCTGATGTATAATGCAATTAGAAACCTGAGATTATTGGAACCTCTTATATTGGATGAATTACTGAATATTTGATAAAATCAGTTGCAAGTATTTGCTGTTAATTATTCTGTGATTTTCATTTGAGAGTTTGAAGACGATACCTAGCCGGGGTATTACAGTGGTATCAGAGGTAAAAGATCTGCCATTCTGTTGGGTATAAATACAGCTTTCATCCAAAAAAAAAAATTGGAGAAATGTCTTTGACTGAGATATTTCTATGAATCTGTCCATAACCAGCACACATGTTTTAATCAAAGTCATCGTTGATGTTGTTTGAAGACAACTATTGGTGCTGAATATTAATAATTTTAAAGAGGCTTAATACAAAGCAACAATTTTCTAAGTTCCGCAAATGTTGGATGCACTATTGATATTGGAGTTTTCTGAGTGTCGTCACTTACAGATATGTGCCGTCACTTTCAGATACAGCCTGTTGAATGCAATCTCATTGCGAAAAATGCACAGAAAAATTATTACTAGTGGCGTCCAGGGTAATGGTTCCATACAACCAATAACCTGTAGTCCATGCAAGACATTGTCGTCATTGCAATCATTTTTGTTGATGGTCAGCATCAAAGGATTGCAGCGTAAGTGAGGCTTTCCTTCAATATTTGGACAAACTTTAGAATTTGGCAAAGATTGTGCAATGAACATTAAAGGCAGTCAATGTTATCAGAATGGAGTAGCGATGGAGTCAACACTACAAAAAGGGAATCGTTTCCTTCAGAAAGATAGAAAGGCAATATTGTAACACCTTCTTGGCCAGTGGATAGTATTGCCATGGCACAGGAAGTTGGAGCCAAAAAAAAGGAAAAGACTGAACCTTTCTGTTTCTGAAGGAAATTATATTGCTGTGTGAATTAACGGGAACATATTGTAAATTTTTTTGGACCGCTAAATTAAGCCAGTATTGCATCATTTGTTAGAATTTACATATCGGGCCAACTGGAGAAGAATTTTTGGTGAGCCGATCATTAATTTTCCATGAGAACTATAGTCGGGCCATAGTGGAGGATTTTATTCATTAGCTTTATTAATATTTGGAAACAGGTGGATGTAAAGAAGACTTTATCGTGCTTTAAATATTGGAGGCAGGAGAATATATATTTCATATACCTAATACGTAAATAGCTCTCACAATAGTTTTCATGCAAAAACTTAATCTCATTCGCAATACTTTGGAAGATAAATAGTTTTGGGCAAAATAATTGTGAAAATATTCTTTCTATTAGCAGAGGTTGCAGAGGAATTTTTGCATCCCCATGGATTGGGTGCAGAAGGATTTCTTCAAATGGCGCATCTTCCATTTCATGAATTTCTGAAAATTGGAAGTACAAGCTTCTTGTTCGGGAGACAAAGTCTACCATGCCTCTTGCATTACCGAACTTAGCATAAAAATTGATCTGTATGAGTTGAAATGTCAGTGCAAGTCATCTTGATTGCAGATGCTATGAATCATTCCCTAGAGCTGTAATTTCTTCATTGTCAAACTGTAAGCCTCTCGTCGTTACCATTCTGGAAGTAATAATAATAATAAAAAGCCTCTGTTGTGTTATGTTGCATGGAACATAGAAACTGAAGGGTCACAAGGATCCTGTGAATTGAGTTAGAAATTGTGGTATAATTCAGAGTGATTGTTAGTTTATAGGTCCAGTACTGTATGTTTATTCTCATATTCCCATGGATGGAAGGATGAATTTTGGAGCAGCAAAACAACCTACAGTTATCACAGAATATTGGGAAGTTATTGGAGGTTAAGTCTTTATAAAAAATCTCTCTCCTTATTGGCTGATTAGTATTCAGGAAAAAAGCAATTTTTGTGCAATTCTACTTGGAAGTCTTCATCAATAATAACAGCAAGCAAACTGTTTGTCAAAACCATAAGAAAAAATGGAAGAACTGAAAAGCAGTGTTTTATCAGAGGAATTTAACAGTACATCCAATGGCCCTCAGCTAAGAGACTTGCAGAAAGAAAAGAAAATTGGATGGCTATATGTATTTGTGTTGCAATTAGAACACATGGAATCCTCAAATGATGTTCTCTCCAAATTAGAAGAGATAGAAATATATTTGACTAAGTTGCAAGCTGCTCCAGAATCTAATAAACACAAAGAGTATAGGCTTTTGATCCTGGCAACTTATGTGCTTGGCAGTCCCTTTGACCTTTGTGGCGTTTTGTTGGACATAAATAGATTTATCTTATCTGCAGGTTCCTTCTATGTACACTCATTTCCTGTATAAAAGTGGGCGTAAAAGGTTTGGACTGTGATGAACCTGTGGATCTGCTAGTAAAATGTTCCCCATTTTCTGCAGCTTTGCTACTTTCTTCCCTTTCTCTAAACACTACAGTCTTTCCATCTGCTGTGTTATGAACCAACTCAGATAAAGATTATTATCACTCGAGTTTTAGCAATTTTTAAAACATTTGCTTGGCTGCTTCTTCACTGGATGATGGTGGCTGATCTGAACCTGTCATTACTCCTTTACATTTTTCCAAGCTATGGCCTCTTTTTCCACGCATGCAATCAATGCAAACAGTATGCAAAGTCTTGCAGCTCTGATACCACTGTAATATCTGCTAGGCAAACTTACAGAAATATTCACTTCTGTTTTCAAAATAATCTTGTCGAACTGTTTGCAAGCATGCATAAGTAATATGTTTTCTTAGTTCACGTTTTATACTATTGTGATGAAATGCTTTCACACACTTTCCATTCATGAATAGCATGCAGTGTATCAATTCCAACGATCAAATACAAATTCATTAGACTCGAGACAATTTCAGCAGTCTGCTATAACTACAGAAGAGTATATACTAACAGAAATTACAAAATCTAATCTTATTTTAAAGCCCAAACTGGAAATTATTATGGCAACGAAAAACTGATTTCTCAAATATTACTTATCAATCTGAGCTGAAAACTGCTGAATCTTATTTGACTTCCAAAACTCTGTATAGGGTCTGTAATCATTTCCTGAGTGTTGCTGCAACTATATTTGACTGAAAATGAACAATAGTAGATTGAGATAGAAGTACTAATTTTGGACATCTGCATTCATGCTGTATCTATCAGCAACATCTATTATTCAGTGTACAGTCTCCAGTATTTGCAGAAAACTCGATAATCCATAAGTGGAGGAAGAAGTTGTCAATGTATAGTTAGCAATGAATACCAATTTGACCCCCAAACTAGGTTGCAATCACCAACAGAAGACCATCCAACGGACAGAAGTGATATCTCTCTATATTTATCAGCTTCAATTTTCAAAATATATAATACCACTATAATAATTCTCTATCAGAGGAAGGCCCCAAGAAAAGCAACAGCATAATGACTCCAATCCCGTCAAGGAATTATTTCTAATGTTCTTCCAAAGTTCAGGAGAGAAATTTTTTGCCATTTGACAAGTATTTATTATTTTAGCCAAACTACTAATTTTGTAAAAACTTGCCGATTTCTCACATGGAAATGACGCTCAATTAAATATCCCCAATATATTTCTTTGAACTTAACCATATGCAATAAATATTTTGAAGGTACATAACGCTAATATTAATCGCACACCTTATGAATGTATAAGCCCAGCAATTTTATATTGCAACGGAATTTTACATTCACCAAATTTGGTAGAGTCATCCCAATTACAATCAGGACCAACAAATCATTTGCCAGACAATATTTAGAACTAGCAATCGCACCTTGGTGTGCAATAGGTACACCGAATAAGTGTTTCTTGGTGGGTACGAATGATTAATTCAATAGAAGTAAATTGATTGTTAAATATATGTAAATATGTGTTTGAAAGATCTTTTTATCCCTAGCTCTATGAGGCTTTAATGTTCCTAGAACCACCAAAAATTGTTTTGTAAGGGAAAAATCATCATAGGTATTGTATCGAACATGATTAACCTAATGAACATTGAAAAGTAGATGATTACACATATTTTGAACTTATAAATGTGCGACCGTACAATTAAGAACCAATAAAATAATCATTGTGTGCTATTCCAAACTTGAGAAAGAGTAGTCAGAACTATAAATGAGATAGTTTTTCTCCATCTACTTGTGAACAGTGCATGTGAAATAACATTTGTTGTAAAATGAGAAAAATTCATTCAAGTAAATTGAAATATAAGTGGTAAGCAACAATAGCTGGTTTGTTGGGCTCCAAACACTTACCATTTTTTGAATAGATATGGTTAAGATACTTTCAAACGTGTATTGCATATTAACGAATGGAGCATGGGTATAAATGTGGATCTTTAAATTAAAAAATAGGAAAAACAAAAAAGTTTATTTTTGTCAAGGTTATAAACCTTTTCAGCAATGTTATTATATAATCATCAAGAAGTGGATGACTAGTACCCTTGTAAAAATAATCCTATACTCCCAGTTACCTCACCTTTTCCATTACTTTTAAGTGTCAATCAAGATAGTGAATGGTCTATCTTAGACTTTATTATATTAAGACAGTGAATTCTCTATCTTATGCTATGTAAACTCAAGATAATGAATCTCTATCTAAAACTTCAACAAATATTAAATGACTAACAATAGACATTGAGACACAATAGTCATTTCTTTCATGTGTGAGAAGATGTTCAAACATTTGTGGATTTCATAAACTTTACACGTAGTTTATCAAAATTATTTAATGGAGGTAACAAGTACAAACTAATTTAAAACTCATTAACATGCTCTCAATTTGATTCCTGAATTTTAGAAAAGTGAAAGCACTTGCCCATTTTCTTCCAAGCCCAAATCTCTCATGAAATGACCACATGTCATTGATGGGATGACTATTTATAGAAGAGAGTAGACAAGATCGTTGTGGTAAAAGCACTAGCTACTTAAATAAACATAGAAGTTCATTCACCAATCTTCACCAAAGATTTGCAATGGTAACAAGAGTGGAGAAAAATAATATATATTTTTTTAAATAAATTATTCAATTTATAAAGATTAAGCATTGGGAGTAACTTCAACACATCCATGAAAATAATTGGATCCAAAAAGCTATGAACAAAAGTTTGAGAATGAAAGTTCTTCACCAAAGGATAAAATGGTTTGACAGCTAAAAATATTTTTATGAATTATTTGCTAAGGATATTAAAAATTGGGTGCAAAGGTTAATAATTAAATATTAAAGTTAAAATGAAGAATAAACTACAATTTATTCATCATTAGAGTTTTATCAACAAATGGTATTTTTAACTAAATTTTAGTTAAAAGAGTTATCAATGTATAGGATAAAGAAGTGGATTTTTGGAAGATAATATTAAAGATGTGATTTTTCATATTTTTGATAATTTTTGGGATTCTCACTCACTTAAATCATATGTGATCCTTATTTTTTTTGTTGGAAATATGAATTCTAGTTATAGACTAGTTTCAAGACTTCTAATTTCACACAACATTTACGCATTGTACTTGTGTTTTGTCTTCCTTTCCTTGTTTCTAAAGTGAGTTATTGAAATTCTACATACGTTGAGCCATGTAACCTTTCAAATAGAGTCGATTGGGCACTAAAATGAGAGAAAAATATGGTAGACTATAGAATCGAACAACCCTAAGCTTTTAACAATTGTCATAAAATTTAGAAATATAAATATATCAATGGTAGGGTATTTATTCAATGTTCTTATTACACCATATATTTATAAGAAACATCTAAACAAAAAATTAGTAAGCATAGCTTACCAAGTGGACTCTAACTGTTTCGATTGGATAACCACAAATAAGTTAATACAATTTATAACCAACATGTCAAGTCATTTTCCGCTTTTGATATTAGTTTTTGTGAGAGCAGATAGATTTAATAGGCGCATACCATTGAAAACCCTTAAACTATCATGATCTTGCTTTGATAAAAAAAATTAATATAATTTTGAACGGACACATTATTGAATGAATGCCTCTTTTACATGATAAATTTTCCTGTTGTCTCTACCTTTAACCTAAAAATGTACCTTTTCGAACTATAATATATTATTTATTATATCTTATATTCAATTATATGTAATATTATTTTTTCATTTTAAATTATACATTGCATTTAATTTTTTTTAAGATTAATATAAAACACCATTATACACACACACACACAATGTTATAGCGGATGTTATATTTATATTGCATCCTTGATAATATATAAATAATATATTATATAAATTATATTAAGTATTATAGATATTATTTTATTTAAGAAATAACTATTTTGTATGCTTCAAAATAATATATCTTATATAAATAAACCTATTAAAAATATGGTATTAAAATCTTTATAATTAAATACATATAACTTTCCAATAGGTTAGAGCTCACTTGACCCAAAAAATTAAACAAGGTCTATAATGAGTCTATGGTGGCCCTTAAGTTTCTTTTTATAATCATGTGTGATTTAATAACAATAATAAGTAGTAGTTGATGCAATAGTTAGCACTCATTGCATCTAGCTGATGAGGTGAAGCATCCAAACTTCCTAAGAGCTCAACCATCCATCCTAGTACTAGTCCAGCTCAAGTGCACTTACCCTCAAAATTTCCTTTAAGGCTAAGCTCATTTTTCTTGCAATCTCATTGGAGAACATTCAATAATTGTTTTACCTTATGAGCAATTCATTGTAAAACCCCTTAATCTCATCAATTAATGAGTAGGAGATATTTTTGTCGCAAATTGTGATATTGGTTTCATGATTCCAATGTGTAGTTTTAGGGTCAAACTCATTGATCCATGTTTTAGAAGTAATAAGTGCTCTCTCCTATCAATGGAAAAAAAGAAGAAGAAGAGGTAGATAATTAAAATTTTGATTGTTCAGATCAATTTAATCTTGTTACATATGTTTGAAGATTCAGTCGTCCATCTTAATTAGATAAGTTCAAATAAAAATGTCCTTGAGGTAAATTTTAATCAGTTAAATCTATGATAGAATAATTATGTTGATCTTAAATTATAGATAGATTAAAAGAGCATGCATACATGTTTAGAATATTAAAAAATTAATATGATATTACTTTCTGAATAGCATTCAATTTAAAACATGGATTACGAAAAACGAGAACAAGTTTTAGAATATTTGTTGAAGGCCTACTATAAATATGTGTTGGCAGACACCGTGAAAAATGTGGAAGCTCCATTGAATATTTTTGACAATTAATTGAGTGTGCTATTCTGATTTATTATGTTATTTAAAATCAGTAACTTCGAAGGGATTATAAAGAATCAGACGTAAACAAAACAATTTAGAGTTCAAACAATTTGAAAATGGCCAAGGTGGTTTTAGTTATCTCTATGCTCTAAGAACTCGTTTTAGTTATCTCCACTAAACACGTGTGTGGGACCACTTATAAACATTATTGAAGATAGGACGTATATCGGTTCCCTATTAATGGCACTTAGTAGATGCTGAATATCTGTTCAATAATGTGAATTCTGAAAATCAATTGCTTCTGAACCTAGTACCTAGTCAATAACTATCTCTCACCACAAAGGGAAGTGGGACCAAACATAGAGGGCCAGGTGGAGAGTTGCTGCTGTCTTGGTCCTGTCATAATTAATGCACAAGGAAATCCAAGTAGCCATCACAATCACTAAGCAGATCATTCCAAAAATGTGCTTGCCCTATCCTATGAGAATGGACGAACGGATCAAATGCCATGGTCATCCATGTTTAAGAAGAAATCTATGCCGTTGATCCAAGATATCAGGTCGAGCACTTCATATAAGGGAACGCCTTCGGCGTAAATATTTAATATTGAGAGCATAATCTCCCTTGTTCTCAAATAGGAAATAGAAACAAATATTTACTTCTAAAATATCCTTAGTAAATTGTCTTATAATAAGGCTTCACAAATTTGTCCAACTGTGAACCCCGTCACGAATCCACCCTTAAGAAGAGTTAGGTTTTTGTTCAACCCTTCTCACAATCTTTTTAAGGTTTCCGACCAAAGAGATATTCTTTATACAAAGCTCCATACAAATTATCAAATCCAAATAGACCTTTTTTTAAAGTACACCAAGAAGCATCTAGCACATAAGGCCAACTTGACTGACATTAAAAAAATAGTTTTCTGAATTCATTAATATTTATTGAGTCATCAACTGAATTTTTCTTTCTAGGATAATTTAACAAAAATTAATTTAATTAATTGCCACTTAAAAATTGGGGACACTACATGTTAGGTTGTTGAAACTAGAATTGTATCAAATTCAAATGTCTTGAAACAACTTGCGAAGGTATAAGGGGCATAAAGTGTTGTAGACTGCATTACTCTCTAGCATTTATATATACAATCAAATACGGAAAGAGCCTAAAATGTCAAAACATTGATCTTGGGTAATGTGTGGTGTGAGCCCATGCAGAATATATTTTGATTTCACATGACCCATCATTAGTGTGATTAGATATGTTGATACAATTTGACCATGTTTGGCTGAAATTTATGATGGTATAGATTCCACTCTTCATACACAAAGGTTAAAAGTATAAGTCATGGCACATGGCCACATAGAAGCATTTTTCAAAAGGGTGTAAAAGATCATCATTGACCGTTGGAAATCTACGACTACACCATCCATCTCCTAGCATTTCTTCTATCCAAATATTATCATAAAGATGGATTTTTCACAGAGGAGGGTGGTACTATATAGAGATGATGAGATTGTTGCTAGGTACTAGACTACATCCAAAAGAGTAATTTCAAATGTAAATATAAAGAGTATTATCTTGAGCGAGCTTTATCACTTCATATCTTCAAGGAATCATGATGTTTGCACTCTTTATTACAACTATAGGAAAGATGCTCATGAATGGAGGTATATACATGGCCTCTATTCGGTTGCAACCTCTCGCAATAAAACATCCTCCTTAAATATGCATCGTTTTTTTTTTCAACTTTCTCATTTATATTCCATTATTATATATAAAAATTTGTGTTTTGTAATTCAAAATGGTGTATGTTAATTCAATTTGTTTCGAGTTCTTTAGCTAAGCAAATACATACTCATTTTCTATAATGACCCCTTTTTGGGAAATTAGAAAGGTTAAAGATATATTTGTATAATATTAAAATTGACTTGGAGAGCATGGACTAGAATTATAAAAGACAAAGACAAATAAGACGAAAGGCCAAGAAGGGAGTCGAAGAGTCACAACTATGGAGATAAAAGGAGATGAGACTCATTCATTTGGGATGCTTGATTTTATTATTCAGATTTCAGTTCCTCTCTTGGGAGAGTAATCGGAAAGCTTCAACTTTCAGCTAGTGTGAGGACATAGCCCCTTGTGCTGGCTAACAGTGGATGCAAACCCATTGTCCGTCGAGACGTCATTTTAGGTATCTCGTATCTGCTTACAGGTTCTTCTCGAGTATACCAATTTGACTGTAAATTCTGTGTTTAAGATTGGATTTCGAGTACTAGTTATTGTATTGCTGTTGTATAATGCAATAACATTGTTTAAGGAGTTTTATGAGAGTTTTTTGGTTTTATATTGTATGTCTGTAATGCAATTTTATATGTTTGAATCCTGAGTATCATTTTGAAAAAGAACGACTTAATATTTGTTGGAGTTTCTGCTGGTTTCTATCGTTGTTTGTGATACATCTGCCTATGGTTTAAGTTTTGAATATTAGTTTTGAGGCAACAACCAAGTATATAACTACTGGGGATATTTCATAGGGTTTATATTACGGGTTTTATAATGCAGCTTCACATGTTTATACTCGAATGTTATCTGGAGAAAGAAAATCGGGTCAATATCTGGTTCAAGACACTTCAGTGGTATCAAAGCCTCGTATTCTGCAACCTGTGAGGTTTTAGAAATAATTACAGAATCTGCGAGTTTGGTAAAGCTTCATCAATAGGCAAAAAGGTAAGAAGTTGGATTGAATACCTTCTAAATAGTTAGTTTGGTCCTTGTCTAAGAAATTATATTTGAACATTGTTCTCAAAACATTACAGGTGGGACAAATGCTGTGATATAAGCGATAAAAATTCAAAATAAAATATATGCATGTAGTAATGGTAATACAGCTGTTGAATCAATATCATTAGCTTTGCGTGATTTGAAAAAGAGGGAGCTCTCACAAGGGATCCTTTTCCTTCAAAGTTCGTCTCAAGAATGGATTGATATATATATGAAAAATAATGGTCGATGCCTAGCTATTTCATTTCCTTTCCAAGCAGTCCTTATGATAGGGATTACTTCCATGCAAAAGTTAGGAATATTGAAGAGTTCTTCATTTATAGAACTTAAGAAAGAAAGTCACAGTATCAGACTAAATTGTGGCTTTGAAGGAGCCATCGGTTGACACGAATTGCACTATTGGCATCATAGTGAATGTTTTGATCCATGTGTTTGCAATACTGGCGCTTTATCTTTTCTTTTGAGCCTTGCTCCTTTGGCGTAATTCCATATTTGAAGAAATTATTACTAGAGCGACTAATATTTAGAAGATTGGCACAATAAAACCAAGGCTAGTCGTGGATATATTATCGCATGTTTTCATCATTTGTTGATGGGAGGGAAATTATCCTGGTAGTCGAAAATAATTACTTGGAGTGGCTTACTTAAGATGTGATTTTGCAAGTATCGTGCACCCTCATGAATATAATAATGCAAATCAAAGTGGAACCGCAGTTGGCTTAGTCTTCATATCTGGAAGAAAGACTAACCCAGTTATCCCGGATATTCAATTGGGATAATATTTCAAATGTTATGCCATGGAGATTTTTGCAAATGATAACCAAACATAGTACCTGCTCTTCTAAAGTTTCATATAATAGCATTTCGTCTTCACTAGAATCTTCAACAGATTAGCCAACAATAGAAAGGAAACACGGCATTGGGAGTTCTCTGTATAGCGGCACTTTTTGCTTACAGTTGGAGTTCATGCACAAGGGTGTAAAGCCAAAATTAAAACAAGAATCCTTCGGGTGATCTTTGCTGACTGCCAGGTTGCCTCATATGATGGAAGATTGTCATTTTATCAGTCGAATGGATGATACAAGGCATAGCTAGCAAATTGTTTGGAGTTACTCCATGCAAGCATTACAACATTACAACATTCTCCAGATTCTTAATACCAAGGCTCTGTTAGAAAGGGTGTTACCTATAAACTGTCGTTACTGCAAATTCCAAAATCTCATGCAAAGGAACACTACTAGGATACTCACACTCCAGTAAATTGCTCATCCTTGAACATGAATAGTGTCTTAAACAGTTTGTTGTATGTGGGTTTTGCAGGTTTGTGAATTCCCTCTACCAGCAGTAGAGTTGAATACACATCAAAAAAGTGAGTCGGATTGTGGATGACGGTTAGACAAAGGCAAGGAGTCCAAGGGAAATTACAGGAGCCAATTCAGGAGCTTGAACAGAAGAAATCATGGCTTTCTCTTAAGATGAAGGAACTTGAGGAATCTTTGTGCATTTTCGGTCAATCCTCGATAGAAATTAGATGACAAAAGTTCATGTAGTAGATGTCATTGAAGATCCCTGAAATTTGGGAACTGATGCAACCATATGTTGCAACTTACCTCTATGTATCCACAACTCTTCATTTGAAGTGAATTGAAATTCTTTTTTATCCGATCATTGGATATGTCACAAGTTGACACTATCAAAGGAGATGGCAAAATCTATAATTTAACTATGTAAGCTATACAAATCGATTTCATGTAAACCTATGGCATTATCATTGATGGTCTATTACATTTGCCATCTTAGCTTTGATTTCATAGGAATTACATTTCTATAATTTACAGAAACATTGACCATTGTGTCCAAATTAAAGAACGACTACACTTTGTCTCTTCTAGGATCGGGAAGGAAAGGCATAACTTTTGAGCTCTCATTTCTCACGAATGGAGAGCAGCTATTTCCATTATCCTATTAAAGCTTCCCTTGCTCAGCTTGTAATTAGTTTAGGTTACCTGTAAAATTATCATATCAATGATTGTATGCATGAAGCATTGCTAGAATGGAATTGTAAAATTATATAGAAGATGTTAGTGACAAAAAAAAGTTGCACCAATCTGATACTATGCCATTGCAATGCAGACATTCAAGATGGGCTCACACTGCAATAAGTGGACACAGGAGAATCCAAACATGCTCTCCAGAAAGGAGGGGAGTGCCAGTTGACAAAGATTCAGAGCTCAAGCCAGCTAGGCACGCTAGCCCAATCAAGTCCCAAAAAACTAAGCTTATGCAGACATCATCTAATTGCTATGGGGAAAAGAAAGAATTTCACTATTATTCCAAGAGACATAAATACAAGAAGATTGTCACCAAGAAGTAATATTGATGTAAAGAAGGTTGGAGATGATAGCATCAAATTTGATGAACATAGATAGTGCAGTTTGAAACTCGAACACACAAAAAGAGATATAGAAAGAGCTGAAAATTCTAGACTGTGGGTGCCACAATCAGCAAATATAAGAACAGAAATACTCAACATTTACAAGGAGTATCAAAAACTTCCTACCCGAATCCAGAATGATTTATCAGCAGATATAAGAACAAAAATACTCAACATTTACAAGGAATATCAAAAACTTCCTACCCGAACCCATAATGATTTATCATTCAGTGATTACTTGGATCTTCATCTAGAGAAGCAAAATAAGATTGATATGGCAAAAAGAAAGTATTTGGAATTGGTTCAAGATCTCCTTGCAAAAGACCAATGTAGAGGTGGGTATGAAGAAGTTTCAGCAGATCAAAATCATTGAATAGAATCTTGTAAAAGAACAATCAACTACCATTGATTTGCAGCCTTCTTATGATCACATAGAAGATGTTACACAGGGTGCAAGTTTCTACATTGGTGATTTGGAAGTTAGCTTTGACAAGCAAGCTGATGAGGTCGGTTGCACACGATGTAATAGCGGATTGAAATCTTGGTATGATGAACCACATATTTTTGATACCCATGACATGAACTTAGAGAAACAACCTAAGATGACACTACAAGACGATGAACCGCTCCAACAGGACAATCCAGCTGAAGGTTAGTGAAGATTTGGTTGTGGCGTCTTTGGTACGTTATGATAGCACTCACAAGATGGTTGAGGATCTCTACAGGAAGGTTCAAAAGGGAGTCCAAGAAGATTGGCTTGTTTCTGAATTGCAAGTGATCAAAACAACTCTTGAAACTATGAAATCAGATTATTTATATTTGCTTTCCAACAGGGATAACATTTTTAAGGTTGCTGAAATACATGATGATCAGCTGAATAAAGAAAGGAATGCGATTGTCATGTCCCCTTCCCCGCACTAGTTCTATGGCGTCGGGTTAATCTATCTCCACATCATGATAGATTAACGACATCAACAATTAGGATGCTTACCAGTCACATGGGAGATTTATCTTAAGTTCATCATTTAAAAAATTAAAAGTTCTTTAATAAAGTTACTTTATGTTTTAAAAGTCATTTACTTTATAAAGTGACTTAAGCGACTACAGGACAAAATTGTTGTTTTATCCCACATCTCTTATTCCAACACTTTTCCCTCACTCCGAGGTTATAAATAAGAGACTCCACCTTGGGATTTGTACACAAGAATTTATGAACTCAATACATTGACGTCTTCTGGTTGCTTTAATGTGACTGGTCAGAAACTCTGAGGACAAAATCCCTCGAGTTTATTTTTCTGAGGAAGTTGGAGGTCGCCCCAACCCCTCATATTGGACTATCGTATAGTTCAAGCAAGATTTTGGTTAAAAGCAGTAACTTCATATCTAGCTGGGAAATATTTCTTATCACAAGAACATAGCGGGCGAACTCCTGCAACGAGTGTATGGTTAATGGTTGTTGTTAATAGTTGGGATGAAGGAAGAGGTACTAAGTTTCACTATATGTCGTGTTAAGCACTATCTTATCAATTTAGAGCAAGGGTGCCAGAATAAGTACAAGTCGGGACTAACAAAGAACCACAAGATCGGAAGTTTTGCTAAGTAATGTTTTCATAACTAGGTGGAATGCACGGGTTTTGACTGCAGCTGAACACAAGAGGTTGTATCCAAGATCCCCACGGCATATACAGTTGGTCACGGCATTGATCATTCCCCCCTTCACAAGTTGAATCGACTCCCTTCATCAGTCAAGGCAACATTCAAGAGTGTAGTAGACGGCAATTATTTGGAATATCCGCAGTGGTGACAGGTTGAAGATTAATAAAGTCAAAAGCCTCCCCACTGTTACACCAAAATTACGAGTTTGTCATCTCTTGCCTTCCTGCACATTATTAAATTTGCCCATACTATAACACTGTTATTTTATCTTTTGAATACAGTTGGAGGATTATTGCCTTACTGTTATCAATTTTGATATGAATATTAAATGTTAAGTTCAGTCTAATCCTTCTTGGTGAATTTTTGAATTATTATCGGTTAATCTTATCAACTCCTAGCATTTGAATCAATAAGCAGTGGTATAGATTTTTCAGAACGTATATCTACTGAAGGAAATTGAGATTGTTTGATAACTGTTTGACAAGATACCTCAGTTCTAGATCAGAACTCGGTGGTCAGAATTAGTAAAGTTTATTACAGAGATTATGGAGCTCAATAGAGAGCTTAAGAGTACTCCGAAAGCATTAGATGATGCTCAGATTTCCCTTCTGGAAGCAGAAAATCAGATTAAGATCATGAATCACTCTCAGGAACATAAGGATAAAGAGAGTCAGGAGTTTTTCCACGAAGTAATTAATGAACTTAATAGCATTCAGCAGACATATGACTTGGATGGCTGCCCCAAACAGCGAAGTATCAAAACTTCAAATCACATTCAACTTGTAGACAACCTGTTGTTTGAAGTTGCTGCTGACTGGACTACAAATGTTAACTTCAATAATCTCAATGAACAGAAATACAAAGAAAATCTTGAGTATCTTACATTTCATTCTGTATCTACATTTTCAAAAACATTGAATTATCATATTTTGAATTTAAAAGTCTTCAGTTTTGCATATTTCACCATTTTAAAGGAATTATATGACACATTTTGGTAATACTGCAGCAGCCAGCATATTTTGTTGCAAGCACATTCCTACATGTCTCTTAATGGTGGAGCTTACTAGCATTAAAAACAATGCTCACAAGTGGAAGCCCATATTTGTGTACTTGAACAGAACTTAATTATTATGAAATGCAATAAGTAATTTATTGATGAAGGTTATAGAATGTAAGTTTAAGTTGTGTGCTCGCAGATCTTCAATAATGTTATACTTCATGATGTCAAATGTGTCTGTCCCATCCCATTAGGTCTATTAGGGTCCGTTTGGTTTGTGGATATCAATAGGAATTAGAATTGCGAATTCTAAAAAATCGTAATCCACTGTTTGGGTCGACGAAATGAGAATTGGAATATGAGAAAATTAGAATTCCGTATCCTCATTTATCCCCCAATTCGAGGATTCGGTCTTCCTTCCAAATAGTTGGTATTGCTCAAATACCCATTTTAATTCCAAATTTGGGAAAAACGAGCATTGCAAATTAATACAAAAAAAACTTTTTTTAAAGTCCTGTAGACCTAATTTTTTTTGGCACTCAAACTTTTTGTCTACCAGATTATATTCGTTTGCACTCCATTTTATCTTTGCAAACATTTTGCTCCATTTTCTCTAGTTTCTCACGTTTTTATTTGCAGATCCATTTTTTCTCTGCCAAATGTTCTGCTCTCCATTTTCTCTGGTTTCTCAACGTCTCTGCAAAGGTATGGTTGCATTTTGCTCTCCATTTTGCTAGGGTTTAATAGATTTTACTCTGAATACGAGGCCCTTCTTTTTTTGTTCATTACGGTGCTGTTGTTTTTACTTGTGAGGAGCTGTGCAAAGGCATATGCGCTACTTACCCAGTCCATTATTTCTTCTGTGGTCGACCAAACTCCTATAGAATGGTGGTACTTTTGTGTTGAATGCAGATTCGCCGATTTTTTATGGCTTCTTTCTTGCGCTAACCTTGCCTTTGTGCATTTCGCCGAGGTTCTGGTTGCGAGTTCGAACCCTAGCTGTCGCAATGGCCATTTGCTTCACTAACAGGGCAGTTTGTAGATTGTTTTCCTCTAATTTTTTTCATTTTCTTTTGGTTTTATTCGTCTGCCATTGTGAGTTTTGGCATGGCCATGCCTCATATCCAATTCCAGAAATGTGCAACCAAACGGTGAAAATGTGTATTCTCATAATGAATTCTTGGTGAACCAAACAGTCCCAAATCAAATCCTCAAAACAGTAATCTGGATTTCAAGTTCCAGAATCCCAAATCAAAGTTTCTGAATGCCAATTCTCGAATCATATTCCAGCAACCAAACGGGCCCTTAGGAACATGTAGTAGTTATAAGTTTTATACCCTCTTATACGAAAACAATATCTTCCATCGCCCTAAGTAATTACTAATTATCCATTTATTAGCAATAGAATACTGTTATACCTTGAAGTAGTGTTTCCTGTATTATTATTTTAATTTGCAGATATAAGGCATCATGAATGGTGCAAGTGCACCTATACATCTTATGGTTCAACATGCCTGTTCTGTGCATGCACTTATGATTTGTGTTTTTTTACAAAATACACAAGTGCAACACTTCAAACATTTATCTTCTAAAACTAAAATAAATTTTGAGTTAATGTCAACAGAACAACCAAATTGTGACATGAATCGTGCGGAATAAATTGTCAGAAATACTACAGAAAGTTAAAACTACTTCGAGAAGCTTTTTAAAGGGCAGATGAAATGCTAATATTGTCCACGATATAATCAAATTCTGTAGAACCAAAGAAAAAGTCATAAGTACTGCTTCCAATGTTTAAGTACATTTGCAATTTACTTAAATTAGAGAAAGTGAAAATAACTTGTCTAAGTACCACATCAAAAAAGCATAAAGTCTTAACTTACCATGATTGGTGTGTGGTGTCTCTAAAGCTACATTCATAATTGCACGGAAAAGAGCTCCAGCACAATCAGTGAAAGACATATTTTCCGCTAACCTGAGTTTTGAGAAACAAATGGAATAAAAGTATACCAAACGTGTTCAATACATCAGAAAAAATTATGACTATTTGCATCGTAAAGCATGAAAACATAGCAAAAATTGGGTAACTTTCCTATATAAAAATATCATCCAACCAAAGCATGTTCTTCCCTTGAGAATCAATCAGTAAAAACAAACAAACACAATGTAAAACAGTAAGTTAGCAATCTTTTTTTGTAATCTAGTAGCTACTAACCCAAAAGACCATGTTGGTGGTAGCTACTAGGCTGGTGGAAGGTCGGTGGTAGCTACTAGCTAATAACCCGACAGACCATCTTCAAATATGGTGGGATCATACCTCCCTAAGCAGAAGATATTTGACTTGTGAAACAAAACAGGAGTTTCTCATTCAAAAATCTGTTTTCTAGTTAGAGGAGCCCATGCACTAGCAAGAAATAAAGGCATATCTGAAACCACAGGCTAGGTTATTTACATTTCTTAAATTTCTCAAAACTAACAAAAATATTGAAGCCACTAACATGGTGCGCAAAAAGGAGTTTTGATAGTTAGGCAGAAGGAAAGGTTCTAATGGTGATTGTAATGTTATATTAGCATACTATCAAAAGTAATCTCTCCCTGTTTACTAGTGATCCAAGTAGAGGGAATAAATAGTAGAATGACCAAAAGTCTTTGTATCATGAATCCAGCAGAAAATTTAATTCCTTGCAACCATATAGGGGACATGTCCAAGTAAATAAACATAAGCTCCAGATTGGATTTTAACATGTAGATAATGGCGAACCTCCAAAAAATTGACATTTTTTTTAAATAAAGAACAATGCATAGATGATAGCACAACAAATCCATTTACAAAAGTTGTCCAAATATGAGAGATTATCCATTTTGTTTTGTGCTTGTGTAGCAATTTTGAGAAAAAAAAATCAAATTTGCCACTTACCCACAAGATAAAACATAATAGATTATCTTTCCAATAACATAAAAGGCAGTAGAGTTATTTTAGAGAATGTCAATCATACCTCAATGCATTCACTTCTAAAATCACATGATCTTGCTGAACACCTGGAACTTCTACAACAATTCTTCGGAAAGTAGCCTCCACCTGAAAGCTTCAGTTATCCCAATGTAAATAAATAGAGACAAAAATACAGGATTAATAAAAGTTATAAACCTTCCAGAAGTATTACTCGCCTCTTTCTCAAAATCATCTGCCAGTCTATCTGGCTTTTCATAATCATCATCAATACTTTCAGAGTCGGGCTTAGATGACGTTTTCCCAGCACCTATATCAAGCGATGTGTCTACATAGTCAATTTTATCTCTCAGGACTAAATCCTGAATTTTTTCTGCAGGAATTATTGCAATAGAATGCTTCCATTCTTCTTCTTCCTTGCCTTCCATGACTGACCATTTGTAACCAGCACCAGAAATCCCAACCTACAGAAAACAGACATATCACATCACAAGTATCAACTCAATGTCAACTATCAATTCTTGAAGGATTATACATCCTTACAACTGGCAAGTTACACAAACGGGAAAGTAGAGCATTTTGATATTTTCATGTCAGATAATACTAAAGTCATGTAGTTGATTCCAGAAAGCTTGTATACAGTTACTGCAAAAAAAATACTAAAGGACCAAGGCAATATCTTCTACTAGAACCAACTTAATGAGTGTATAATTATTCTGTATAATTATTATGTCAGATTTATGACATCAAACAGTTGCTTCACTCGGGGTTATTTTATAACAGTTTACATCCACCCCACTTTATTATGTTTCTCTTGTTCTGCAGTGGATTGGGCAGTAATGATTGGACAATATTTAATCTTATTTTTATTCCTATGACATAGATACACAGGTCTAGCTTTGCTGCAGTCCTATTCATACAAAATGCTCTCCTACTTCTGATTTTTGTCACAGGATCTCTCTATGAAAAATTTCATTCTTACCTTCTCGCTTTTGAACATCTGTAACCTGGCTCTAATACCATGTTGAGGATCGTAGATCGGATGTGGTATGATATAGAGAGCTGTTACTTATAATAGTATTGCAATGTTTTCTGATATGTTCTAAGAGCAGCCCGATGAGAATAATATATAAGATTCAATGGGGCATGTCTCTTCGAGAGACGTGCCCTATCATAAGTGTGTTGTTCCATAACATATCATGTGATTGTATATATATACATAATTCTCTACACAATGGATATTTAAATCTCTTATTAAATATATATGACACACACAGATATATATATATATATATGAAGTTATGTACATATATAAAATGAAGAATCATTTCATATATACATACTTATATATCTTCTCCATGTTTTCTCATATCCGACTGAAGCTATAAACAATCAACAGAAAATGTAAGGCCAAGGCAAAAAAAGGGCACAAGACTCAATTGCATTTTAGAGCATGCTCCTTTAATCACTGGGGTGCCCTTTTCCGTGTGGAAGTATTATTCAAGATATCACCAATATTAAACAATTCCTCTTGAGACCTACAGCTTTGTAACATATACAACAATATCAAGTCCTAACATAACAATTTAATGTTGAAAATCTATGAATGCTTAATAAGAAGGAATTAAAGATTACAAAAGATCAAATCTTCAAATTTTAAGATTACAAAACATAAAGTTTTTAAAATAAATTTTTATCTTACATATTAAATATAACAACTGCTCTTATTATATAAGTTTTAATGTAAGAATGGAACCTGCACATTAATCTATAAAGATTGATGAATTGATTCACAGATTTTAAGCTAACCAACCACCCGTCCTCTCTCAAAAATTACTGTTATTATGTCATTTTAAGTTAAAAACTGGTTTTAAAAATGCCTTAGCATCTCACGTAAACAGCATCCATATACATTTCAACATGTAAATGTCTCCAAGATCGCAGCAACTGCTGGCACTGTAATTTGCCAAAACGCAGATTATAATGCCCTAGAACAGCCTTCTTAACTCACAATAAATGCCTTTAAAATCCTGTTATTGAGAAATAACGGGATTCTCCCTTCAAAATACATATATTGCCAGTTCTTTAGAGGTAAGTACACTTGAAAAGATGTGCAATGTGTTTACCTACAGCTGGGACGAACTTTTGGCCCACATTACATATCAAAATAATCCCCAATCCATTTAATAAGAGTCCCAAAGTAAAAACACTGACTAGATAAGATAAGATAATAATATTCATGTCCAACAAAAAACCAGGAAGGTTTATGGGACTGAGCATACAAACAAAAGAGCCGGCCGCAAGAGGGACACCAAAACGGTGTCAGAAAAGAAACAAAACAAGACAGAAGACCAAGAAACACAAGGTAAGGACTATGAATCCTTCCTTGGTACAAAGTAATCAGACACAGAACGATATAACTGTGGACGATTCAAAGTCCTAGATCCTCAATGGAGGAGTGTCACTGCTGAAAAGACTGGTACAATGCCTGACCAATTATAACTTTAACAACTCCAATTTCTTGACAAATTCAGAAGTTTGGCATCATGTCAAACACTTGGCAATCATCCTTTGACAGTTCACACATGTTATTTCTTCCCTTTTGCAAATTTGGGATTTTCTCCAGCATATATGTTTTTGGGCAGATATAAATATGAAAGAAATTACGAAGTAATGCCAGGAAATACGTCTGAAGTAAGTTGCAATTATTATATACACTGAGTTTGCAATTATAATAAATACAGTAGCTGTAACAAATTTGCTCCAAATCCAAATTAAATGTAAAGGAACCTGTTTATTTTTTGACAGTATGTGAATGCAAATACAATTTTTTTAATCATCTGGCCTTTCGCAGCTCCTAATACATAACCAGTTGTACGTGGCAACTCCAGCTCTAAATGTAGGGTTCCAATTTCTGATTACAGCCCTCCCGAACCCAAATGCAGAGCCTTAAATCAGTTTGCAGGTCCTCCAAATCAGATCGCAGGCCTCTACGTTGATCGCAGCCTCTGCAAAGACCAACACACAGCCCAGGAAAAGCATGGACGGCTGCCAGTTCTGATTCACATGTACATAATTCACTATTGTGGGTCCACTATTTCTCAGGACGAGCCCTTAAATGCAGAGACAAATTCAGAAATTAACCACAGCTCTGTAAGACCGGTTGCAGATTCCCAATACCCTCAAACATTCCCCAATTTCCAACAATGACAGTTCCAAAACACAGGTTTGAACTCTCTTGAGAATAACACAGGCATCTCAAATGCAATCCGCAGCCTTTCAATCACAAATCGAACCTTCAACAGAGATTGTATTGAATGCTTAAAAATCCCGACTCTGCTGGCATAAATTCAACTTCTCAATTACTGTATAAACAGTGGGAAAAGCCTATAGCAATTTCTCAGAATAGTTGCCTTCCAAGAGAAAATAATAACAGTACTAGAAGACTATCAATTAATTCTCAGAGATCCAATATCCAACTCTACTGTACCTAAGCAGTAGGTTGCAAAACAACTCACTTTCCAGGAACCCTCAAATCAATCCCTTATACTTCATCAAGGGTAGTGTTGGTTCCCAAAACTGCAGATTGGAATCCTACGAGTCTTGCGAACTCGATGTTAGGGTTTCCAACTGGTTATGGCCAACTTGACGGAACTAGACAGTGTGGTCCGAGTTCCCTACACTTCTAGCTCTGCAAAACCAAGGCAAGTGTACGTAATCCTGAACATAACACTTGAGTCCAAGACACTTATAGCAGATCGATTAAAATGCGAATGTATTGAAAGTTTCCCAAACAGCAAGGATTATAGAAAACTTCAAACTTGCAATTTATGAATTAAAAATAATCAATGAATATATGAATATTTTCAAAATAAGAATGAATATAGATTAATGCAACAAATGAATATATTAATTCTTCAAAGGGAAGATATGAAATAATTGCAAGCATATGGATTGCAAATTATGAAAAATATAAAGACAAGTGCCGAAGGGCAATAGAGTCAGTATTATAAGTTTAAAACATACAACTTTATAAAATTATACACACATTAATCATAAACAATTTAGTAATCAAGATGCGACAGATCAAATATATCGAACCAATTTTAAAATAGTCTAGAATGTATTTTAACTCCTCTGGTAGGGAGACAAACCAGAGATAGATTCGGAAACAATTAAATATTTCTCAATATCTATGATGTTCGACTTTAAAATGCTATAATTGATCATGTTCACTTATCTATCATATTATTTATTTATAAAAAAAAAAAATTATAAATTATAAAGGACGAAACTATATAATATTTTAACTCTAAAACCTCATGCAAATAAAATAGATATTTCTTACTAATCATGCAAATAAAATTGCACTAGAGACACTCCTTACGGATGATCCATCCACTGTAATTTAATTCCAGAATCGCATAAAAATTTATTCAATAATCCACAATCCACGGGCTTAGTTCAAAAAATTATTTCTTTACCAATGAAAGAATATAATATATCAAGTGCAAATGTATATTGAGTATGTAAAATTTGTGGAAATTGCATATATGAATTGTGTCTTGCCCCCTTTTGACATTCCATCTTTATAACAAACGAAAAGGTGCGTAAGAGAATAGTCACATCCTTTTGGCACCAAATCCCTTTCATAACTGGAACTTGTAATGTCCCCTTTTTCTAGGACATTATAATTCAGTGTTGTTGGCTCACTTTGCCTAGGTTTCGAAGCAAGAAGGTTCTTTATGGGGTTTAGTTCGAGATTTGGCCCAGACATTTCCAGTTTCGGACCAATCAGAGTAGTTATGGCAAGTTGCCCGGATGCTTACTATTTTTAGTAAGTAAACCGAGCTCAGTATTTGTGATATCTCAGTGTTGGATTGGAAGCGTCTCGCCAAGAGCTTTCCAACAAGCTATTGCACGTGCTTATCTGAGTTCATTTGGTCAGTTATTTTAATGCCTAACGATTGTATGGTTTACTAGCTAAGTGACTTTAAAAGTTCATTTAACTTGTCACCTTATTTAAAAGGTACTATGTTCACTCAAATGACTAAAGGACAAAAAAGTTGTTTTATCCCACATTGCTTGAATGAGCGTGCATCTCATTCGAAAAAGTAATAAAGGTACAACAAGCTCCACATGAGAGGATATGAAGAATATAATATTCTAAACAAATATTAAATCTAAGAGCTGGAAACAGTTGTTGTTTATTTCTTCTAGGACGCAAACCCTTGAAGTATTTGAAGGTTGGACGCAAACCTAGCCTTCTCACAAGTTAATCTACATTTCCAATCTAATTGTTATTTCTATTTATAAGATTGGATTTTTTCTGAATTGTTGCACATTATTGTATTGTTGTTGTATAATACAATAACATTACTTGGCAACTATTTGTGTTAATTCCTGATTTATGTATGTATTTCTGAATATTGGAGGAAATAAATGAACTTTTCTAAGTTTTCTTGTATTCAAATCTGCTGGTTATAAATCTATTAAAGTTCTAGAAATTGTATCAAGTATTGATTTTCTGTTCGTTTTTGGAAACTGCACATTTATATCAAGGGTTATTGGGAAAATATCCGGAAAGGGATATTACAGTGGTATCAAAGCCAAGAATCCTGCCATCCTGTGGAATCACGCAACAGACACAAGAGAATTTATGAACTAAGATATTTTGAGTTCCGGTTCCTTAAATGTGACTGGTTTTCAAACTGTGAGGACGAAAACCCTCCAGTTATTTTGAGAAGAGCTTGGACGTCACCCCAACTCTTCATTGGTTTGCTAGAAGTTATTCAGTGCACAAATAGAGAAGGTAGCTACAGATTCATACAGGGAAACGACATACACAGGTTTCATTCAACAGTCAGTTTGGGCAGTAGAAGGAAGGTACAAGTACGGTGGATATTCTTGCTCATAAATCAGTTTGTTACATCACATGAAGGTGTAGTCGTGAGCCGTTTGAAGTGGGTTATAGCAATGCAAAACCTCCATACAGGATTAGTATTCTGAAGAGAGGTTAATACATGAACAGCTAGAGACATATCTACAGATGCAGTTTCGAGTTGGATACAGCAAGTCGTTATACAATTTTAAATCTACATAAGAACTCTCTCCCACATAGCAGGCGTCTGAGGAGGCAAAAGGTACGGGTCATGGAGGGTTTTCTTTATGAACGTTGGGTAATGCATAGACTAAGCCGTCGTTTTCCAGTCGGGAGTTAAGCGCTGGGTACACCCACCCTTCATTATATCTGCATCAAGGCACGGGTCCGCAGCAGGATGTTAGGGAAGTGCAGACAAGGTCGGGTTGTATGCAGCATTGACACCATTTTCAATAATGGCTGGATGGGAGTAAGGTACGAGCTGGGAGAGTGTTTTTCTGGGCGTCACAAATTCTAAATGGGTTTCTCCATCATCCCGGGTCTGTTATCTTATTACCTTACATAACTTGAAAACTCTGTGCTGGCATTACATTCCTTAATACAAGGTCGACTATTAATACATTGTAATGTAATGAATCAAATAGTGCCCAGTTTCAGTATGGATATTACTATTATATTTCCTTGAGTTATTAATATGATTCAGTCATCGGTTCTGAAAGGTCTGAGCAATGGTATTTTATTACTGAATCTATATTCATTGTTAGAAGGTCTGAAGATTCAATACATACATCCAATATAAAGCTGGAACTTGTGTTTGAGTTGGAGGATTCCTTTTATGCTGTAACAGAAGTACTTTCAGATTGTTTATGAATTGTTTGATGAAATTCCTTCAACAGAAAAAATACACCTGGATATAACAATTGAATCTAAATTCACGTTCACATTATTATAGTGGTATATGGGTTACCAGGTGGACAGAGGGTATGAATATTTTGGCTAATATCCAGGTAGCAGAGATTCTAAGCTGTTAGACTGAGCACTATAGAAGGCAGTCCCATATCGGGCTCAAAGTTTGTGAAAGCAAGATACTGGCTGAGAACGTGTGAGACCATGTCAAATATTGCATATACAGTTCCAGGTTCGGCCTTTGTAAATCTCTGATTATATTTGCTGACTTAGCTGAATACAGTTGGAAAACTAGCAATTAATTTCTCTTACTATTGAAATGCATATTTAGAAGAACAGAACTATTTAAAAAGGGCATTCCTGAGCTTGCGCCATATGTTGACAAATTGCCAGCATTCTTCTAATTGTTAAATCTGGAACTCAAGGATATACTTTGAAATGTCTTTTAAACTCGCAACTGAACTGTTTGGCTAAATTCCTTTGTTTCCTAATCAGCACTTGTATTAAGAAAGTTCAGTGAGATTATATCAACAGAATCAGAACTTTTTCCAGGTTACTTATCAGCTGTTTGAATTAATGCCAACTAATTAAACATTCAGCATTCAGCATTTCCAGAAAAATTTAAGTGCAGAAAGTACAGTGGTATGAGAGAAAGTTCGTCATTGGACCAGTTTGCTGTTGTTTCAAACTCCAGTAGCAGAATTGTATGTTGGCTCTATATCAATCTTAAATTTTGTACGTACACAATTGCTGTCATCAGAACACAGTAATACAGTAATTTGAATAGTATAAGATGTATAATGCTGAGGAACTGTGATTTCATATCAACTATTTGACAATATACCTTGAAGTATGGGTTGGAATTATTGTTCAGAACTGGGAGAATTTATATACAGTGGTAATAGATCATAGTCAGGTTGTCTGAGAACTGTTTGACAAAAAAAATCCATCTCAACTATACAGTCAGCATTTTGATCATAAAATTCAAATTCAGATTATTACAGGGAGTTTACAAACTCATCCAGGAGAAGGTACGACCGAGTGTGGTTATAACACAGCGGCATGAGCTCACGATACCTTGGCCACGTCCATCAAATTGTTTCACACCAGCAATGAAATCTGCGATATCAGATGCAGACACGTGAAAGGGGCCAGGATCATTTTTAAGCCATCTTCTTCATACAGCAGTGTTAGAATTTAAAACTCAGAACAGTCGGAGATCATTGCAGCATTTGAATCAGTTAGTTAATCATGTTTACTCCAAGTAACTAGAAGCAGTTGGACGAGAGCATGGAGAAGCTTCAACAAAGTTTGAAAAAAGTTGGATGAAAATCAGAAAAGGATGAATGAATTGATTTCAAACCCTGCAAAACTAGATAAAGTAGCACAAGGTATGGTTTCCATTATTAAGAGGACTACATCACAGAATGAAGAGAAAGAGGAACAAGAGGTCTCTATAGTATCTAGAAGCTTCTATGATGAATTCCTAGCAGTTAGTGACCATCACACAGCTGACCTTATGGAGAGCAAAAATCAGATCTTGGAAAACAAATCAGAAAATTCATTTGATGACAATGAATCCCAAAATCATGATGTGGATGGACACGTAGTCACCTTGGAAGTGGAAGTGCATGAAGATATCGTTATATCGGCAGCTTCTACCTCGCCAGTTAAGCCATCCTATAAGGTGCATAGCAATAGAACCCTAGATGTTGAAGTGTACCTAGATGATAGCATACACGCTGCTTATCATATGGTGAGTGACTTTGATTCAGCCTCATATCACAGTGCAGATGACAAATGGGAAGATTTGTGTGGAAATGTTTCGTCACAAGGGGATCATCATTTAGCAAGCCAATTGAAGGTTAATGACAGGATGGTTGCCACAACTGTTAAGCATTTTGATGTTGCTCATCAAATGTTGGCCACCTATGGTTGGAGTACTCCTTTGGCAAATGAGCATGGTGATAGTGTTTTTTCCCTTGCAGAGATACATGCACTCCGAGAAGCGATTGGAATTATGAAACAAAATTACCTACAACTACTTGCAAATAGAGATTTTCTTCTCGAATGGGATTGCATTTGTTATGTTGCATTGTAGGGAAATGAGGAGAAGATTGGTAAGCTCACTCATGAGCTTGATGTGACATTGGACTCGTTGCAAAGTGCTCAGTTGGCCCTTCAAGAGTCACAATTACAGATTGAGAAGCTTACAGAGGAATTGAGTTTGGCACAGTCTCCACCAGCTACAGATATAGTACAGTTACATACAGAGGCAGTTGATGAGGATCTTATATCCACGAGTTGTAGGGGGGATGTGGTTACATCTATCACAGATATTTCAGCTGGGACAAGTACCTTGGTGGAGAACAGTAGAGAAGCACTAGTTGTATCGAGTTGTCCTAAGGTTAGTGCCGTGACAGCTGATACAGGACAATTTACTGATAGCTCTTGTGTCACAATGGTGGATTCTCCTGAGAGTTGTGTGGTAGTACACGACACTACTCCGTCATCCACACAAGGCATTCACAGAGTGTCACCCGGTTGGGAGTATAGCTCTCATGTTGATTTGTTTCCATCTCCTGGAAGCAAATCTGTCACTTCATTCCATGCAGTTGATTTTGGATGCCGGCTTGTTGATTTTCAGAGTCAAAGGCATCAGCTGCTTGATTCAAGTGTTTTTAGTGATGAGCCATTGACAGAGGTTGGAGCATTTTACCACGAATACACAATGAGGAGTGCTCATCATTTTTTTTTGACCCACGCACGAAGGACTTGATGACGCATCGGTGTGGATTGGTTCCAGAATTATATCATCCTTTGTGTGATGGGTATTCACCATCTTCGGAAGGTGGGATTAGCGGATGCAAGCATCCAACTCAACTATTTGTGGAGGATTACTTGCAGGGAGAGCTGTCGGTTATACATCATGCTAATATGTATCCAACATGGTTTGCTACTTCTATGTCACAAAGTTCTCTTATGGGTACATGGTTACAGGACGACTATGGTGCCAATTGCCATGATGGTTTGGTTAGTTATCACATCCATGGGAGTTTAGCGGAAGTTGTAGAGAGATGTTGTGTTATAGACGCTACCAGGTATTTTTACCTCTATATGGTGAATGGATATGGGGTTCGATTGTTTTGGGATCTAGGTGGCGACAGGTTTGACACGATGTATCGGTTGATCAGAGATCCAGGTGTTAATAGTATCTTACATCTAGTGGATTATGTTGTGACTATGATCTATGTGTTTCAGCCTTCTGACACATCAAAGTTCCAGAGATTAGGATTACTCCGATTCCACCAGGGTGATATAGTGGTGGAGTCAGATTGGCTAGATTTGCCACTGTCATCGGTACAGATATTGCCAAAGTGGTACAGATACTGCAGGAGTTGGTCAGTGGTATCTCAGACAGCGCACGAGTTCTCACTTGGGATCCAAGTGGAGCATCCCTATGTATTGCTTTTTATCGAGGATCTTGTTGGAGAGTTGGGTTGCTATCATCTCAGGGTGGATATTGGTATATTGTTGAGCTCCCATCCTCACCTGACAATAGAGATTCACAAGGTCACTCATGGAGGGAGGCTTTCATCCTAACTAAGGGTATTGGCACACAAGGCAGCAGCACATGGCAATTGGTGTCCATTTATGGTCAAACTTGGAATCCTAGCATTCAATTATTTGGCACATTGATTCCTATTGTACTGTTTCACCATTTTGAGTTTGGGAAGATGCATGCCAGGGTATATCGACTGAGGAGTAGAACCTCATTCTCGAGGCAAGTATGGGATCTTGGCATTTGATTTCTGCAGATATGAGAGGATTGCTTGAGGGCAAACAATCTTTGAGAAGGAAGGCTTTGTAATGTCCCCTTTTTCTGGGACATTATAATTCAGTGCTGCCGGCTCACTTCGCCTAGGTTTCGGGGCGAGAAGGTTCTTTATGGCGAAATCAGTAAATCTGCACTAAGTAGTTGAAGCCTATCAATGGAATACTGTCTGGTTGGTTGCTATATGCCTCGAAGGAGTTGTCTAAGATAAAATGAAGGATGGGTCAGTTAGATCCTATGAGAATGTTTGAGTTCCCTGGGTGCTCTGCATCACATTGTTTATATGGATAAATCATTTTTTTCACCAACACTCATGAGGAGAGCTCTTCAAAGGGTTTTCAATGGATAAGAACTTTCTAAGCACAAACTCTCTCAAACCGATGATCCTGTGCTGGTGTGAAATATCACCCAGTGGTGAATTGCAGGGGAAACTTCAACAAAGATTGAATTTGGAGGAGAAATTTCAGAGGATCAGAATTGGTTTTGAATTAAAAATACATCAGCTCTCTTTCAGATTTGAAATAGAGGGTTTTGAACTGAAATCTTCACATATAAAGGCTAGACGTTGTACACTGGAATATATTGTTTCAGACCCAGCCTGGACTTGGGTAGCAACCGGTTGCAGATCTGAGCAGATTAGCAGCCATTTTCAGCAACTGGATCACTGTATTGTGTCTGTACGGCTACACAGCAAGCTTTGGTACCACTCCTAATCGTACATCAATGATCTCAGAGCTTTTTTTGTAGATCTGAGCATTTTAATAGGCAGAAGTAACAATACCAGTTGTAAAAAATCAGAATTAATGATATCAACATTGACGTGCTAAAGCATTTCCAGGAGATGCTGAAAGAACACATAATTCTCATTGCTTTGAATCAGACCATACATCTGGTGTGACATTCTTGATATTATTTTCAATTGAATAAATCTTTCCTATCCTGTGGCATTAGTTGCTGAAGTTAGTGTTCCAATATTTATTTCATTATTTCACATTGTATCAATTCATTCAAAAACACAAAAAAATTGAAATAACCTCAAAAAACAACAAAAAATCAGAAAAAGAAATAAGAACTCAAAAAAAAATCAAATACTAGTCAAAGTTAGATCTGAGAAAGAGAAATCAGAATTAGAAAACACCACTGGGGATAGTTCATTACATAGAAAAACAGTAGATAGAAATTATGTACTAATAAAATCTATTATGTGATTCATTCTCTATACACATGTTAGATAAGAGACACAAAATCTAACCTGTGATACATCCCAATGTTGTGCATCAATTGTTTCATTGTCTATTTGTCCATTCTGACCATGCATTCCGTTCTCCTCAACTGCAAATTTAAAATCAAAAGAATTAAAATCTTCCGACTAACATATGTTGTCATAAAGGCGGGTCACAAACATCAATAAATGCAGAAGAATAAAAGGGATAAATTCCACTCTTGAAACAACCACCAAATGTCCCATATCCTCTCCCAACAAATCGACGGTCAAAAATCATGATAACAAGCCCTGTCAATAGCTGTGTGGCACTCAACAAGTTTCAAACTTGATATGGTTTGAAACTCTTGACATTATTTTCTTATTAGCTTATATTTAAATAATTCTAACATATCCTCTCTCTTTGAAGAATATAACTTGCTTAGATGATAATCAAGCTCACCTACCAGAATATTTGCGATAGATATTTCAAAAGAAATAAAATTATAAAACCCTTGTCTGAATGAAAAGATTGTACAGCGCATTTGCTCACATATTTTAGTTATGCCCAGCAAAATCAAAAAGTGAACATAGAGGCATGTTACTGTTACAAGCATTAAATTATGCAAATCATAATTTTGAATATTCTAGAGCAAAAAAACAGGTAATATACTGTTTAATTTAGAAATAAGATTTTAATCGTTTGCTTATAAATTAGGCTTGACAAAATCAGCCCTGTGTTAGTCATTGTCATGCACATGGATGTGACATGGTGTTCAATGAGAATTGAACATTGTGTTGTTTGAAAATGTAAATGAATGCCAAGTTTCTATTTTAGTTTGCTATTTTTTTGTATTATCCCCTATCTCATAGATCAAAATTCAATAAATAATAACTCAGTAATAAATAAATAATAATATCGATTACTATTTGATTAAAAATTAAAACTTACTTAAATAACCCATGTACAGAGAAGAGTCACAAAGCAGTAAAAATTACTAGCAATCATTCCATAACTACAACGCAATCATACTTCAATACTTTCATTAAATCTCTAATACTCCCATTGGCATATCTACAACCATACATACACTCATAGCCGCATCCCCATGCCATAACTTACATTCATTCTATTATGCATTTCATCCATGTAGTAATTGATGTTCATCATAGTTACATCCATATACTATAATGCATACATCCATGATAGATGACACCATATCTGCATTCTATCATGTACATATCTGTAACACTCATGCACTGTCATGCACATCTCCCCAATAGTTTATCATCATACTATCATGCATATATTCATAACAGATCAGCATCGTCTTGTCATACACATATTCATAACAGATCAACATCATAATGTCTTGTATATACTCATAATAATTCAATATCATGTTGTAATAAATGTGTTCTTAATTACACCTAAATACAGATCGCATCACAGTGCATTGCCAATGTACATTTGCATATCATCACATGGTTCACATCACATTTGCATTGCCATTATCAGTACTTAGCATATGAAAGAATAAAATTCATTTGATTATGATGCAATCATTATGTTAATGAATTAACAACAAATAACCATAATAGTCATTCCACAATTGTTTTAGTTATAAGTCGATTAAAGGGATGTGTCTCTCCAAATGCATCTCTTCCCCTTAAATTGCAGGTATATAATGTCGATTGCTTCATTGGATCAAGATATATTGGAATATAAACTTATTATTTGCTATCCTATAAGGATCACTCTGTACAAGGGCACTCTTCCTTTCGGCAACTTTTTGGTGCAAGTATATGAAACCATATTCAAAAATGGCATCCCAGTGCATGATTCTATGACCATATCAAGTACAGTCTTCTCAACATTTAACAATCAGCACATAATTACTGAGACATGTCTCAGTCTTGCATATATTCCTTGTTTATCAGAAACAACAAATACACTATTTGTACATCGATTGTTTACAAAATCACTAAATAATATTTGCCTTGTAGAAAAGACATTAAATTGCATTTATCATATTGAATATGTATTTGGAATAAAGCTTCAATTATTCATATTTATCTTCCATTAATTGCTTTATTAGCTAAGTTACCACTCTCCAAACGGCACAATCAGAAGTCAATTTGCTGCTAATTCGGGTTCGGTGCAAATTCGCAGTCAATTCGTCTGATGACTGTCACATTCACTACAAAGTCTGCATAAAGGACACTATACAACTCTGCAACGAATTTGACGAACTTTGAAAATGAAGATGCGAGCCTAGGAAGACGTCAAAACAAATGTCATACGAATCTGCTTTTTGGACTTCTAAATAAAGTTTAGTTTTGGCGAGTCAAACGCTAAAACGTGGTCGGCAGACAATTTTTAACACTTTTTTTGGCCTTACGAAAGAAAGCAGCCAACATTTTTGTCGAAGCAGCCAACATTGTTCGTCCAAGAGTGGACGATTTTCATCCACAACAATAGACGAATCTTCATCGACCACAATCGTAGACGACCTCCATCGACTATGATAGCAGACAACCTCCATCGACCACAGGTATGCGACGTGCATGTGTGTTTAATATTTATCGCATGTTTAAATGTTTTTTATATTTATTATTTCAAAATTTTCCTTTTTCTGTTTTCTCATCTCATAGATGGTAATATCACAACTATTACTGTAAATTATTTTTTAAACCATTACCATAAATTGCCACATTGACACCTTCGGGAATCAGAATTGTTACTGTAAACTGTTACTGCATACAAGGCCAAGTTGTTTTTTAATTTTGTCATTTTACTGTAATACAGTAGTAATGTTTATTATTTTACAATTTTGAAATTTACTGTTTGTAATCTATAATACAATAGTAATATTTATTATTTTACAAATTTGAGATTTACTGTTACATAAAATTTTAAAATTGTAATGTAGTGTCATTTTCTATGACTCCAAACACATATTGACTACAGATTTCAAGCTAGAGATATTTTTTGATATGAAATTATTTCAAGGAATGGTCGCAAGTGCTTCTACTACCGGAAACTGCCGCTTCAAAATTGACAGATGCTCTCCATTATGGAAATATGTGGAAATTATTCAACCAATGCCAGGTGGATGAGGTTATCTGTGGATTTGCAGCCATTGCAAAAAGGAACTTAGTAGCTCTTATAGTAGAGTGAAAGCACATTTGTGCTTTATTCCTCTAAAAGGCATTAAATTTTGTACTAGGAAGCCAGGAGTTGACTGAGTGCTACCTAATACGTTCCTTCCAAACCACATTGTGAACAAATACATTCAAGAACAAAAGCAAGCAGATGAAGCTGCTGGAAGGACAAATTCTTCTCATTCATTGCAAAGTGGTATGTCATCAAGAAAAGAAAAATATCATCTATGTCTTCAACTACCAGTTCCAATGAACCACCCGCAGAGGGTCATCCATTATTGCGTCCTCCTCAACAGAAGATTGTAAGTAAGAGAGCAATGAGACCCTTGGAAACGTCAATTCAAAATGAAGCTAGAGACATTTTTGATCAAGCCATAGCGAGATATGTCTATGCAAATGGATTATCATTTAATGTTGTTCACTCACCATATTGGCAATACATGGTGAGAGCAGTTAATGAGGCTCCAAAGGGGTTCAAGGGCCCTAATTATAAGAAGATATGTGCCACTTTATTGGATGATGAGGTGGCCCATGTAGAGGCTTCCATACTGGCCATCAAGGATCATGAATCAAAAAAAGTGTAAACGATAGCATTGGATGGATGGAAAGATGCGAAGATCCGTCCTTCGGTGAATGTTATTACAGTGTCTACAAGAGGTGCAATGTTTTTTAAAGTTGTAGATTGTGAAGGAGAGATAAAGGATGGTCTTTTCATTGCAAACATTCTCATTCAAGCCATTGAGCAAGTTGGCCTTCATAATAGTATTCAAGTAGTAACCGACAATGACAAGAATTGTAGGGCTGACGGCTTATTGGTTGAGTGGTACAAACATATTTTTTGGACAGCTTGTGTTATGCACTCACTCAACTTAATCCTGCAAAAATTGGGACTAAGGTTGAGTGGATAAAAAAAATGTTTGAAGAGGCACAAGATATCCAAATGTTTGTCACAAACCACCATATGACACAAACCATATTTAGATAATTCTCAAAATTGGAGCTCTTGGAGGTAAGTTTAATTGTTTAAAATTTAAACATGTTTTAGAAATTTAGTGACTTTAGTTTTGTAAACTTTCTATTTTTTTTAAATTTTTAATCTATTTTTGTTTTGATCTTAAAATAGGTTGTTGAGGCCCGCTTTGCCTTCAACACTATTGTTTCAAGATGCCTTGTCCAAGTTAAAGAGGCATTCTCTAGGATTGTAACCAATGCTAATTGGAGCTGAGGCAAGCTAATAGTGCCAAGGCAGCTGCCATTAAGGCATTGATACTAGATGACTCTTGGTGGGATTATATTGAGTACCTTCTTAAGTTCACCGAGCCTATATTGAGCATGATCTAATACACTAACATGGATAGGCCTTGCTTGGGTGATGTATATGATGGCATTGATACATGATTGAGGATATTAGAAATATCATAAATGTGTGTGTGTGTGTGAGAGAGAGAGAGAGAGAGATTCTGAAGAAAAGTGCTTCAAGGAGCTACAGGTAATCATGATAATCTTGGAGGTAAGTTTAATTGTTTAAAATTTAAACATGTTTTAGAAATTTAGTGACTTTAGTTTTGTAAATTTTCTATGTTTTTTTTTATTTTTAATCTAATTTTATTTTGATCTTAAAATAGGTTGCTGAGGCCCACTTTGCTTCCAACACTATTGTTTCAAGATGCCTTGTCCAGGTTAAAGAGCCATTGTCTAGGATGGTAACCAGTGCTATTTGGAGCATATGGAGGCAAGTTAATAGTGCCAAGAAAGCTGCCATTAAGGCATTGATACTAGATGACTCTTGGTGGGATTATGTTGAGTACCTTCTTAAGTTCAACGAACCTATTTTGAGCATGATCTAATACACTAACATGGATATGCCTTGCTTGGGTGAGGTATATGATGGCATTGATACATGATTGAGGATATTAGAAATATCATAAATGAGAAAGAACAAGATCTGGATGAAAAGTGCTTCAAGGAGCTACAGGTAATCATGGTAATCTTGGAGGTAAGTTTAATTGTTTAAAATTTAGTGACTTTAGTTTTGTAAAATTTCTATGTTTTTAAATTTTTAATCTATTTTTGTTTTGATCTTAAAATAGGTTGTTGAGGCCCGCTTTGCCTCCAACACTATTGTTTCAAGATGTCTTGTCCAAGTTAAAGAGGCATTGTCTAGGATGGTAACCAGTGCTAATTGGAGCATATGGAGGCAAGCTAATAGTGTCAAGGCAGCTGCCCTTAAGGCATTGATACTAGATGACTCTTGGTGGCATTATGTTGAGTACCTTCTTAAGTTCACCGAGCCTATATTGAGCATGATCTACTACACTAACATGGATAGGCCTTGCTTGGGTGAGGTATATGATGGCATTGATACATGATTGAGGATATTATAAATATCATAAATGAGAAAGAGCAAGATCTTGATGAAAAGTTCTTCAAGGAGCTACAATTAATCATGGTAGAGAGATGGAACAAAATGACTACCCCTTTGCATCTACTTGCCTTTGCATTGAGTTATAGGTTCTGTAGCCAATTAGTCCTCAAGGGGAGTACCACTAGAGTTGCCCCATATATAGATCCTAAAGTTGCTCAAGGGTACAAGGTAGCTCTTCGAAGACTCTTTCCCAAGCACCTACGACCTCCAATGAGATCTAAATTTACGAGTTTCGCAAGCACTGATGATTGTGGTCTTGAAGCTCTTGAAGACATGAACAAAGTTGATGCTCAGAAATGGTGGTGCTTCCATGGACACATGTACCAACAATTGCAGCCCATTGCTGTCAAAATTTTATCACAAGTAAGTTCTTTAATCTTAAGATTCTAATTTCTTGTTGATAAATATTCATAACTCTTCGCTCTATAATTTAAAATTTGTAAATCTTGATAGGTTGCTAGTTCATCATCATTTGAGAGGAATTGGAGCACATACTCCTTCATCCACTCAATAAAACCCAACCAACTAAACTCCAAGAAGGCAGATAACTTGGTCTTTGTGCATTCGAACTTGAAGCTCACAACTCACAAAGAGAATACCTACAAAAAAGGGGAGGCAAAACATTGGGATGTCGAACCAAAGTCTGTGGGGTTGGAAACCCACTTGATGCACTTGCGATTGTTGATGGTGATTATGAGACACATAATGATGTTGAAGATGATCCAGAGGCTATGGCTGAGATTACTGATGCTAGTGGCACTGACTGTGCTTCTAATCAGCAACTGCCTAATGATGATGAATTCTTTGATGTTTTTTTATGATGTTTGATCACATATGACTGATTACAATCTTGACATTACTGTTTTGAGCTGAAACATTGATATGGTGGTGTATTTTGACATTTTGCCATGCCATTTGAACTAAATCGTTAATATACGTGCTGGTGCATTTTTCAAAATTGCTTTAAAATTAGCATAGTGGTGTAGGAAGTTATTTGCTGTGGCATATTTTTACATATATAGAAAAAAAAATTAAAAACTTGTACAGATGATTTCAAAACGAATCAGAATCCAACCCAAAAATATCTTCAGGAACCCGAATGTCGAACTGGCAACTTAGTTTATTAGCAAAGTCAAGAATGTGTTTTATCTTCCATTACTTGCTCCATAAAAAATTGTAAGAAATCCTGTAGAGTTCCTTAACACAGAAAAAAGGGACATTACAGCTTCTTAAGCATAAGCTATTGGTAACCCTTAACCTAATTTCCTACATTTTTCCAAAGGTACTAGTAAAGGGAGAATAAGTTAAATAATTATATCCAGATTTGGGGATAAAAACCCTCCTAGCTTGCTGTGTTGTTGTATTCTCAAATTACCATTGTGTCAAACATTGAGCTTAATTTCCAGTTTTCTATATGAAAGAAGCTTTTTTATGTGTTCTGATTTTCAATATAATACTCAACTGTTTTTAGTGATTGAGTTTCATGATTTGACAATTTAGGTGTTGGTATTGAGGCTGTACAAGTTTCCAGTAGAGGCTATACCATTCTTAAATGCAGATTGGAGTAGTTTTTTTGGGGTGTACTGCTGACTGGAGGTGGGTGAATCACTGCTTGGCACAATCACTGCTTTTTCCCTTACTATTATCCATGTTTCATGCTGTTTGCACCATTTTATACACTGGGTATGAGTGAGAAAGGTGAAATTTGACCAAAAGTTCGAGCTCGAGTTGGATAACTGTATCATCCTCCGTATCTTCTGTTTAGTGTCCTCCAGGTCTGATATAGGTACAGTTCAGACTTGGGTGAATGCGCAGCCCATATCTAGTGTTTGGGAATGTTATGATGGCTCAGATGAGAAACTTGCAAGAGGCAGATTAGTTCAGACATATTGGGTATTAGCAGAGTTGATATTTTGAGTACACGTTTAATTCATCAACATTCAGAGATCAGTGTCAGTGGAGTAGTTCCGCAGTCAATGTGAGCTGACCATTGCCTATTGTCTGGTTTTAGTGAACTAATGTTGTGTTGCAACAGTGTATTTTATTATTATTAGCATAATGTTCTTTTTATGTAGAGTAAATTTTTCCTTTGAATATAGACATCTGCATTCATACCTCACTATTTTGTAAATTCTGATGAAAGTACCACCAAAGGATTGCATTTCATGATCTTGTTAAACCAGACAGTATGCTGCCAGTCACTGCATTTTATCATTAAAGGTCTTGATCAGTTCACCATTAGACCCCTCTTTATTTTAAGCCCATTTAACAAATGACCAGATTTGCATGCAATCAGCTATTTTGGCCTTGTTAGATTTCATTATAATCTGCCAATGGCTTTGCATTCTATATGCATGCTTGTCACCGAAGAGTTGCTTATTTGGGTCGGCTCTGTGGCATCCTCTGGTTGAGACATTGCAGGCTTATAAGGTGTAATTAAGAAATAACATCCATCATTGAAGCTATAAGATTACAAATAAAAATTGAAAACGGCAATTTGTTGCTGTTAAGCGATATATATACATTGCATAATCAGATTGACATATCAGACAGAGAAATCCAATTGCTAAAGCAAATACATATCAATTGCATAAATATATCAAATATCAAGCATAGAATTATTCCTTAATCACTAGAGCAATAAAGCAATAACATTGATAGAATATTTAATCATTGTATATCAGACATTGCTATGCATTCAAATGTCAATTTTCTACATATTCATTCATATTAATCAGAAATGGCAATTGATATCTTGTGTAACATCTTTACTTGGTTTTATCTGACAATCACCTGACAAAATAAGGAGAATTTAGGTAATTGTGTCAAACCTTCAGTTCTAAAACATTCACATGCACCAAACACAAGATTTTGCCCAGATTATAAATTTAAAAAACCAGGTTGCCATTAACTATATTGAATGATAAGAAGAGTGGGTTAATTTATAAAGACCTTATAAACAGTAACCTCACCAAATTATTGTATTTGATAAACTCCATTGTGAAAATCTATTATGGTCTTAGTTGCCAATTTGGTATACGAATCTGATTCGGGCACATGAATCGTATCCGTGGATTCGTGAAAAAGAAAATTCCTATTATGATTCATAAGGATTTGTGTGTGTGTGTATCTATGCATTTAATATACAAAAAAAACAAGAAATATACATAATTCTAAAACTAAATCATTTCATAGTAGGAATCTATGATGCTAGCATGAATATATGAATCAAAGTCATTACGATTATAAAGAAAATAACTTAGTTACCCGGGTTGGCTGGTTTGCCCTCAGAACCACTTCTGGGTTCGAACCATTTCGAAATATTGGTCTGGTTCGACCCAAATTCGAGCAAGATTCCATTTTGAAGGGGGTGGTTTGAACCCGCAAGTTGGAAATTCAAACCCGAGCGAATTTGATGTGCCCAGATCGAATTTGCATCGAACCCAGGCAAATTTCCGGTGACGGACGACTTTTAAGTCCTTTTTTATAACTTATTTGATATTGTTTTGAATTTTGCAGCCCTAAAAAGTGAATGTAAATAGGTTATTTGGCTTCTAAAATCATGATTCATCAATAATGATTTAATTTTAATGTTTTGAATCTTTGTTGTTGAATTTGGAAATTGAAATATATGATGGTATGATCTTGATTCATGATGCTATAATTACAACTTACATGTTTGAAGTTTATGCCTATGGTGTTTTTGTTGTTTAAATCATTAAACCATATGATTTGATGATACTCCATGCTTCTAGGATTCATAAATATGTAAATATATATTAAACATTAATTAATTTTTACATGTTTTTGTACATATGAACCCAAACGAACCCAAAACCCTTTCCAAAATTTTGCCGAACCAGCAAACCGGTTCTTCGAACATGTATTTCATTTCGAACTCGAACTAGTAACTAAGGAAAATAATAATAATAAATCTTTAAAAAAAAAAAACCTACACAAATCCGGATCCGGCCTCCAGGGCACGAATCTGTTAACTAGGATTATGGTATGTCAGGACTGAAACGCATGGCATTATTAATATAAACATACAAAATTCTGGTTCATAAAATTCTCTAATAAGAATGAAGCTAATAAATAGTGAAGGATCAGATTTCATCTTATGTTGGAGTAAAAACTTCTGAGGCATAAAAATATCTACTTATTAAGAGTTTCTTAACAATTATTAGTTGGTCATTCTATTCGTGCATTCAATATTGAAGAGAATTCAATCAGACTAACAAAACTTGTAAATACTTAATATATGCTTGTCGACTCACACCAAAGAAGGAATCTCTCATTTTTTGTACAGTTGTGTCAGGTATAAAAAAAAATATGAGCATTATATTGCTTCTGACATAAGATTCCATTTTTTCCTAATGAACTGTGCAGATACATTTTAAGTATACTTGATTTTGTCAGTAAAAAATATAGACCTGATAAAGGATTTTTTGGACTTTCTGTTGCCCCACTTGCAGCCTCTGCATATTCCAACTCTTCATCACTATCCTCTTCAGTAGGTTGAGATATTAGAGAGATCTTTGAATATGCTGACACGGTAAAGTTTTGTCCAATAACCACCTGAGAAAAACAGTTAGTTGTGTTAGGCCTTGTTCACTAAAAACAGCTATATCCATAGATTGTCCATTATAAGCTTCACAAAGCTTTTGAAATCAATGTAGTAGAATAAGAAATTCAATAAATGCAATTACAAATGTTGTTCATTTCAAATTATTTAAATTTTATAAAAAAGACAGCAAAAGCAGTCTCTCCTAGAAACAATCAAGACCTTTCACTTTGCTATATACTTGTGATCAACAAATGGATGGCACAAAGTTGGAAAACAGGGATAAATCAAAATGTAAAATTGAGAAAAAGCTAAAAGAAAAGAAGGTAAAACTTGTTTGGCGAACAAAACTGGCTATCACTCATGATATCGAACCGCATCTTTTCTTTGGTCACCAACAACTTTGACTACATTATTTTTTTCTTTATTTTAAAAATAGACTGTCATATTGGTTCACGGCATGATGATAATTCTCAAGACTCCTTAAATGTTTCGCACAAATATCTTTGTTTCCATCGATGAGTGTTGTTGATGTGGGTATGCCCGTTGACTTAATAACGCACTCCATAGATACACACCATAATGGTAACATAGCAGACAAACCTTAACATCCCTCTCAATGACGTTCACTTTGATGACTTCCTTTATTTCTTCATCACTCCTTTGATGAGGTCACACCAGTTTCTTTATTTCCCTTATGGTATAACTCCTATATCTGGTTTTGCAATAAACAGTACTAGTGTAATAATCTATACTAGATTATTATGTGTCAGCACTGATTATATTCGAAGTAACCCATATTTCAGACCATAGGAATTTGAACAATTAATTGGTGAGCAATCTGATTTATTTATTCTGAGCAATATCTCTCAAACTGGAGAGTTCCAAAGACTAGACAATATATCAAACAATTAGTGAACTTCTCACAATTTACTGGTTACCTTTTTAGACAGATTGAATACTTGATTCTAGAAACATACCTGTAATAATCTTAACTAGACTTCAGACTCAGCACACATTATCCTTTAATCATGATTCTGTAGACTGGCATTATGTCAAACAGTTGGAAAATAACCAATGCTTTGTGCAACAATATTACTGTCCCATTTCCTAATATTCATGGAGTTTCTTCTAAGAGCATACCAAACAAATACCAGTACATTCTCTTGAAACATGAACACATGTTCAATATCAACTTGTATTTTTAACCACATAAATCGATGAACTTAAGCTACAGTCTGAAATGGTGTTTTCGTCTTTTAATATCCTCATACAAGCAAATGAATATAACAGAGTGGTAAGAGAATCGACAGACACGTCTTAGAAGAATGCCTTTCAGAGCCTTGATAAACTGACAGCAACCACTTAGCCTCCCGTGACACTAGATGTTCAACTCGACTGCCAACTGTACTGAACTCTAAACAATGAAGGAATCCGACTCCTGTTTGATGCTGTGGATGATATTGTGGCAGACTGTTAAGTGGCGACCCTTCACGTGAATACTATGAAGGCACTGATGCTCTCTTCAGCTCCCAATTGCGATGTCAATCTTTGCTGCAGCAACTACCAATGTTGCCTTTGCCGTACTGTCCACCGTCCCTCAGTCCTACCAGTTGGGCTCACGTGCAGGCAAAATATGCATTGTTTAGGCGTGAAGAAATACCTGTCAACAATCCCGTATTCCCCTCTAATGGACTGATGTGTCACTACTGGATGAAATGCAGATGAAGGAATGCACTTTGCAAACACTACCAAATCTGACCTGGACGTGTCAGATGTCTTGAATGCCGACTCACTCCAGCTAGTGTTCTTGAGAATAATAATACTTTTTTCTGACCAGTCCCTCTCTTGTTTACCTTATAGTTCAAACCTCTTATCAAGCCTTCAAAATCAGCCTTCCAATTGATAGTAAACTGTGCTAAACTAGGTTTATGTCTAGTTGTGCACTTTTCCTCAAGGGTTTGTGTCCTTAGGAAAATCCAGTCACATCTAAGCAACCTTGGAATTTATATTAGATCATATATTCGTTGTTTTAATCCCAATGCAGCTCCACTCTTTTATAACCTCGATATGAGGGAAGACACCAACAACTAGGCAATGTGGGATTAAAAGCCAATTTCATCTTTTAGTCACTTAAGTGACTTTATAACTTTATAACCTTAAAATATATAAATAAATCACTTAAGTCACTTAAACTTTAATATCTTTTGAAATACTTGTTTGATTGCCATGCCGTCTGAAATAGGAATCTCTCCTCATAATTCCTCATGTAACCAAATATACTTTCTAAAAATAGAAAGGGCCCATCTCAATTACCCCTAACTTACTATACATAGTAAGTATGGCAAATAGAGTCCAAATGACATCGAACGAAGGCCAAATCCATAAATCGCTGAATGCTGGAGATAAACCAATCCTCATTAGCCTACGAGGATCCAATATTAGGCTAAATCCTGAAATACTAATGATGGCACCAATGGGGACATTACACTAGGCCTTGATTTTATGTCAATGCCTATGAGTCTACATTTTGCATGTCAGTCGAATTTATTTGCAGTATAGGATGTAGATAGTGCAAATGGTATTGCTTAAATCACAAGGGTAACATTGTCAAAAGAGCATGACGCTCTGAGAACAAAAGAACAATGGCTCTTTCCAATGATTCAACACAAAGATGATGAGCATCTGAAGTATATCCTTGATATTATTCACGCAAAAGAGTTCCACCTTGTACTCAAAAATATCTGCAAATCAACAAACTCTTCCTTCATTGAATTTGTATCTTGTCTTCAAATTATTTCCAAAAATACGAGTGAAATAGTTATGTAGCTTTGATCCTTGGAGATGTGTAACAATATCATTTCAATCAAGAGGATTATTAAATCTGTCAAAAGATTGGGCGTCAGTTTTCCAACAAGGACTTTGAGTGCAGTAGACTTAATAATATCATTTGTCCCAACAAGTCCCAACACTAGTCCCGGTCATGGTACAGGCAACCTGTGAAGCTTGAATGTGTTTGGTTCATATTAATATGTTGTATCTTTATATAGATCTCTTGGGAGGTTCATTATCTAGATAACTTCAAATGGGCATTTCTTAACATAGATACCACAACCCATGGATAATTCCTCTAATATAAAGGCTATTTTAAAGGCAAATGATTCCTCTACACAAAGCTTTTTGTATCTTAATCTTCATATTATCATTCACACTTTATCCATCTTTCATTTCAAGGAATCCATTGTTTACTTTCTTTCTAGTACAATCATCTAGTGGGACATAAATGGAAGCCTTAAATCGCAAAATTTTAGAGCTCCATCAGTCATCACAGGGATATTTGTGTGGTTGTTTGTTACTTTCCACCAATCTCTTCACTATATGCCATTCACAGTACCAAAGATGAACACCCTTTTGTGGACATGCACAAGTCCATCTCAAAGTTTGTGGCTGTGGGTGATATAATTATTTTAGGAGACTTCCATGCATGCACTAGGGACCTTAAGACACCTCTTCATAACTGTGGTACCGATCTTACATGCATCATAGAGACTGATCTTGCCAGCATGGACCTGCAGCAAGCCTCGGATGATTGTTGTGGGCCTGTCTCCAGTTATGGTTGCCACCTCCTTAAGCTTTTTGAGTCTTTTGGGCTCATGATTCCGAACAGCCTTCCATTTTTCCCAGCTTTTGAACTCTTTACCTGCTAGCCTCACTATGGTGGACTACACGATTACCCGTGCCTCTTTCATTCCCATTGTCTATAGTTTCACTACCTCTCATTTCCCCCTAGTCGATCATGTCGTCCTCAGCCTCACGATTCATTTTCCCCTCTCCCACTCTTCATCCCCTTGCGCCCACCCCTCGTCCACTACACCCCACCCCTGCACTCTCTTCCTCTTCCTCTAGAGTGACTAGCACCTTTTCATCCTTCATCTTAGACGTCTCCTCCCCCCAACCTCTTCACACACTCTAGCTAGGGGTATTCCATGTTCAACTTATTGACCACGGCGATTTCGGAATCAACTCTCCTATCCATCCCACAGTGGACTAGTCATTCCTCCCTCAACCCAAAACGTCATAGTACCTTCCCTATGAACCAATGGTATGATGATGACCGTAAACAAATTTCACCATTCTTTGTGCTTAGCCTTTTTTGCTTGCCCCCTCTCCATTTATCTGCATCTCTTACCACTGCTTTCATCGCCATAAGAAACGGTCGTTCATTGCTTCCTAGTGTAGATAGTTTCATGACACACTCTTCCATAAACCCAAGCTTTTCTTGCACACATTGTTCCTTCACTATCCCCTCCAGACCTCCAAGCTTGACCTCCACTACCTCACCTCTCACATACCTTCGTGCTTTATGCTATTCCTGGCCACCCCTCTACTGGCCTCACCTCCCTTTCCCATTACGACATTTTCTCCACCTCCAACATTTGTGAGGTCGTAAGATCCATGAGATCAAGTAGGGCGGCAAATGAGGAACTATTCCAGGCTGATTTCTTCAAGCTAAGTATCCAATCTTGAGCTCTCTCCTTCCCACGCTCTTTAACAGAGTGGTGTTCACTAGTTTCCTTGAGTCTGTTAAGTTCATGGATCTTCTACAAATGTATATTCAGATTTGATTGAGGTAGATATTACTAATGTTTACTACAGGTCCAATCCTCTATATTCGATCTTGGATGATTAATAATATCTCTGCTATGTAATTCGGAGGAAGTTGAATGCTTGGAAGATCAGACTATTGTATATATGTGTCTTCCAAACTGCATTCACAACTCGTACATATATCCTATCTAGAGGGTATGTTACTCAAGGGACATAACCCTTGGCATTAACAAACAAATTGTTATTCCTAAGCCGGCAATCTTTAGTAAATAAATTAGTTATGACTAACCAAGTTAACCAATAACAAAATAAGGTATTTGTCTAGAAATCACCGGCACCTTTAGAGACAATATATAAAAATTTGAATGTCATTCATTAGGAATATATGTATAGAAGAGCAGGTACAATCTAGACCATCAAACCTATAATTTTATCTAGGTTACATTCTTAACACTCCCTCTTATCCTGATAATCCTACAGAGAGATATCCTATCTAGCAACATCAATACAGATGTTTAAGCAAGAATTAATACTCTATGTTTGTCTGTCTCTTCTTAGTATGTGATATCATAGAATATATGATACAAAGTAATATCACTAAATCTGTGATATGACAAATCACTACTACTAGTGATAAGACACATGTTGTGACTCATAGAAATTGGTATTTCTATATCACAACGAGATCCTAAGTTTAAGATCTACCAGAATAGAGGATAAACCTAGAGAATTCTAAGATTCTCCCTTCATCCAATTTGTCACCCATGAACATAGCAATGTCAATGTCACAATACAATCTAAAACTCATCTGAATCTTATAGTAAAATCTACTGTTTAGTACATTATCTAAGAGATCGTCATCTCTCGTAATGCCTTTTACACAAGTATTCATTATTTCAGAGATTGTTACCACTTTAAATAATCATTACACATGGTGGAGCCCACAACAGTCAATAGCCTGACAAAAATAAAATTATCATAAGAATACAAAATAATTCAATCATGCCTAGATCTTCAATGTCACAATATGATCTAAAATTCATCTGAATCTTATAGTAAAATCTATTGTTTAGTACATTATCTAAGACATCGTCATCTCTCGTAATGCCTTTTACACAAGTATTCATTGTTTCAGAGATCGTCACCTCTTTAAATAATGATTACACATGGTGGAGCCCACAACAGTCAATAGCCTGACAAAAATAAAATTATCATAAGAATACAAAATAATTCAATAATAACTGGATCTTTCCTGAGATGATCACTCTCAAACAGGTTTAATAAGAATATATGCTTTCTAATTTCCAGTACTTAAGGATAAAGTATAGAGAATAATTAAATTCTCTCTATATCCAAGTTGTGATTCATAGACATCAAAATGTCTCTTTCACAACACAATCTTGAATCTATTCAAGATTTGCTAGTAGTCCTCTACTGATTTAAAAAACACCATAAGATCATTTGCTATCACATCAAATTCGTGCTGGAAGATTCTTTTCTATTACTGCAAACTGATGCTGCAAGACTGTTTGCTGAAAAATGCTTCCACACCATGATGTTTATAAAGGTAGGCCCATTAGATGGTTGCTCACTTTAGATTTTCAAGACTCCTACTGGATATCAAATCTTCCTAGCTCCTTATTCAAGGTTGCCTTGATGAGATGTTAGACTCCCTCTGAATCCAAAATTCTTTCCTACAAGAACATTCTTCAAAAAACAAAATCAAGGCATATACTCTTCTTATAAAAAAAATACGAATGAAAGATATTATAGACATAAGGTAAAAGAAGAGCTCAAGTACAATAGATACTTATCTTTCCATCATAACCTTGATGAAAGCTTTTGTACTTTATGAGTGTACACCATCTTGACATGGTACGCTCAGTCTGAGTTTGTATAACCTCGATCCTAGGGAGTCAACTCGATCTTCTAGGTACTCTCTCTAACATATAACCTTCTTATAAGATGATACTTATGATTCTCTGCTACAAATTCTTTATTACTCGGGAATCAATAAAGCATGCTCTTACTCCCTCGAAGTCAAGATTCACCATCACAGATCATTTAGCTTCTCCTTTTGTCAGGAAGGCATACCATGCTAATGATCTTAGTGTCACAGCATGATGTCACTTTATTCCCTCCTTTCTAAGAGAACCAATACTAATAATCTGAATAGTCATAAGGTTATATAGAATGCATCTTTTCTAAGTCCACAATCATTAACACTCCCTCTTGGACTTAAGGAAAGATCAAAAATGCCTTGAGTAAAATGTTTTGATATCGCATATGATATCATGAGTATTGGCCTCTTAGAATATCAATGATATTCATCAAATACTCTTTGAGTAATGGCCTTCCGGAATGGTAGATAGTCACCAAATATTACAATGAATTTTGCGCTTGACTATAGTCTCCAGCAGCCTGATGTAACCTCCTTTAATATTCCCAACCTGACAAAGTCTTACCAATTGTATCTCCCATCTAGAGATCACAACCTTCATTTCTGGCCAACACCATAGGATTAAATATGCTAGAATCTGATTTAGCTAATTTCAATACTCCCTGTTAACTAGGGAGGATTCAAAACATTCAAAATATTCACATAATCACTATGGCATTCTCAGAGGATGATATTGAACATCATGGACTTTCTATGATACCATCTTGCATACTCGCAAAGGATGGATCTACCTAGCATTGCCCACAGAGGGTGAGAGATACAACTAAATGTATCAATGAAGCAGTCTACATTATCTCTCATCTTCCCATTGCATTCTTCTTATGAAAAGTAATTGCTCCTTGGTAGAAGAATACTTAGATACATCTGGTAATCTAACCTTGGTGCCATCCTGAAAGCTTTTCACAAAGATTAATAACAGTCAAAGAGAAATATCAATGCTTGAATCATTCATGATTCATTATCCAAATAATATAGCATGAATTAATAACAACATGAAGGATTGAAGAGCATTATTCAACCATAAAGAATACTTATCTCTTTGTACTTATTGGTCCGTTTGCAGTCAACAGATATAAGCATTCAGCAACATAGAAGTCTGGCTAGATCACATGCTCAAGTCCATAGTATATTCTGAAATCCTTTACTCGTATTGATCTTGAAGTAATTTCAAGTGCAGACCCATCTCAGTTCATTATGTTTCCATTAAAATGTAAAGTGTTGCTAGTCAAAGTACTAAGACTTCCAAGAATATCAAAGGTAACACCTCATTTGTGACCCCTACAGCCTGTTGACACTCAAAACTTGCAAACTGCTGCTATTCTAAGATTGTTTGTGAATTTACAAATGTAACAATCAAAACATATGGGTCAAAGGATTTCACATTAGCTGCTTCAAGAGTTTCTAATATTTCATAAGCCAAAGGAATCCTTCCATCCAAATGAATTCAACTTCGAGGTTAATTTGAATCCAGATTGGATCAGGATAGGGAAACCAGAAATTGTTCCTTATCAACCACAAGCAATATTTGGCTTGACTAATGATTTCTCAAATATAGCTGCCTAGTTATCTAGTCATCTCCAAATATGGAACTTATTCAAAGAAAATTCTCAAATGCGTCATGAATGGCCATTCACCGAATGATCTTTTCCTTCAACTTGCTTTCTTTCAACGTGTAATGTGAAAGCCAAGGCACTTTCTCAATACATTTGTATCCCTTACTGAATGATAAAGTCATTCATGTTGGTTTCTTAGGATTGATTGCAGATGTAGCTGTTTTAAATGCTCATTTCTTAGTTCAAAACTTTCCTTACTCACAACATACCAATGGGACACATGCCTAACGAATTTCCTTTTATTTTGATACAAGGTAATCACACCCCCATTAACTTCGATGCTTGTGCACATCTTGACCTCTTACTTGATCAATCATGATATATAAATTTGGTCTTTTCTCCCTATATAGCCCTCCTTTCTTTTAATATTGTGTGTGTACAAGACCTGCCTATTATATATGGCATGTGGCAGTGACTTAATGTTTAACCTCTATCTACGTCACCCTCCTTGCCAATTACCCTCAAAAATGTTTTTAATGTACTTTTGGTTCCCTTTCGAAGGTCCATTATGTCTTCTTATTAGTCTAGTTCTTATTCCTTACCTTATTTTAAAAAGGTTAATCGACATGACGATTTCTTCACCAACTATTATGTGTTTTCAACCTAATTTAAAAAATAAACTTTGCATTTTATTTTTGAACGCACTCTACTCTTTTGTCTTGCATATACGATGTCCAATTTTCCTAACTTTTCTCAAGCTGCACAGTATGCATTTGCTAGGCACCGCAATCACTTGGTTCATCATGAATATGGAATCTACAACATCATTATCTTTCAAAGAGACATGCGTAATCTAGCGAGTTTGTTGGATGATGTATTATGGGTAACTCGTGGAGGAAGTTTATAATATAGCAAGAGCACAAGCTCATCGCATTGATTCCAATGATTTCTAGTTACTTGTCCACCATATTCCTAGTAGATCGAATTTGGAGGTCTAAGATTCATCTCATTGGGTTCTTCTTCATGCCAGTTTTCTTGTTCACCTTGGACCCAATACAATATCTTTCATCGTGGCCACCAAATTATTTCATGCCTAGCTTCGCTTGACTTGCAATGGTATCTCTATAGGTGCAATAATTAAAGTAGTTGCCTTCATTAATGTCGTCCAACTAGAGGTACTTCACAACTCGGGTGACCTCTCAATTCCCTTATTTCTGCATTAACATTTTCTCTCTATCTACTTACATTTGCAGTCTCAACTTGGCTTTGATACTATGTTAAGTTCATGGATCTTCTGCAAATGTATATTCAGATTTGATTGAGGCAGATATTACTAATGTTTACTGCAGGTCTAGTCCTCTATATTCAATCTTGGATGATTAATAATATCTCTGCTATGTAATTCGGAGGAAGTTGAATGCTTGGAAGATCAGACTGTTGTATATGTGTGTCTTCCAAACTGCATTCACAACCCGTACATATATCCTATCTAGAGGATATGTCCCTCAAGGGACATAACCCTTGGCATTAACAAACAAATTGTTATCCCTAAGCCGGCGATCTTTAGTAAATAAATTAGTTATGACTAACTAAGTTAACCAATAACAAAATAAGGTATTTGTCTAGAAACCGCCGGCACCTTTAGAGACTATATTAATTTGAATGCCATTCATTAGGAATATATGTATAGAAGAGCAGGTACGATCTCTACCATCAGACCTATAGGTTTATCTAGGTTATATTCTTAACAAAGTCTTCATCGAGGCACGTGATCTATCCGATATATAAGTCCACAATGACTTCTAACCCTAGCAACAACAAGGCCATCAAGATTGGACACACCTTTGCCAAACATTATCCCACAGCATTGAACTCTATCTTATCTAGAGTGCTTGACAGAAGACTTTGTCAGCGCATGGGCCAAGCTAGGTTTCGAGTAGATTATCAAACTATTGATCATATCTTGACCATGTGTGCCATTATTAAGGAGGCTCAGCATAGTTCGGCAAAAGTCTACGATTGGTTTGAGGACTTTTGTAAGGACTTTGATACCATCCCACGGGAAGCCCTCTTCCAGAGACTTAGAGATATTGGGATTTCTGAGATGTTATTAACAATGATTATGAGGCCCTATGAGACTGTTGATGGCAGATTCAGGTCTCTACAGGGTTTCTCTAATCCTATTCGGAGCACCGTTGGTGTGAAATTGGGTTGCCCTCTCTCGCCCACCTTATTTAGCATCTATATCAATGAGCTTGAGGCTTTTCTCAATGACTCTTCACTCCCCAGTGATGGATGCTACTTGCATCAAGTCGTGATCTCCATCCTTCTCTTTGTTGACTTGTGATTCTTATGGCCTCCTTTCTAGAGGGTCTTTAGAGGCTTCTTGAAAAACTTGCATCCTTTTGCGACTTACGTCATCTTGTTATGAACCTAAGCAAGACTTGTGTCATGGTCTTCAATTGTTTAAAGACTTTGCATCTGCATTTTTCTTTCAGGGTTAGAAGGTTGAGACTACTTCCTCCTATACTTACCTCAGGGTTAAGTTCTCTAGACCTCGCTTCAGCTTCAAACTAACCATTAAGCCTAGGGTCGGCAAAGGGATGGGTTCCCTTTCAATGCTAGAGAGATAGTGCTTCAGACATCATTTTCAAGACACTGGGTCTAAGTTGTCCCTTTTGGACTCCTTCGTTAAGCCAAATGTTCTCTATGGCCCCGTGGTGTGGGGGCCCTCCCTCGATTCGAATTGGGCTTTGATTGAGTAGGTTCAAACACTTCTCCTCCAACAAATTATCAGCTGCCATCGGTCCACACAACACAACATTATTCTCGCTGAGTTTGGGGCCCACCCCTTTAGATTGGGGGATATCTTTAATTTGGTCTAGCTTCTCCACCGTCTTTGTGGCTTTGCAAGCTCTACGACTAGTCTGCACCACTACTCTTATCTGGCCTATTGCTCTTTTGTTGCCATAGCTGATGCTGACTCTACTGCTAGGGCCGGTTGCTAGTACACTTAGACCACTACTTTGTTGGGTTCAATTCAGATTGGGATTGACAACCTCTCCCCCTTTCAGTTTTTTTTGGATGCTCCCACTCACGTGCTTCCTTCACAGCAACAGTTGAAGAGGCATGTCAAACTTGACATCTAGAGGAAGTATATTGCCGAAACTAAGAGAAACCCCCTAGGTGGTTAACATCTACGGATGGCCTTCTACACTAACCATTTTCTAGATATTCAAGATGGGATTATTACATGTCCAAGTTATTTGTCACCGCATTCGAGCCATGCTTTGCATATTGCCCTTGGTTCCTTTCGAATAGGTTCTCACATATTTTGAATCCAAACCGATGGCCACATTGATAGGGAGGACCAAGTTTCTCGGCTATGTCACTTCGTGGAGGCAGAGATGAAGACCCACTTCATTTTCTAGTACCCCGCCTGCTATGAGATTAGAGGGAGATAGTAATGCTTACTCAGAGATTGTCGGCTAAGTCACAAGGTTCGAGTTCAAGTTCAAGTTCGCCAACTATAAAATTCGGATGAAGTTCGACAAGGGTGAAAAATTCGGAAAAAAATTCGACATCAAATTCGCCTTATATAAATTTAGTGTTCAAAAATATAATAATATATCTATAAAAATATCAAAATAGTTTAACATCTATAAAATATAAACCATACAAAATCATTTAATATAAAGAAACACATAATTTGTAAATCCTAAACATTTATTAATAATTTATTTAATTTAAATGAATTGTAATAAACTTAAAAATATTAATAACTTTTATTAAATTAAAAAACTAATTAAAAGTTTAGATTTTTTAATTTTATATATTTTTAATTTAATATCTAAATTAAATATACCAAAATATTACATCTTGAATATCAAATATTTATGTGGAAAAGAAACAAAAAGTATTAAAGATAAAGCTAATAAAATTTAAACACTAAGTTCTAATAAGAATTTATAAAACTTAATTATATTTGATGTTTTATGAACACTATTACAAAAATTAGAAAAAAAACATCTTATAAACTTTTTTAAAAAAACATTCACCGTGATTAAATTCCTAAAGGAAAAACTTGAAAAAAATGAAACTAAAAACATGTCACTGCTTTTATGAGGACAAAGAGGCGGTCAATTCTTTGAGAAAATCTGCTGACGGGTCGAAGAATGGAGGCTTGTTTTCTGAAATTGCTCCTTTCACGACACAAAAGAAAAACAAACTCAAAAATGAACAATCCGCTATAAAAGAAATTTTTCCCTAGTTGCTAGTTTTCGCAGCTGAACAATCTCTCGTTTCAAGCTTGTTTGGATTCGCAGACTCACGCTCTAGTAGCGGAATCAAAAACCTAAACAAAAATGTTTTAGAAAAATACTTCACAAAAAAACCAGCCGGCTGCCATGCGAATTTGACACGCATTTTTAACGAATTTTCTACCGCTTCAAGATGTTTGCCGAATTTCGAACTTCAAAGCAAAAATTCATCGAACCTTGTGACATAGATTGTCGGTATCTCTCCACCTTCTTCAGTTATACAGACCAAAAATGTCTCGCCCTTTGCCTCCAAGAGACCAGGCAGCTCCGTGACCATACTCTGTAACTTATTTTTCCCTATAGCCGGGCGTCAAATCAGCTTATCACTACTTTCTTTTTCGCACATGCCTGCTACTCGGGGTGTGAAGCATACAATCGAAACTTCTACCATCAGTCATTCTAGATCCATGAGACCTTGTAGGGGTCTACTCGACAGTGTTACTCCTCCAAGAGTACTCATAGACACTTGGACTCTTTGTTTCCCTCGGACTTACCCTTCTCTTCTAGACTTCTTTATACCGAGGAAAGATCCCTACTTCTTGCCTTGTTGGTGTTCTTGTTCATGTTCTTGTTCTTGCTCTTACTTCTCTCTTACTTTATTCTTTTTCTTTGTTCTGCTCTTTCCAGACACCATTTGGTGATCCTGTTGTTGTTAGTGTCCTTGGTTGTACGCTTTCAATCCCTTAAGCCCTTTTCTTGGTCTCTTGTTGGACATTAACACATTTATCTTATCTCATTTGAAGCTTGTGAAGTAAGATCATGAAATCACTTCAAGGTTCCTTCTATTGCGGATTCTCACTTAGTGAAATAATGTAATTTGTCAGTAATCACTTAGGGGGCTTAGTTTGTTCATTCAATGAATATCAATTGCTTCCACTTCTAAAGATCTAACTTCATAATGTGCAATAAAAGTATACTTCCGATTTTCCAACTTTCGCTCCAACTTATATCTGCTAACATCAACTACTACTTCTAACTATGAATACAAAAAATCATGGATGGACTTGGATTCTACTTAATGTAGCTTAGTCAACAACTCCACCCTTCGAGTACAAGCTTCTAAAGAATACACAAATGGTTTTTCAAATCAATATCTACTCTTCAAGCCATCAAACGGATGCGAGCTAAAGATTGAATATCAATTGAAGTTAAGTGTTTCCATCAACTTGCCACCCAAGGTACTCCTACCATCAGCAAGAGGATAATGCCCCAGATTTTCTTGTGTCAAGTAAGTAAACATCCACAATTACTTCCATTCAACTAAACTGCATCAAAATAAAAAGAAATCTACTCCAAGTGAAACATTGAGGAAACCATGCAATAGTCAATATTACGTAATGCACCATGAAGAACCAACAATGGTTTATCAATCACTTTGGCATCACAATAACAATTTAAAAAATTCTCTCCATTACCTATCCTAATCCGATCTCCTAGCTCCCTAGCTTCCAACTCCACTAACTATCAAGCTTTTCTAATCATTACAAATTAGAAGGCCTTGGCTTTTTTATAGATGTCCAATAACAATGAAGGGTGGATATTGACCCAAGATCAAGGGTTAGGGTTTCTCCCTACAAACCCTTATTAGGATTTCCAAATTTACAAACAATTACATGACTGCACCAATTCATGGACAAATATGAAAATTAAAATGAATTTAATATCTAATGAAGAAATCGAACAATTGGAATGGAGTGGTTGACTATGCTTGAATCTGGAATTTTTTGATTGGAAGAGACGGCTAGGTGTTACCTCGTCCCCCTTATATTTTAGATCCATTTAAGAAGCATGTGCCTTAAGTCCTAGTTTGTAGAATGTGTTTGTTAACTTTGCAAATATCTCTTGCTCAATTGTTAGAAAGTAACTTTTGATTAAATTTGGATTAGGGCTTTGATTTGCAATCCTAATTTTTCCCTTCATAACCATGCCAACTTGGCCTAAAGTCCCCTTGAAAGGCTTGTCATCAATCTAGAAATTTTTGTTTTTGATCTTTGATTTTGCATCAAATATAATATTAAATCATCTCAAATTCACCTACAAGATCTGGAGTTCGCAACCTTAATCTAGAAATATCGCTCTTACTAGTGAAGAAAAAGTCCCATTATTCTGAATACATTGGCGTTGAATCTGAATTTCACATCTTCATCTGCTTAGAGTGCTAGATCCATTGCTATCGTAAAGGAATTTTGCAAGTCCACTACCTTAGAGAAGAGGAAAATTCACTTATGTCTAGATGTTAAAATGAATTCACTAACATGCTTTTATAGGAATAGAAGATACTAATAAGAGGCTAACATTGATCAAGATTGGATCAATGAAACAATTGAATTTAAATCCTCTTTTCCCTTGGCCAATTGGCATGTTTGTCTCTGAGATCTAATATAGGGGCTGAAATAAGGAATGTCTTGTGGATAAGAATCCCAAGGAGATGGCGGAATCTGCCCACTCTTTGGGAATAATTTCATATGCATTTGCTTCAAACTCAGAGCCCCTTGTCAAGATGGTGCAATGCAAGGCAAGAGAATCCCCAAAAGAGATGTCCCAGCCCCCAACAAATAACCACACAATTGAAACAATACAACAATGTAAGATTTGATACCAATTACAACACTTTATTCATAAAAATAACTATTTACATGCAATGTGCCCGACTGTAAGGCCTTCTAGGTTTTGGCCAAATACAATAGCAATTAGAAAACAATTATGCAAGATTGCTCAAGATCCAACACGAACCCTAGCTAGTCCAGATCCACACTTTGGTAGAAACCTCCAAGGAAGATCTAAACTTGTGCTCGCAAGCCACCGAGCAACCTTCTTGTTTCCCAAGCCTCAACTACTAGCCATTCTCAAAGTTCGCTCCTCTACTCCATCCTCTTGTCCAAGTTGGATGATTATTGACTAAAGACTCCACAAGACCCCTACTTATACCCAACTAAGCCACACGTTGGCCTAGTAAGTTACAAACTAAATAAATCGTTGCATTAAATGCACATTTAAGCCACAAGTCGGCTTACAACAAAAATTAAATATATACAACCAAATTAAATGTCAAGGTCGGCTCAAACTAGAAACTAATCACAGATAACTCGATCAAAGAAGGAACCAAGACATGACTAAGCATCAGAAAACTACTTTTGAGTATCAACAAATATCAAGTTAACTCAACACCCGAAGGAACACTTGGTTAACACTGGAACTCGATTAACACTACTAGAACTCAATTAACACTACCAGAATGAACAAAAAAAGAGCAGGATTACAAGGTAACCTAGGATTCTCCTGCATCAGATACCCTAGGTGCGAAAAGATGTTCTAAATAGCTAGAAGAACATCTTTTGGGATTCACCACATAAATCCCAAACTGGTTCTTCACATACATATTCTCCAAGTATTCAACTTGCACACTCTTTCCCTTGTTCCACTCTTGCTTCTTCACATCCATCCTCGGTATGCTATAGGTTTGCTTTCCACGCTGATCTCTAACCCTCTCAGAACCCTTCAACTCAACTTGGGTGCCAATACTTATGTTCCTCCTACCGAGTTCTTCATTCTGCAAAGCAATCAAGCAATACTTCCTGCCACTTTTCTCAATAGTAATCGCATTCTGAAAACATTCATGCGTAGCCCTACAATCATACTACCAAGGTCTACCAAGCAATATGTCATAACTACCCATGTCCACAATATCACACAACACTTGATCCTTAAACTACCCAATCTAAAAATCAACAAGACATTGCTCCCTCACTTCTAAAGCATGTTCATTTTGCAACCAGCCAATCCTATAAGGACAAGGAGGTCTCGCTCTTCTCAAACCAAGTTTTTGAACCATCTCCTCAACAACAAGGTTGTCAGTACTACCACTATTCACAATCACATTGCAAACTTTATCACCAAACAGACGAGTCCTAAGCAAATTACTCCTCTGACAAGATTACAATGTCCTTTGACCAACCAGCACTCGTTGAGCTAGTAAATTCTCTCCTTGCTCAAGTTCACTAATATGGTTTTCAGCCTCATTTGCAACAGTAGCTCTTTTGTTACCAGCCTTGGGACATTCATAAGCTCTATGTTCTCCTTCATGACATCTGAAACAAGTACCCTTAAACTCACCTCTACCAGTCCTCTTCTGATCAATAGGTTTTGATTCATCTTCTACACTCGGTTTAGCCCTTGTCGAGCAATCCTGCTTCTCCTTCCCTTGGCAACTGCCTTGATTCTTCCTCTTCAACTTGTCTTCTGCCTTCAAGGCATACAGATAAGCATCCTCAACCGAAGCAATATTCCGCATACCAACCTCATCCTAAACATTAAATCTCAAGCCATTAATATATCTAGCCACCTTCTCCTTAGAAAATTCTATGTCCAAACCGAATAGTCAACTTGTAAAACTCCTTTGTATAATCTTTCACAGTCATATCTTTCTGCTTCAGATTCTGCAATCTCTTAAACAACTCAAGTTCATAATCAGCAGGAATGAACATAGCCATTAATTTAGTCACCATCAATCTCCATCTAGTGATCTTCATTTTACCTTACTCTTCTCTATCTCACTGCAATTCCTTCCAGCAAAGAGTAGCATGTCCCTTCAACTTAGTCTGTGCCAAACTCACTATGAGCAGATCTCCAATATCTTCTAGCCCAAACTAGTCTTCTAATTCACCAATCCAATCAATCAGGTCTTCAAGATTCAAAGTACCTGAAAATTTAGAAACCTCCATCTTATGCTTATGCTTCAGCTTTAACTAAGATCCAGGTCTAACAAACAAGCCCTATCTCCCATAGGTCTCTCCACACGATCAGTTCTGTCCTCACCACTTGATCCAACAACCTCAAAGTCTTCAGCAACTTTCTCATAACCGTCTTCAGTACCCGCATGCCGAGGTACACCACCTATAGCAGTTATGATCGCAGTGATCATATCACTCTTCATTAATGCCATCTCAGATCTGAATTTTGCTTTAATCTTCTCTGAGATCCTTGCTTCCACAACATCAAAGAGATCTTCAATCGCCCTAGGGTCCAATTGTCTCGGAGGCATCTTCCAAGATTTTTGCAAACCCTCCACAACAAATCAACAAGATCCAACCTTCAATCAGATAATCTTCACCCCAGGTCCTGTTGCAAACTGCCTCAACTTCAGCAATCTGTCTACACACTCAGAAAAGCCTTCACTCTGATAGCATCTGATGCAGTGCAAGGCAGGAGAATCCCCAAAAAGCGATGTCCTTGCCCCCAGCAAATAACCACACAATGGAAACAATACAAAAATGTAAGATTTGATACCAATTACAACACTTTATTAATAAAAATAACTATTTACATGCAATACTCCCAGTTGTAAGGCCTTTCGGGTTTTGGCCAAATACAATAGCAGTTACAAAACAGTTTTGCAAGATCCCTCAAGATCCAAACCGAACCCTAGCTACTCCAACTCCGCACTCTGGTAGAAACCTCCAAGGAAGATCTAAACTTGTGCTCGCAAGCCACCAACCAACCTTCTTGTTTCCCAAATTATGCCTAGGTTGGCTCAAACTAGAAACTAATCACAGATAACTCGGTCAAAGAAGGAACCAAGATATGACCGAGTATCAGCAAATATCAAGTTTACTAGGCACATGAAGGAACACTCGGTTAACACTGAAAGCTAGTTAACACCGCTAGAACTCGGTTAACAATAGTGGAACTTGGTTAACACTATCAGAATGAATTAAAAAAAGAGCAAGATGCTTCTGCATCACAAGCCTTGGTCAAACTTCATACCCCTCCACAAATTTCAAGGCAGAAATGAGCTAGCTAGGTGTCAGGAGTTTGCATTTGGGAGGTAGTGAAAATTGAGCATGGTTGGGGGATTTTTTTGCAAAGGATCTTGGGAATTTTCCCTAAAGACAGGTGGATCAGCCATGCAAGTTGACCATTACATTTTCAGTTTACGCCGAGTTTGTCATGAATTAGCTTGACACTAAATGTTTTTCAGTCACATTGTGGGCATGGGATCTTGCCTTTGTTGAGAATGGAATCCCAGAAAGGGGGTGGAATCCACCCTTTCTTGGGAATTATAGATTCATCATTGAATCTATTCAAGCTTTTAAAAGTTCATGAATTCACGCTTACATTCTCATGTTCGATTGATCACACCATTTCATGATATTAAATGCATGCCTTAATCTTCTGATTTTCCACTCAAGTTCCAAGCCTCTTCATCATCATGCTTTGCACACCTGATTAGGAGGAGGAAATTAAGGGTTTCTTGGGACAAACTCCCAAGAGGAGGGCGGATTCTGCCCTCTCTTGGGGAATTTCCTTTAATCCAAAACTTGCCCCCTTACTTCACCTTGAATTCTTTCTCATTAATAAGCATCCTGAATTTGGTTTCAAAGGCAAATTTCATCCTTAATCCAATCAGAGAAATCTGATCCCCTAAGCTCACCTAACGACTTGAACCCTTATACCTGATGCTAAAATACTGAGTCCTGACTGAATTTATGCCTTCTCTCTTTCTTGACACTAAAAACCACTCAAACCTACTACCAAAATAAAAAGAGGGATCCTCATTTGCAATGGGGCGATGGTGTGGAAACTCCATAACACCACAAAAGAAACTAACAGCTATTTGAGCCGAATTTTAGCTATTACTATTCTAGTAGATTTTCCTTGAGGTTTTGTAAAAGTGAGGTTGCAAATTGAGTACACATTGTCATTGATATGAAACATGTTGTCGTTGATGTCAACTAAGGTGCGAAGTGGACTTTAGATGTGTTCTTGTTTGTCCCAAAAGTCATGCTGTATCAGAAGATTGCATTTGTGTTGACATTGGCATATAGAAATGTATAGTGGTGACTGTAGATAATATATCTAGTTGACTCATGTCTATTCCAAAGCATTGAAGAAGTAGTCATGTGGCAGCAGCAGAATTTGGCTACACTGTTTCAGTGAACAGGCTGCCAAACAAGATTTAGTATTTTGGTATGCATTGTGCCGCATAGATTCATATTAACTTGCGGGTGTACTGTGATGTTGGTGGATGTAAACGAATGTTAGATCTCAGGTTTCATGTTCCTATCTATTTTGTAATTGATATGGTGATGGTTTGAATGTCAGTCATATAAGGACAGTTTACTTGTTTACTGGAATGCTTTTCATTACAACGCATTCTTAAGATTTTCTTGTTGTGATTCTTTGATATAGTTATGTTAATATCAAGTGATGCTATCTTGTGCATCCACGGGTGTCTTGGAGGTCCACACATATTTTGAGTATGTTTGAATGGCTCGAATTATCAGTTCTATCTTTCAGAGCTAACTTGATTAGTTTTGGATTCGTGTGGTAGCATGCTGAGTTGAAGGCAATGATTTGGGATTAAATGAAAAGGTTTGCCAACATGGTGTAATGCTTCACTTCCTGGATCCCTTCTGCATTGAATTGGAGAAAGTGCTTGGGGCTGACTAGTTATGTTCTAAAATTTTATATCTAATCAAGTGGACCTAACTGATGCTATCACAGGTTAGGGATGATATATAAGGGATGAGATCTTTCAGAGGATCATGTGAGTTGAATAAGGCTTTGTCTTTTGTGTAGTGTAAGTGCAAAGATGCACATTTGCAGATAAGCAGTAATGAAATCAAAATCAGATGTTTAGAACATGAACTGTAATCAGCATTTCGAAGGATATGCTTCTCTTCAGATCAAACAATCATTATTCATTGTAATCATGTATATTGCATCTTTGCCTGAAGAATTGACCCTCAATGTTTTTCAAGTCCATTGTATCTTGCCCTAAGTTTGTGAACCTTACATGCAAATCCAAATCACAAGGAGCAATAAGCTTCCATGGCCAAGAGCCTAAAACTTTGTAATCAATTTTCATATAGTGAGATAGTTCTCACTGTGGTTATCCCGCATTGGTTTTCCACCTTCAAAAATTTGGTATCCCTGTGTGTTACTTTTTCTGTTTACAGTTGTTTACTTCTGCACTTCTGAAAATTTGGAATGAATGGTTAAGTTTTAATATATGTTGACTCAACCAACACTCCCATCTTAGCATTCAAAAATGTTCAAAATTTGGTATCAGAGTTAGATTCCTGAAGAAATAGTCTAACAACTAAGGTAGATCTAGAATTTGAACACCATGTTTGAATCTGAGAAGGATTTGGATGTCATGGAACCACAAGTAAGGGACATTGATGCAATAGTAGGTCTTGAAGAAGAAATGAGACTAGCTCTTGCTAACATAGAGGATTACCCACGAAAGATTAAGAAAACATAAGAAAATGTTGTCCATCTAAAGAAGAAAATTGAAGAAGATAAAAAAACTAGTGATAGTCTTCAATAAGCTATATATCAAGTCTGGAGAATGCACTGAGCTTGAAGAATAAAGTTATCAGATTGAGAGACGAATAGAAAAAAGCAAAATAACAAATTGATTATGGCTTGAAATTCAAAGGGAGTACCAATTTTCTTGATGGGCTGCTAGGTTTTCAGAAACTGTCTAAGCACAAAGGTGGTCTTGGTTTTGACGAAGGAGAAAGTTCTAAGAGTCCCAGAAATGATGACTAAGGCAAGGAAAAGGTTAAGGATAAATCCAAGAAGGATAATGAAAATCAAATAGGTTTCACTCCAGTCTAGAACAAGAAGAAATTCAAGACACCTATCCTGCTCAAACAAGGTACTCGTCACCTCTCAATGGTAAATATTTTTCATGCAACAAATTTGGACATAGAGCTAGTGAATGTAGAAATCAGATTGCATTTGAACCATTTAATGGTCAATGTTATACTTGCAGTAAGTTTGCACATAAGGAAAATGAATGCAAGCAAAGAATGACAAGAAATGGATTTGTAAACAATGGTAATAATGTTAAATCTTTCATTTGATATTGTTATGCATGCAACAAATATGGGCACAAGGCTATCGAGTGCAGATATAATGTCAAAAGGAATGGAACTGCTCCCCATCAATGTCCTACTTGTTACGATAGGAAAAAGTCAAGACACATTGCTAGGTTCTCCATGCGAAAGAACGAGAAAACCTTTTCTTGAGTGAAGAAAATTGATGCCAATAAGGAAAATAAGAAGATGCAGAAGACATGTATGAAGAAATCAAATAAGAATTAAGAGGACAAAGTGAAGAATGAGTTTATGCTCTCTATTGTTAAGAATATGACAAAGAATCATCGACCAAAGCAAATCATCAGAAGCAGAGATAAAGGTGTGATGACAAGAAGAAGGATTGTACCTCACAAAGTATAGCAGAGGCAAAATATGTTGCAGCAGCAAACAATTGTAATCAAGTTGTTTGGATAAGCAGATGCTGAAGGATATAAGGATAGAATTCAATGAACCTGTTGTCATACGTTGTGACAACACAAGCACAGTGAATATGTCTAAGAATCCAGTGTTGCATTCTAGGACTCAGCACATTTCTATCAAATATCACATGTTGAGAGAGAAAGTTGTAGAAAAGGAAATCAGATTGGAGTATGTAAGCACCAAAGAGTAGATTGCAGTTATTTTCACAAAGCCCCTTCCTACATCAGAGTTGATGATGCAAGAGTGCATCAGTCTAGTGTTATAGAGGACTATTGTTTGTCTGGACTGAATGTTGATGCTTCCTGTATGGGGGACTATCTGTGATGGACAGAGTCATCTAGGACTCTTGTTGGATGTTAGTTTGAATAGTGTCTTTGGACACTTGAGCAAGTCAGAGACAGTTGTTGCAGAGATAGATGGTTGCTGAAACCTTTGACACCGATGTCAATGGAGGAGAGATTATAGCATGAAAAACAGTCTGATATAGAGTACACTGAAGGGAGAGATTACAACATGATATAGACCACATTAAAGTATATCAATAGGGGCGAATGATTGAAGAAGAGGATTTGAAAAGAAAGGATAACAATCTTTTACAATTGGTATTTTTGGAACCAGATGTTTTTCATCTATGTTGCCATCAATGCCACAGGGGGAGATTGTTGGAAGCATGAATGTTAATGATACTTCTATGGGAGAGTATTGTAGAAACGTGATTAGATCATTATCATGATGATATGTTACATTCATGACTGTGTTTGTCATTGATGCCAACATAGCAATTTTCTATGGTATTTGACAGAACAACAGCGATAAAGATCAAGTTGGTACGGACAGATCGTTGAGCATTTTCACTAAGCGAGGTTAAAGGGAGATACTATTAAGTGTCTAGTATATGCAGCTAACCTCAGAAGCATAAGAGATTAAGTCTGGAAGAAGTTATGCAAGTTTTGGTGAAGACTGTTCTGAGATAGAGTTTACAGAAGCATGTTCTAGTAAACTTGTTATATCTTTTAGCAGAATTGATATTCTGAGAAGCCAAAGTTAAAGATGTATAGAAGACATTCTAGAGATGACGTTGCTAAGCTTGCTCGTCATGATGTCACACGTACGGAAAATTATTCAAGTTACAAAGCGAAAGATTAATGTTATCGCTAAGTGTAACGTATTCTTAATGAGGTCCTATAATAATTAATTAAGGTGTAATAGCTAACTCAAGGAATTGTTTTATGGATTCAGTATAAAGGAAGGACATTTTCCTTTATCACGGAAGGAGTGTATGAATGATTGCAAGAAGCATGAAGAGCAGAATACGAAGATAAGCGGAGTAGAGAAAAGTTGGAGAAAACTTCATTGCCAAGGTTTTATTGTGGGATCCGAGGTTTGATATTTGGATCCGAGATTTGTGACCTGGTCTACAAGATCTGGCAGTGATTGGTTCAATTGACAGGATAGAGGAAAGAGGTTAAAGCACAGTATAGACAATTATTCTACAAGGAATAGTTGAGAGATCAGTTGGACAATGAGTTCAATGGTCTTGCCCCAGAAGCTATTTGGACAGTGGGTCCTTCTGTCTTCTACAACTCCTAACATGGTTGGAATCTCATAATAGGGATTCAAAGTCTCCTAACAGGGACTCATATGTACTAAATGTTGTAATAGACTCCTAACAAGGTCCATCCTCTAACAAAGAATATTTATATTAGTACATCATCTTGTGGGCACCATTCCCACCAGGGTTTTCCCTCTGATCAAGGGTTTCCCTAGTTAACAAATCTGGTGTAATTGTGTATGTGCATCTTGTTATAATTGCTGTTTACTTTGATTGAATGGTTAAGATTTATTAAGGGTGATAATTGTTTTAATTGGATAATTGATCCACCTTTCTAACAGATGTTTTCTCTGTAAAGTAGATAAAGTGCATTATCTAAGGGGGAAATTTCATTGAATACCTTAATAACCACCTTATTGTTTGGATGCTAGATTGTTTTAAACATAGCAAATGTTATGAAAACAATTATGGCATTCCACATATCGACAGAGACTTGCGGAGGTTTTTGTGATCTTTGTCCATATGAAGTAGTAGCTTAAGGTGTATAAATACACCAGATAAAGAGCATTCAATTTGAAATCCTAGGTGTTTTTAGCAAGAAAGAATGAATTAGGTTTTTGAATTCATTTTGATCATTTGTGATCTTGTGAATCCAAGAATAGTGTGCAAAAGGAGATCTCTTGTGCAAATTCTAGCGATAGTTGCAGTCAAAGGTATTCATCACTGTTGCATTATCAGTTTTGCTTGTTGATGAAATTGCTAGATTGATTGTTGTAGATCCTTCAGTGAAGTCACAACATAGATTCAATCCATATCCATTTGTATCTACCGAGAAAGAAAACCAAGGAGCATTTTTGAAGGTGTCGTTAGATGTGGTGTACACAGAGGACATTAGGGCATACATTCATGCACCACTAATGTTGGTGAGTAATGTGAAATTCAAGGATACTTAGAAGCAACCAATGGAGGAAGACCTCACGACTTTCAACCACCACTACAAACATATTCTGGAGATGGGATTAAACATCTAGATAAGTTAAAGTTAATTTATTAACGTCCAACAAGAGACCATAAGGGTCTAAGGGACTAGAAAACATAAAAGAAGGCAACAGCCCACAGCATAGCACCAAACAGTCCACAAAAAGAACTAGCAACAAAGCAAAAGAACAAAGCAAGAAAAGACTAAATACTCCTCACATGCAAGTAGTAGTCCAAAACCGAAGGAGTTTCCAAATATTAGCTATGAGCATGGATTAACAACATCTTGGACCGGAAACATGAAGATACAATGTTTCTAGATCAGTTGTATAATATCATAAAGGAAGCAATTAGGGCTTTGACATGGTTGTGTTCTTCCAACACCCTTCTTATTTTGAAAGCAGTAAAGAATCATATGGTTACTCAATTAATCGGATCACAGTCAAATCAAAGAGCTATGACAGTTTAGGACATCATCGATCTCAGTGTCTATTATGTCATGAGAGGGCTAGCATACAAGATTTACTTTCAGAACCATAAGGGTTCAAGTAGTAGTCCAGAACCGAAGCAGTTTCCAAATATTAGCTATGAGCATGGACTAAAAACATCCTCGACCAGAAACATGAAGATACAATGTTTCTAGATCAGTCATATAGTACCATAAAGGAAGCAATTAGGGCTTTCACATGGTTGTGTTCTTTCAACACCCTTCTTGTTTTGAAAGCGATAAAGAATCATATGGTTACTCAATTAATCGGATCACAGTCAGATCAAAGAGCTATGACAGTTTAGGACATCATCAATCCCAGTGTCTATTATGCCATGAAAGGGCTAGCATACAAGATTTACTTTCAGAACCGTGAAGTTTCTACCATTGCCACCACAATATACATTGTTTTCCAAATCATGATCGAAGGAGAGAAGTCTGATCTTTGCAAGCTTCCAAGAAGACAACTATTAGACTAGCTGGAGAAGACAGAGAATTGTAAATATCAGTTCAGGTTTGGTTCTCCGATAATTTCTCTGGTATTTATGTTCATTAATGAGCTTCTAGAATTGACAAATAAAATTTGGCCTCATTGTTTTAAGAGTGATTTGTTTCTGTTTGTGGAGTGTTTGCAAAATGTTCTCTGACGACATGAATTTGATTTAACAATCAACAAAGGTTTTGCAAGGAAAGATGTAAACAATATTGCAAGAAATTTTAATAATAGATGAGTATTACTATTGATATAGATAGAGTTTTCAATTAATACAACTCTTTGGTCTCCAAGTAACCAATAAGAACCAAATTCCACATGCTATACATACCTGTAATTTGCATCATAGTACTGGGGAGATGAATTCCATGTGAATTTTGTTAAGAATATTAACCAGATAACCTACAGGTTTGATAGTACAGACCGTACTTCCTCTTCTTATTATAATATATCTCTAAACTAGCATTATATTATATATAACTCTTCCTATAGGAGCCGGCGACTTCTCATGAAGCAACAGTATGATGCTTAACTAAACTAACACATAGTATAAATGTGTCTTCCCAGATCGCCGACTTAGAGGGAGTTTAGTTAGTGCTAGTTTAGGAAGGGTTATATCCCTTTGAGGGACATACCCTTTAGGAAGGATATATAGGGAGGTTATAGATGCAGATTAAGGACACACAGCTACAACAAAGTCTGCTCCTCTAAGCATCTATATCTTGCGAATTATATCAGAGATACTCCCTCCCAATCAAAGGTCAAATATTCATTATTGGATCTGCATCAAAATAGGCATTAACTTCATCAATATTCAGAATTCTTAGAAGACCATTCTCAGCATTTAAAGACTGGATTAAAAGTCTCATTCAGAGGCAAGGAATTAGCAGAAACTTTACATGGTATCAAAGCACTGGTAGTCGAACCTAGGCTTTGCGAAATTCAATTATCAGACTCTATATATATCTAGCAACTATCTTCTATCTTCAATGGCATACAGAATCAAACTCAAGGACAGGTTTGATGGGAAAGAGCACTTTGAACCCTGGAAATTCAGAATCATGATGATTCTTGAAGAGAATGATGTAAAACAATTCATTGATGAAGCATCCAAACAACCCCCAGTTGAACCTCACAAATCTATCTGGAGTAGAGGAAATAGAAAAGCTATTCAAATCATCCTGGATGGAGTAAAAAATGATATTGTACCTATGCTTACAAAACATCAAACTGCCTTTGATATGATGAATGCATTACGAAATTCCTATGAAGTAACAATGCAACTAGGGTTCTTGCACTAAAAAGGCAACTGAATCATATTCAGATAAAGAAAGGAGAATTGATAAATTCTTACTTCCTAAGAGTTGCCGGTATTAGAGATGAACTATCAAGCATAGGAACCATCATTAGTGATACAAAATTAACACTTATAGCTATAGATGGATTGCCAGATTCATGGGAGACATTTGCACAAGGAATAAGTGCCAGAGATAAGCTTTTGGACTTTAACAGACTCAAGAATGATCGTCTTCAAGAGGAATCCAGAAAACTAAAGAAATGAGGGAAACCAAAAGTAGAATATGAAGAACTTCACATTCTTAATACAAACTCCTATAGGGGCAAGAAGAAGCATTTCAAGAAGAAAAAGGGAAATCAAAAGAATGGAAAACCCAAGAAAGATCTACTTAAAATAAAGTGTTTCAAATGTGAAAAATTTGGACACTATAGATCTAATTGTCCTGAAAATTCCAAAAAAAAGCAAATTGTACAAATGTCATCAAAGAAGAAGATACTTATGATCCTAAGAACTGTGTTTTGTATTCTCTCTATCAAATGAAATTTCAAATAAAGCGTGGGTAATTGATAGTGGATCTTCTAGACATATAACAGGATACAAAGAAACTCTAGATTCTTTATCAGAGAAGGTTAACGGTGAAGTTACCACTGGTGATAACTCAGCACACTCTGTTGAAGGAATTGAAAATTGAACTTTGAAACTAAAATCAAGAGATACTCTTCTTCTTCAAGGTGTAATCTATGTACCAAGAATTAAAAGAAACCTAATCTCAATTACAACACTTGAAGATGATAGGCACATGTTGCATTCGTATATGGCAAAGTATTAACTTGGGCTAAGAACTCCTCTATCAAGAAAGCAAAGTTAATTGGTCAAAGAAAGGATATTTGTATGAATTGAATACAGAACCTAGTGGTTCTATTCAAGCCCTAGTTCACGAAATTGCAAATACAAATGAAATATGGCACAGAAGATTAGGGCATCTAAATTTCAAAACTTTATCAACTATGCAGAAGATGGTTACTAGATTACCTAAACTAAATAAAGACCACCCAAGTATTTGCAAAGGTTGTGCTCTAGGTAAGAACACCGGAAGTCCCTTTCATGAAAGTACTAGGAAAAAAAATAATGTACTAGAATTAATTCATTCAGATTTATGTTGACCCATGTCTGTTCCTTCTCTTGGAGGATTCTGGTATTATATATTGTTCATAGATGACTTCTCTAGGAAAACATGGATTTATTTTTTTAAATGCAAGGAATCAGAAGAAATCCTACAAAGCTTTAAAGAATTCAAAACATTAACTAAAAACTTTTCAGGGCATAAAATTAAAACCCTCAGAATTGATAACGGAGCAAAATATACATCAGATTTGTTTAAAAGGTTTTGTAAAGAATCAGGGATTAAGAGGGAGTACATTATTCCTTATAATCCAGAGCAAAACGAGGTAGCAGAAAGAAAGAATAGGACAATTATAGAAGTTGCTAGAGCTATGATTTTTGATCAAAATCTAGAATATTATCTTTGGGCAGAAGCCTCTTATACTGCTGTATATATTCAAAATAGAAGTCCTCACTCCTATCTTAAAGATAAAAACCCTGAAGAAGTATTTACTAAAGTAAAACCCAATATAAGTCATCTTAGAATTTTTGGGTGTCCTGTATATATTCATATTCCAAAAGAAAAGAGAACCAAGTTAGAACCCTTTGAGAGGAAAGGAATTTTTGTAATGTATAGAGAAACATCTAAGGCATATAGGATTTTCATACCTGAACAGAAAAATATTGAACTTAGCAGAGATGTAATCTTTGAAGAAGATCTTGCATTCAAAAGAGCCATAAGTTCTGATGAACCTTCTCCTTTATCTAGTTCTGAAACAAATAGTGAATCTGGGTCCCAGAGAGAGAACTTAGAAGAAATCAAAGATGAAATTCAAAATATGAACCTTCAAGAAAATTCAAAGAAAAGATCACTTTGGGCCAATAAAACAGTTGAAGCAGCTCAAGATTTTGCTGCACCTTCCGTAACAGTCAGAGAAAACAAAAGACCTAAAAGATTCTCTGGTTATATAGCAAACATGAGTGACTTATCCAAAACAAAGCCAACCAATCCTTCTGATGTCATTAAACATACAGCTTGGAAAGAAGCTATGACAGAAGAATACCAATCTATTATGAAAAATGATGTTTGGGAAATTGTTCCAAAACCTATAGGATAACCTGTTGTTTCTTCCAAATGGATATTTAAAATAAAACATGCTGCTGACGGTAGTATTGAGAAGTATAAAGCCAGATTTCTAAACAGAGGATTTTCTCAAAAAAAAGGGATTAATTATGAAGAAACCTTTGCTCCTGTTGCCAGATATACCTCTGTAAGAGCAGTCTTAGCAATTGCCGCATCAAAGGGATGGAAGGTGCATCAAATGGATGTAAAAACAGCATTTTTAAATGGAAAGATTTCAGAAGAAGTATATTTGGAGCAACCAGAAGGATTTGAAACTCATGATCCTAACGCGTTTGTTTGTAGGCTCAAGAAAGCTCTCTATTGGCTTAAATAGGCTCCCAAGGCCTAGCATGAAAGAATTGATAAGTATCTCACCAGCTTAGGATTCTCCAAGAATGAAGCTGATCCAAATTTATATTATAAAAGAGATAAAGATGATATGGTAATTCTTATACTGTATGTCGATGATTTACTAATAACAAGCGATGATCATCTCATAGATCAGTGCAAAAAAGATCTAACTAGAGAATTCGAAATGAAAGATTTAGGACTCCTTCATTACTTCCTAGGATTGGAAGTATGACAAAATTCTGATAGTATCATACTTAATCAAGGAAATTATATATCAGACATTTTGAAGAGATTTGGAATGTGGAATTGCAAACCTATCTCTTCTCCAATGGAAACTAATATACAAACTTAAGGAAGCAACAGCAGAATCACCTTCCATAGATTCTACTCTCTACAAACAGATAATTGGGTCCCTTATGTACTTAGTAAATACAAGGCTGGATATTTGCTATGCAGTTAATGCCTTAAGTCAATTTATGTGTGAACCGAAGGAGATTCACCTAGTTGCGCTTAAACACATTATGAGATACCTACAAGGCACTCTTAAATTTGGACTCAAATATGAGAAAGTTGCTTTAGACTTGCATGGATTCACCAACTCATATCGGGGTGGAAGTGTTAAAGACAAAAAAAGTACTTTAAAATGTTGTTTTAGTTTAGGATCAGCTATGATATCTTGGATATGCAGAAAGCAGTCTTCAGTAGCTCAAAGCTCCACAGAAGCCGAATACATTGCAGCAGCGATGGCCTCTCGAGAAGCAGTCTAGCTGAGGAAGTTACTTGTGGGATTATTTGAGCAAGCCATGAATCCTACGATTATTCATTATGATAATCAAAGTTCCATCAAGCTCTCAGTGAATCTAGTTTTCCATGACAGATCCAAGCATATTGAAATTTCTTACCATTATGTAAGAGATATAGTAGACAAGAATTATGTAAAATTGGAATACATTTGTACTGCAGATCAGACAGCAAACATACTCACCAAACCTCTATCAAGAGTGAAGATAGAACATTTCAGGAGGAGACTTGGTATGGTTGAGTTGTAATCCATTTGTACTCTTCTGATTATTAATAAAATAATTTTATTTTGTCAGGCTATTGACTATTATGGGCTCCACCATGTGTATTCATTATTTAAAGAGGTGACGATCTCTGAAATAATGAACACTTGTATAAAAGGCATTATGAGAGATGACGATCTCTTAGATAATGTACTAAACAGTAGATTTGAATGTAAGATCTAGATGAGTTTTAGATCATATTGTGATCATGGATCACAAACTGGATAAAGGAAGAATCTTAGTATTATCTGGGTTTATCTTGTATTTTGGTAGATCTTAAATCTCAGGATCTTGTTGTGATATAGAAATACCAGTTTCTATGAAATCACAACTTGGATAAATGAAGAGATTACTCTTCAAATTTATCTTGTATAATATCACTAGTAGCAGTGATTTGTCATATCACAGGTTTAGTAATATGACTTTGTATCATGTGTTCTATGATACCACATACTAAGAAGAAACAGACAGATATAGAGTATTAATTCTTGCTTATTCATTTGTATTGGTGTTGCAAGATATAATCTCTCTCTGTAGGATTATCAGGTTAAAAAGGAGTGTTAAGAATATTAACCAGATAACCTACAGGTCTGATAGTACAAACCATACTTCCTCTTCTTATTATAATATATCTCTAAACTGGCATTATATTATATATAACTCTTCTTATAGGAGCCGGAGACTTCTCACGAAGCAACAATATGATGCTTAACTAAACTAACAAATAGTTAGTTAGGTGTTATTAAATGTGTCTTCCCAGCTCGCCGACTTAGAGGGAGTTTAGTTAGTGCTAGTTTAAAAAAGGGTTATGTCCCTTTGAGGGACATACCCTTTAGGAAGGATATATAGGGAGGTTATAGATGCAGATTAAGGACACACAGCTACAACAAAGTCTGCTCCTCTAAGCATCTATATCCTGCGAATTATATCAGAGATACTCCCTCACAATCAAAGGTCGAATATTCATTATTGGATCTGCATCAAGATAGGCATTAACTTCATCAATATTCAGAATTCTTAGAAGACCATTCTCAGCATTTAAAGACTGGAATAAAAGTCTGATTCAGAGACAAGGAATTAGTGGAAACTTTACAAATTTGAGTAGACTAATGGATATTCCTTGCGCCTGGATACAATACGCTCAACCTGCCATTTCTCCTGACCCACTTGCTCTACGATCTCTTCTTAAACAGCTGACAATCTGATTGGATGCATAATACAGTTCTTTTTTTATGACTGCAAGTTGAATCGATGGGCCATCTTGGATTGGTGATCCTGAAATCTGAAGATGTTACTCTGTATACTGCAAATTTCCAAACTCAGAAATGGTGATTGGAGATGCATCCAAACTACCAGCCTCTAGGGGCTTTGTCCCCGAGCCTAATTCCTCCTGTCTGTTTCTCACAGAAGTTTCGCATAAAAGAAATTCTGGAAAGCTGAACACTTCCCCTTGAGCCTTCAAATTCCATTATATAACATCCTTGTTCAAAAAGCTATCAAATTCCATGAAGGTCGACTTAGGCAATTAATAGTGATATTTACATCTTGTTGATTTTAATGACCACCATAGGAAATTTGACTAGGAATGTTTAAGTCATTATTTAATCATCACCTTGTCCCCTTAACTAATTAATTTAATTATTGGTAATTGCTTCTGGATTAGATTGTGTTGATTTTTTACCATCAACCTTTCGAATCACACTACGCAATTCATCATCAAGATGAGAGAGCAAGAGCTGCAAAACAAATTTTAGCTCTTGCTCTCTAATCTTGATGATGAATCACATAGTGTGATTCAAAATGTTGATGGTAAAAATTCAACACAATCTAATCCACAAGCAATTACCAATAATTTTAATGGATTGTGGAAATCCGATCTCTCTAATTCATTTAATGCTTAGCCTATGGGGGTTAAAGTGTTGCTTCTTATGGATGCCCATTTCCACAATTATGTCAATACCTTGTATTTGTAGCTAGTTATGAAATGATTATTAATCCATTTTTGGCTGATGACATTGTATGTGGATTCACTGTCTAGAAGCACCTTAATGTCCTCCCTGTCAATTCGCCCTCTAATTTGAAATGTGTCTTCAGAAGATCCTTCTAAGGTGGCCAAGAATCCTCCTTCCTTATCTTCCTTTAGGAGTTGTCCTTCTGAATCAGTGTCACTATCCAAGTCCTTGTCGTCTTTACTGTTTGGCCTTACCCCTATGTAGTGAATTTGCCCCTTCCCCTTGCATTGATGCTCGGGAACCCAGGGTTCCTTACAAGTGAAGCACATCTTTTGCCTCCTAAGTTCTTGTCTTGCCTCAAAATCAAGTTTATGTCTTGAAGGGGTTACTTGTTAAGTGGTGCATAAGGTTCCTTTGGAATAGATGTTTCTATACTACAGGCTTGCTATTGGTGGAACCGAAGTCCATGTTCCTAGCCTATTTAAGGCTTCTTGCAATGAAAGAGGGTTTAGTGCCTTTACCCAACCAGAAGAGCATCACTAAAGGCTGCTTGGATATATCAGTAACCATCACAGATATTCGCTGGAATTCTATGGTATATGCTTTTATTGATCCCTTGTGTTTGACTTGGATCAATTCTTTGAAGTGTAGTTCAGAATCCTTGTTCTTGATTTTCTGCCAACCTTTCAATAAATTGTATATAGGAGGTGATTTTGGAATGCCCCATTGTTATCATTCCATGATACCACCATTCGTGTGCTACCACATCAAGGTGGAGGTATGTATATTTTATGGTTTCCATTGTCATGGGATTTAGTTGGAAGTATGTGTCAAGCTTTTGAACCCATGCTTGAGCTGTCATCATCCTATCAACATAAGGGATGTTTTGCTTCCCTACTTTCCTTTCTAACTGTGAAAATCCTTCCCAGTTTCCTTTTTGGGGTTAGTATTTCATTCTCAAGTCAAGACATTCTTTGAAAGACATCTCTGTTTGAAAGACACTTACTTCCCAACCCTGTCTGTTTTGTTGTTGTACTATGATAAAAGAAGGTTCTTCTCCTATTTGACATTTTGCTGGTGCAAAATCTGGAATTTGAAGGAGTGAAATTTGTCTTTATGGGTTACCATTCTGCAATTGTTCCACTCATCCAATTGAGGCATTATAGTTTCCATTTGCAGGATTGAGTGCAGTGGGTCAAAACATCTCATTATTGTGTTGGTTTGTTCGAAAGTTCTCTATGTTCATTCAGCATCTCGTCTACCTTGTTACCAATATTTCCTTCCTCGCCCATTTGTGTTTTTTTTGGTCCTGTTTTACATCTTTTGCATGTTATAATGCGCTAGTTGTTCATTCACCTTTAGGCAGGAAAGGTGGCTATGCCAATTAGTAATGTCTCTTTTTTCAATAATTTAGACACTACATGTAATTTCAAAATTCAAGGAATATTTAACAAATGTTGATAAAGAAATTCTATTATATGATTCTTAATTCAAATGCATATGCTGTTTACAAATGATAATGAGTGAAAATTTGTATGAAGCTTAATCCAAATGCATACACCGCTCTAAAATGATAATGATTGCAATACAATCTATCAACAATATATAATAGTTGTGTCTAATATGTAGATAAATATATCCTCAACTGATGATAACCCGGTAATGTTGTCACTAAAAAACAATTGATAACATGTGAATATGCAGGCTACCTTGGTATAACAATGTGCACTGTATATTGTGGCAGGCTGTATCTAGTATGTCGATATTAGTATATATGAACAATGGAAAGTCATCTCTGATATATCTATGTAAATATGCTTCCAGTACGATGTCATCTCTAACTGATCTTAATGGCATTTGCACTGATGATTACCAAAGGCAATACAATTTCTAAGCATCTCCAATTCATCATCTTTTCCAAATAATGTGATCTCCAATAACTATATGCATGATGAAGGGAAATGGCGTGTATGGAAGAGTTGCCTCTTATTACCATAATGACCATATAACAATTATTACAGCAATCACATATTATTGATTACATTATTAGTCATGCTTTTAGTTATCCAATGTAAGATAATAGCAAGCATAGTACGATATTTATGAATAATATACTAAGTGCAGATGCAATACAATTATGGAAATATGATGCTTGGTAATTAAGATGCTTATGAGTTTATGATGTAACTCTAGCATTTGCACTCATATGCAGGGTCGATGCTCAATATGAATGTGATAGAATGATCATATGTTATGTAAGCAATTACATCAATCTGGATGTATTTATGTATGACATGATTATACTACTATTGTATTTGTATGTATGACACTGATGATTGTGATGCCTATGTATATAGAGAAATGTATAATGCTGGTGGCACGAATGGATGCATGCACAATGATGGAATTTGCATATGCAGCTTTACTAACTAAATGCAATGCATATCGTGATGGTGATTACAAGATGATGGTTCCTATTACTGATCTTCAAGCCATTGGTTCAACATGTAGCCAATGTGCTATGGTGGTCTTTTTAAGCGATCATCCATGGTCACTTGTAGATAACATTATAGCCATGTTTTCTATATGGTGGATGGATGTCTTGGTGATTGAGAAGCTCCATCTATCATCTATATGAAAAATGAAGATAACCTAAACAAGACAAGGTATGTTCATTCCTTGCCGAACACATTTATTGGAAAGTGGGTCTAACCATGGAGGGAACTCTGTAGTTAAGCATGCTCGAGCTGGAGTAGTATTGGGGTGGGTGCTCTCCCGGGAAGTCCCAATGCTTCACCTCTGTGAGCATCACCGAGATCAATGAGTGCTAAGTGTTCCATGTATTCCTTTGAGGTGAATTTGTGTGTGAATCACTACTCATGAGACATGGGTCAATGAGCTTGACTCAAAACTACATAGTTAAATACTGATAGCAATATCACAATTTGACTTCCTGTGGAAATGTCTCCTACTTATCAATTAATGAGCTTAAGGGATTTTCTAATAAATAGTTCATAAGGCACAACACTTGGTGAAGGTTTTGCAAATGGGGTGGCAAGCATAGTGGGTTTAACCATGGAGGGAATTCCATAGTTAAGCGTGCTCGAGCTGGAGTAGTAGTGGGATGGGTGACCTCCCAGGAAGTCCAAGTGCTTCACCTCTAACAGCATCACCTAGATCCAATGAATGCTAAGCGTTCCATTTATTCTCATGAGCGATAGATTCGTGTGTAAATCACTACTCATGAAACATGGGTCAATGAGTTTGACTAAAAAACTACATAGTTAAATCCTAGTAGCAATATAACAATTTGACTTCCTGTGGAAATATCTCCTACTTATCAATTGATGAGCTTAAGGGACTTTCTAATGAATGGTTCACAAGGCACAACACTTGGTGAAGGTTTTGCAAATGGGGTTGCAAGCAGAATGGGTTTAACCATGGAGGGAACTCCATAATTAAGTGTGTGTGAGATGGAGTAGTACTGGGATGGGTGACCTCTCGGGAAGTCCGGGAAGTCCTTGTGCTTCACCTCTGTGAACATCACCTAGATTCAATTACTGCTAATTGCTCCATTTATTTTCATGAGAGATGGATTCATGTGTGAATCACTACTCATGAAACATGGGTCAATGAGTTTGACTTGAAAACTACACAGTTAAATCCTAGTAGCAATATCACAATTTGACATCCTATGGAAATATCTCCTACTTATCAATTGATCAGCTTAAGGGGTTTTCTAATGAATGGTTCATAAGGCACGACACTTGGTGAAGGTTTTGCAAATGGGGTTGCAAGTAGATTGGGTTCAACCATGGAGGGAAATTCATAGTTAAGTGTGCTCGAGCTGGAGTAGTACTAGGATGGGTGACCTCCTAGGAAACACCTAGATCCAATGAGTGCTAAGTGCTCCATTTATTCTCATGAGAAATGGATTCACGTGTGAAACACTACTCATGAAACATGGGTCAATGAGTTTGACTACACAGAATCTGACTTTTTTGTGGAAATATCTCCTACTTATGAATTAAAACTATGGTTTTTCTAAAGGGAAGATTGCACCAAAAGATCTTTGCTTAATGGTGGACGTGCAAGATACCTAATTTTACGAAACTCCCATTTCTTATGTTGAAAAGAAAATAGCCATCCTTATGGAGGATGTGTAAGGAAGGAGGGTCGTGAGGAAGGGGAAATCAATCTCTTATGAAATGATTTACACTCATCACCATACCATTGCTTCATGGGACAAGATCTACAGTAGAAAGTGGAAATGAAGTGATGTATGTTATGGGGAAGACAATAAAATGCCACCAAAGGGTTTGATATAAAAACCCATACATGGAACCCATTGTATGAATGAGGGGGCGGAACCCAAACATGAGAACCAAGAGCAAGCAGCATAGTCAGTGTAGTCATCGAAGTTTATTGTGGTATCTTGAATTTTGGGGAGCAGAGAGTGGCAGAGAATCTAACCTTAATGCATTCCAATCATTATTATATACAAAAACAAAACAAAAAATCACACATATTATGAAAACAAAAGATTGACATTAGATCCTAACACTCCAAAGATGGACTAATTCATATTGACAATGATTAACATCTTCCTCATGCATCCACTACCAGAGCTATCAAAGTTGGGTTTTACCCTCCTTGATTAAGTTTTGATAATTTTAAGATTACCAAGTTTGTTTATTATATACGCCATGTAGTTCTTTTTGGTATAAGATACATACGCTAATAAATTAAGGCTAATGTTTGACATTGAACATTGCAATAGAACACAAGGCTTTAATAATTCAACAGATGGTAACAAATAGATTGATTGTTATTGTCTTAGTTATCAACTATGGCTTCTATTTGGACGCAACAGAGACAACACAAGGCCTTTACATTGGACCTACCAATCAAAGCCATGGATTGTAACCCCTACTGAACTCTCAGCTGGGACAGCTTTTCAATAAGGGTTTGGAATATCCCCCTATCTAGCCCTACATCATCCCAACTAACATCCATGTTCAGTTTCCAAGAATAGAAGCTTTTCAATGGCTCCAAATCACTCTCCTTTATATTAGGTGTCAGTAAACAGGAGCTGCAAACATTTGACTTAAACTACTATTCTATTCTAGTGTTGCTACACACAATAAAAAATGTTTGCAATGCACCTCAGCGTAGAAGGATTGTGAAACCTATTTGCTCCATTGTTTTGTTTATCCGTTTGAGAGTGTAAAGTGCCTTGACAATTTTTGAAGTTTTATCCCTGTTTTTCTGCCTTAGGAATTTTGTCAAACACTTCCCTTTCAGCCTCAGTTTGCTGATGTTTGTTGTTTTGCTATGATTTTTGAATGTCAATGACATTGATGAATACAAATGATTGCAAAATAACTAATTGGAAATCAAAGTGATATGTAACTTCTTTTTATTATTTTCCAAATGCAAGTACATGAAATTCTGATGTAAAATGCACACCTACAGCCAAGAGGTATTTTCACAAACACTTGGCATGCATCCTATGAATGACTATGCAATGAGATGTTTTTACAAACATTTGGCATACAAACTGAACAGATGAATTAAGTTGATTTCCCTTCAATATTTCAATGTTTACAATGAATAAATACTTTGGTAACAAAAAGACATATATTACTTGTCAAATGTATCCATCTACAATTGCCAAATGAAAATACCAAAAGACCCTAGAATAAGTAGTAGCTGAGATGACATACTTTTTGGCTTTGCTTTTTTCGGATTTTCTTTTTCGGACTGCTTTTTCGGATTTGCTTTTTCGGCTCTGCTTTTTCAGACTGCTTTTTCAGATCTGCTTTTTCGGCTCTATTTTTTCGCTTTGCTTTTTCGAATCCGCTGCGAAAACTGAAACCTTTCTCCTTGCCAACTGATGTCAAAAATTATATGCACGGGCTGAACAAAAATCACTGAATATTGTCTCTCAATTAATCACAAATGAATTGTCTGAATACCAATTCCTCCACTCCCAACTAGGGTTGATATCTCACAACCGAAATTGGCACCTTAGAGTCTTCAAACCCTCAGGCAAGTATGCAAGCACTAAGGCTCTCAACACAATAGATGAATATGCAACTCAAGATGTGTAAAATGACCCCCCAAAGGCTCCTTATAAAGATTTCACAAGCAACTCCAAGAAGCTTCTAGAGGAATCCAACACTTTATTCTTTAAGTGACTTTTTGATATTTTATTATATTAGTCACTTTAATATTAAATCAATTAAATATAAAGTTACTTTTTAATATTTCATTGTTTAGTAACCTTATAAGTAATTAATTTAATATATCTTTTCCCCATTATTTCTTCCTTTTTAGCCTCCGGGGAAAATAAAGGCTAAAATAAAATAAGTAGCTGGTGCCTGTCAAAAAGGGGACATTACAGAGAGAGGCTATCATTATGACTAGAGAACTAGAATTTCTACTGTGGTAGTCAGGGTTTAGCATGTAGACCATAGCCCGCTGAAATTAATTAGATCCATGAATCTGTTTGCAAAACCTTGGAGCAGACCATAAGCACCATTTTATGGATTTCGAGGAAGAGGGTAAAAGAAAACCAAGTGGGCTGGAGAGAAATAGGCCTTTGAGCTGCACATTCATGTTGTAGACATGTAAAATAGAGTATACCTGGGTGGACAACTGAGTTAAATGAGGGATGGCAAGGAGAAAAATGGAGATAAGATTTGAAAAATAAGTTTGTTTTCCGTGCATTTATTCATCCTTTTTCATTTATTGTAATGCATTTTTTCCAATGCCTTTAAAATTATCACTTGTTTATTGTGCCATACTCCATTTCTTGGGGTTTAAAAGTTCACACTTCCAAAAATATTTATATTTGAAATTATTTCATGTTCCACTAAACATGTCCAAAACAATTATTTCCCTTTGTGAATACAACCAAAAAATGCCTATAATAAAAAAATGTAAAGATATTGATATATGTTTGAAGTTCTGCAAAGCACATTAAAAATAACACTAGCTCTTAATTCTCATTATGTCAATATACAAACTATGTTATGCAAATTCATGCAATTCAACTATTGTTATAAAGTAAAGATAAAGACTGCGCAACAAAACAAAATCTAAACTTACTCTGAAAGATAAGATAACACCAGGTTCTAGAACAGCCCCAGCTCAATATACAAACTATTTTATGCAAATTCATGCAATTCAACTATTTTTATAAAGTAAAGATAAAGACTGCGCAACAAAACAAAATCTAAACTTACTCTGAAAGATAAGATAACACCAGGTTCTAGAACAGCCCCAGCCCTAACAACAGCCCCATCGCAAACAATTGCATATTTTAGGGAAGCATTGTCCTGGATTGTCACGTTGTTCCAAATATAACAACCTTCTATAAAAACGTTGGAACCAATAGTGCATCCTTTACCAATAACAGAATCGGCAATTGTGCAATAATCACCAACGATTGTACCCTCTCCCAGCATTGTTGTCCCACCAATTGCTGCAGATCGGGATTGCACCACACCTAAAAAATATATTACAGTAATAAATAATGAAGATGTAACCCACTGAAATTAAAAGCCACAAACTATCATTATAATCTGATCGTCCAATTTTCAGACAAATTTACAGTAAACATAATTCCCCAGCACTCAAATAAGTTTCAATGTAGAAGGGAGATAATACAACAATAAAATGCAACCAGATAGCTAAATATCTATTATAGATTGAAATTATAATGTGTCAATTTACTAGATAGTGACTTAAAACTAGAAACGATTACAATAATAAATATTTTTCATGAATTGGAAATAGTAGCAAGTTCCCCAGAAGTGTAGAGACCCTCAATGAGAAAAAAACAGGCTGTTAGGACTCTGGAAAAGACGCAACATTTTCTAATTTCAGCATGATTTGAAATTTCACTAAACAAGATTATAATTAGTTATCAGCAGATATATAGTGAGTACAAGCAAGCAGAAGAAAGACTGCAATGATAGAAGTTGCAAGATCAAGCAATATACCTTTCATGATGGTTCCCACGAAAATATAAGAACAGCAATAAAAAGAGACACTAGGCTTTCCGATGTACTGACCCTGAATGGAAATTAGTATTTTTTTAAAAAGAGTTTAACAGTAGGCAAAAAATCATATATTATAGTTTACCAAACAAAAAAATTAGAAGGCAAGCAGAAAACTTACTTACAGTGGAGACAGTTAAAAGAATTAGAAGTTAAACCACAACAAAATATTTTTTGGTATAAGTCAAAGAAAAGAAGTATAGAATAAGATAAATTAATAATGTCCAACAAGAGACCACCAAAAGGGTCTAACGGACTGAAAGTTACAACAAAGAAACAGAAGCAAAAGGGACACAAAACGGTGCCCAGGTAAATAACTAACTACCAAAACCAAAGAGCCAAGAGAGGCACCACCAAGACGCCGAGAGTGGTAGAAAACAACCAACAATAGTCAATCGGCCAATGAGATGTATCCCAAAACCGAAGGGTAGCCACCAGGCTGAGAGGGGATCCGAGACCATCTCCGAGTAACACTGGGGGTGGAGGGTTGTCACCCATGCATATGATCTCTATGAGGTCTCATGGATCTGGAATGAGCAGGAGTAGACTAGCCCAATGAATGATCAATGCCTCCAGCGAGGGCAAGCAGCAGAAAGAAGGAAACAATAAGCCGATCATAACCATGTCTCGAAGGAGACTAAAACTGCAAAGTGTCATCAGGATAATGCGTAGCCTCATAAAGGTAAAGCACCAAGCACTGTTGGTCAGTGTATCTGAAGAAAGAAGCGAAGAACAAGCAGTCCCCAAAGAGACAATGCAACCTCTGTTGTCAGTAAATGTATAATGTAGCCGACGAGTAGAATAGTATCCGGACGGGCGCGTGACGCTTGAGTCACCCCTTTGGAAAGGTATATGTACACGTCCGAGATGGACTTTGGAATCATCATAGATCATTGTAGTCATTGTAATCGGATTGTAATCATCAAGTGCATACATGAATAAAGTACCTGTTCTGAATTGAATCGTGTTATACATGTGTTAACTTCTTACCCTATGCGGTAAACATTTGGCGCCATTGCCAGACGTACCTGGAATGAACGAATGATATGAAGATTAATGCCGAATTTGTCAAACAAAGATCGGAATAAGGTGAAAGATTAGAATGAACTAAGTACAGCACAAGAAATTTTAATTTTAACACAGCAAGCCGAACGCAAACAGAGACTTCAGCAAATTGCCGAGGGGTACCGAAGGGGTGAAGAGGCACAGACGAAGGGAGCGCACTCACCTAGTAGGCTGAGGAGTGCCGAGGAATTGCTGGAAGAAACTCGACAACGCTTGAATTTGGTGGAGGAAACAAGGGAAGAATTCCTTAGCCTGTATACGCCGAGGGGAGAGTGTCCGAACGGAAAGGAAGCAACTCGCACGGCTCGGAGTGCCGAGGGAGCACGAGCATGGAGGGATCTCTTCGTTCCCGACACACCACACGAACGAATACAGGCGGAGAATAGAACGTCACTTGAAGACTTTTCACCAGACAACGCAGTTGTTGGAAACAAGACTATTGTCCAGAACAGCGCGGAAGTCCAGAATAGCGCGGGAACACAAAATAGCGCGGGAGTCCAGAATAGCGCGGGAACACGGAACAGCGTGGCAACACAGAACAGCGCGGGAGTCCAGAACAGCGCGAGAGCACAGAACTGCGCAAGAGCTCAGAACAGCGCGGGTACACAAGTACCTCAGAATCCAAGACAAGTAACGATGGCTGGCCCTAAAGAAAAGTTACCCAAGTTTCACGGTGATGGTTCAGTAGACCCTATCAGACATTGTAAAACGTGTGAAACCATATGGATGGCAAATGGTGTGACAGATGAGGATGATTGGGTAAGACAATTTCCAGCGACCCTACGGGGTGTGGCGATAGACTGGTTTTCTAACACTAGTCCTCAGAAACTTAATACATGGGAGAATGTTAAAAAAAGAATTTATAGCAGAATTCAGATTACTCCGAGATGATAATGAAATAGTGGCAGAAATCTACAGCACCAAACAAGGAAAGAATGAGACAGTCCGAACCTATGCCAGGCGACTAAAAGAATTGATCGGAAAGATGGAGAGTCAACCAACGGATGGGTTGAAAAAACGGTGGTTCGTGGAGGGGCTACGGCCGGCTCTTAAAAAGAAAATGAAGATTGTACCACCGTCATCGTACACCGATGCATATACTCGTGCCATGGATTTAGAAAGCGAACAGAAGACGAGTAAGAAGAAGAAACATAAGTCCTCTAATTCAGATGATTCATCCTCGGAGAGTAGTAGTAGTGATGAGGAATCAAACAAGAAGGTGAAAGCGCTACAAAAAGACATGCTGCGGATGATGAAAGAATTCAAAAATTTGAAAAAGAATCCAGATACAATAAAAGGAGAACTATGGTGTACAGATTGCAAGGAGGACGGTCATACGAAAGGTTCATGCCCGAAGAAGCAGTTTTGTGACATTTGCCAGGTGGCGGGGCATTCCCTGAAAGAGTGCCCATTTAACTTGAAAACAAAAGGACACCAGCAAGTGTTACTAACACAGGAAGCATCGAACAATAGCAACAACGCGGGCAATGATGCAACTTCAGGTGGATATCGAAACAATAATAGACGCGGAAGGGGTGGAAACAATAACAATAACAATGAAGGCCAGAGTAGAATACAATATGATGCGAGTGGACGACCGATGATACAATGTCGAGCATGTAATCTTTGGGGTCACTTCGCGAGGGACTGTACTACGAAGGAGACGCCGCAGCTACTGTGCAGATGGTGTGGTCCAGGGGACCATGAAGATTCAAAATGTCCAAAGCAAAGCATAAATTTATTAAGTATTGAAACATGTTATGAAAACGTGTTGGCAATCACGCGGGAGCAGGCGAGGAAGGCAAAATATCCGAATGCAGAAGAAGAGAAGGAGAGGTTATAAAAAGCCCGAACAAAGATAGAGAAGCAAATGAGAGCGGAGAAGTCACAAGTAAAAGACACTACTGAAACTTCAAAAACAAACTTGGCAGAACAAGAAATGGTGAAATAGATAATGAAAAGGAAGTACCAATTAAATCAAATGATCTTCTTCTCACCATGCCACAGTTACGTACGGCTATCATAAATATGACACCATCCTCGAGAGTGAAAAAGGAAGCAAAGGATAGTAAGGAAACAGCCACGGCAGCAGCAACAGATCCGATGTTACTAGCACTTATGATAGGTAGACATCCAGCAGTGGTGGAGATGGGCATTCTGGGTACGGTGCTAACAGATACAATAGTAGACGGACGATCGGGAGTGAATGTGATGCTGGAAGATATCTGGAAAAAACTTGGACAACCAACACTATGGCCACCCACCTTTCAGTTACTTACAACAGATCAACATGGGATAAAACCCTTGGGCACTCTAATGGCGCAGCCGGTAACAATTGGGACACAACCATTTTTACTGGATTTTGTAGTTATTCCATTAAAGAGAAGATGGTATGATGCCATCCTAGGATGGGGGTGGCTGGTGCAAGCTAAGGTAAAGCATGATTGGAAAAGGAACACCCTGTCAATGGAGAAAGGAGGTAGGAGATTTATAATCGATTTGCATACACAGATGGTAGGAGAAGAAGCCGCGTCGTCGGACTCAGAAGGCGGTGGCGAGAGTGATGACGAAGGGAAAAAGAGGATGGAACCAGATGATGAAGGGGTGCTGAGAATAGGAGGGTCAACTGATGACGACCTAGATTCAGTAAACAGATTGCTACATTGGCAAATGGAAGATTATGAGGTCTTTCCGAGCTGCAATATTTTGAGTATCGAGGAAGGAAAAGAAGGCCATGAGTTTCCGAAGGAGTACAGTGAACTGAAGGAGAGAGAAGCGCAGGTGGATGAAACACCTGCCCATACGTTCAGTAAAGATAAACCAATAAAGTATGAAGAGCCGATAGTGAAAACAATGAACTTGGGTGATGAGGAAAATCCGAAGAACATTCTTGTAGGAGATGATTGGAACCCAGTATTGAAGGCGGCAGCATTCAAAATATTCATGGAGTATAAAGACGTTTTTGCTTGGACGTATAAGGACTTGAAAGGAGTACCACCAGAACTATGTGTCCATTGGATACCATTAATCGAAGGCGCGGTACCAGTACGGAAGAGATCGTACCGAATGAACAAAAACTATGCAGCGCGGGTCACGGAAGAGATTGATAGGATGTTGGAGGCCGGTATCATCTTTAAAGTTCAGACAAGTGAGTGGGTATCACCGATTGTGATATCCTTGAAAAAGGATACGACACAGATAAGAATATGCGTGGATTTTCGATGTTTGAATGCCGTAACAATTAAAGACCTGTTTCCAATACCGTTTACAGATAGCATTCTGGAGGAAGTGGCAGGGCATGAAATTTACTCATTCATGGACTGATTCTCAGAGTATAATCGAATATCCATCGCTGAGGAGGATAAACTAAAAATGACATTCATTGTCGAGGAGGAAGTATATGCATATAACAGGATGCCATTCGGATTATGTAATGCTCCGGCGACTTTCCAAAGGATTATTCTACATATATTTGATAAGATGTCTGTTGGAAATTTTAAGGCATTCTTGGGCATATAGTTTGTAAACAGGACTAAAGACGGATCCAGACAAGGTCCGCGTGATCTTAGAGATGCCACCCTCGACGGATGTGTTGGAAGTGAAGTCGTTTCTAGGGCACATCGGTTATTATCAAAGATTTATTAAAAACTATGCAAAATTTTCTTATCCACTGGACAAACTCACCTGCAAGGGTGAACCTTAGAGATGGGAGGCTGAGCAGAACGAAGCCTTTGACGGATTGAAGACAAGGTTGGCTACGGCTCCGATTTTGGCCTATCCAAATTGGGATAAAGAATTTCATGTCCATGTAGATGCCTCAAATTATGCCATCGGAGCAACACTGGCGCAAATTGGCGACCACGGGTTGGACCATCCAGTGTACTTTGCAAGCAGATTGTTGTCAAAAGCGGAGAGAAATTACAGTACCACGGAGCGAGAAGTGTTGGGGATGGTATATGCAGTACAAAAGTTTAGACACTACTTGTTGGCTACTCCATTTGTGTTCTACGTAGATCATTAGGCATTACTCTACTTGGTCAATAAACCGATTATTCAAGGAAGAATAAGCCGATGGTGGTTATTATTACAGGAGTTCACATTTAAGATTGTGGTACGGCCAGGGAAGAGTCATGTGAGTGCAAATCACCTATCAAGAATAAAATCGGGGGAGCCACCTGAAGGAGTTAATGATGATTTTCCAAATGCGCAACTTTTTCATGTTACAGCACTACCAGCCTGGTACACGCATTAGAGAATATCTATCGACGGGGCAATTTCCAAGCGACATGTCACCAAACGAAAGACGAAAATTGGTGCTGAGAAGTTGGACATTTCAATTAATTAATGGCCTACTGTATAAAATGGGACCAGATCAGATTCTAAGATGGTGTGTCCTCGAGGAGGAAATTCCGAAAGTACTGACGAAAGCACACGAAGGCCCAACGGGAGAACACATGAGGCCGGATACTACTGCGTAGAAGATACTGTTGGCAGGGCTATGGTGGCCAACTGTATGCAACGACGCCAGGGAGGTTGTTGCGTGTGATACATGCCAACGGGCCGAAAAACCACTGAAGAGAGATTTTATGCCTTTGAATCCCTCGCACGCACAGGAGCTTTTTGAGAGGTGGGGATTGGATTTTATTGGACCATTGAAGGTGAGTAAAACAAGGTGCCGATACATCGTGGTAGCTATGGAGTACTTAACTAAATGGGTGGAGGCACACGCATTACCAGACAATTCTACAATCAGCGCAGCAAAATTTTTATATGAACAAATTATTACAAGGTACGGCATCCCACTCCTATTGACAAGTGATCGTGGAGGACATTTTGTGAACCACGTTATTAGAGTGCTCACTACTGACTTCAAAATTTACCATTCATTGTCAAGCCCGTACTACCCAAGGGCTAATGGATAGGCAGAAGCAACGAACAAGATTCTGGTAGGAGTGATTTATAAATCCTATGCAGTTGAGGGAGAAGACTGGGAAGAGAAGTTACCATCTTCTTTATGGGCGTACCGCACTTCATATAAGGTAACTACAAGACATACCCCGTTTCAGCTAATGTACGGATAGGAGGCAATGGTGCCAACAGGAATTCATGATACCAAGTTTAAAGCTAGCGATCGAGAATAAACTAGGCGACATGGAGAGCTTACGGGAGAGACTGTACAATTTGAACAAACTCGATGAGCGGCGGTTGCAGGCGCAATGGGCCATCGAAGTTACACAAACAAGGAGGAAGGCGTGGCATGACAAGCACCTAAGATCGAACAACTTTCAACCCAGTCAGTTAGTACTGAAGTATAATGGACGAAATGAAATAAGGCCTGGGAAATTCAAAGTTAAATGGGTTGGACCGTATAAGATACTGGAAGTTGGATATAACGGAGCAATTAAATTATGGACACTGGACGGAAAAGAAATACCAGATGTCGTAAATGCATCAAAGTTGAAAAGGAAGGATCCTCCGTGTGCAAGGAAGTGAACGAAGAAAAGATGCCTGTAAATAATGTACATATGTATAATATTAAAGCCGAATATAGTTAAAATATCAAGTGATAAACTGTAAAAGTATGAAGTGATAAAATGAAACATGAAGCATAAAACGTATTGGAATTCTGGAGGAACAAAAGCCTGTAGTATGACTATAGAAAACATCATCAGATGAAAAGTATGCAAAAAATGGAGCAAAATAACAAAATAATAATAAAGGGAGAAAATTTTAATAAAGTGAGTTCAGAAAGAATTGAAAAGGAGTCCTTAATGACTGTATGGCCTTCCTTTATGACCGTACGGACTCGAGCTTTGTAATGCAAAGTTAAAAATATATATATATATAATACTATACTACCTTAAAGTAATAAAGTTGTAAATTATAAAAAGAAAGGACCGTACGGCTGTTGGTGTCTGAAGAAAACTAAGAAAAGACCGTACGGCCCCTGGGAGACTATAAAAGAAGACTGTACGGTCAGACCCAGTATAGAAGAGTGAAATGAAAGACCATACGGCCCTTGGAGACTATTAACAGACCCAACACAAGAGAACTAAATGGAAGACCATACGGCTTGAGAGGAGACATAGGGAAGCTAAATGGAAGACCGTACGGCCTGAGAGAGACACAGGAAAGCTAAATGGAAGACTGTACAGCCTGAGAAGTGTAACTTTGTCTCGACCAAGCCTCTGTCACAAAGCTGGAAAATCCGATCACTGCAGTCAATCTAGTGATTGGTTTGGATCTGAAGCTAATGAGAGTCCACCCCGGAGGAGCCAAGTGGGATATGCCAAGCATGAGTCCATCGCCATTCAATGTAGGAAGGACGCACAATGATCCCACCCTGAAGGTCAATGTAGTGCTTAGTATAAAAGGCCATCCTAGGACAGAGTCATCCCCCTAATAGATCTAGGATATGTGGATATATCTCCTGTAAATGTCCATCCTAATGTGCTCGTTCAACTTCGACGAGGTAGAGGAGATAAGAAAGGACATTTAGAGAGTACCGGAATGGAGGGAGACTGTCAATCTCAATGCCAATAGAAGCAAGAAGAGTTGAAGCCTGAGCCTGAGCATACCAACTTCAACTAAGTAAGGAGGAGATATGAAGGGACATTTAGTGAGTATTGGAATGGAGGGAGACAGTCAATCTAAATGCCAATAGAAGAAAGAAGAAAGAAGAGCAGAGGCTTGACCATGCCAACATTAGGCCTGACTAGTAGGATTGGTCACTGTGATCGCCTCTGAGGATCGATACGCCAAGTAAGAATATATGTTCCAACCCTCAGCTGAGTTGGGAAACCCCTAAAGTCAATGAAGGAACCAAGTCAATTCATAAATGGTCTCAACCATGAAGAGGTGAGCACCAAACTCGTCCAAAACGATACTAGTAAGGGTAGTCTGGTGGCACCTGATGTTGCGATGAAGGAGGGCTTGAACACACTCAACAAACGTCAAGTCGGAAGCGAAGGAGGGGCCCCAAACCACAAAACTATAGAGAACAGTCAATCTGATAAAAGAAACCATGAGGGACATCTTAGTCATGGTGTCTTGGAAGTGGTGTCAGAAACACTGCCGCTCAAGCAAAGCAAGGGAGCCCAAACCTTTGTTCACCCAGGGTGGAATGGTCAATCTCACACTATATATACCCTCTAATGAAATTTAAATATCAAACCATAAATGAATAATCAAAGGGATAATAGATCGAATAACTAGATAAATAAAATAAATATACACATCAAATGTATTAATTGAGTTGTCAAATTATATAAAAGATAACTTACACTTGACATCAATCAAAATATTAGCTTACTATAAAAAAACATATGTTTATCAATAAATAATATGATATGTTTGATACTAAATAATAAATAATCCCTAAATAACTAATGTAATAATAATAATAATATCCTCCACATTATTAATTATCCTATCCCTACAAACAAACATGGGGTCTATATATCTAACCCCCCCCCCCCCCCCTGTTGATTATAATGGGTCGCAAACTTTTAAATAAAAGTCTTAGGCAGTATATATAGCCTGTGACACCCCAACCAAATGGGGCATGGAGAGGAGCATGGAATGTAAAAGAGAAGAAAAAAATATAGATTAATATTACTCAAACTTTACAACCCAATCCACAATCAAGAAAAAGGAGAATAAAATAGAGTTGGATCGAGATAAAATGTTATAGAATACCCCCCGATCGGAAGAATAAATAACATGAAGACACGTCATCGCAGACTTAAGGGAAGAATGGAGAAAAACATATAGAAAACAATGCTTGAGAGGTATTAATAAAAGTTTGAAATGGCAAATAATAAGAAGAAATAACATTGAGAGGAGAAACGAATAAATGAGATGGCACATGGATTGCATGAAGAATAATTGCCACAGAAAAATATAAATGCATGTTATTTATATAGTATTTCTTTAAAGAAGCAAAATTAAATAAAATGAAAAAGGGTGGAATTAGAAAACGAGTCAAAGTAATACTGACATTTGTAAGGCCCACCTAATATGGAGCTTGAAACCTGAAATTGTAGAGAGGAGGACATGTAAGGTACATGATATAAAGGTAAGTATTTTATTAATTAGAAATGTTGCTTTTATTTGTTAAAGAAGTTTACTATATTACTTCTCTTTTATATTATTATATATATTTATATAATGATGTTAATGAAATATGTGATAGAGTATAATTATATTTATTTAAGAATGGTATTTATAAATTTGAGCTGGTCAATTTGTACAAAGAGGTACCCAATATATTTTCTAATGAAAGAAGTAAATTATCAAATGCTCATGGTGCCAATGCAGGAAGTGAGATCCTCGTATGAATGGCTATTGTGCATGTGCGAGAGATGAGTAACCCTGTATGAATAGCTAGATGAGAAATGGACATGATTGTGTCTGTCTATTGGACTGACACCATGGAGATTAAGGGAAACTTTATCATGGAGTATGTGAGGCATTAAGGTCTCCATCTGACCACCATGACTAGGATTAATAGACAATCTCCATGTGCCAGAATATTCTGATGATATCAACATATGCATATGTGATTGACCTTGGATAGAGGATGTCCCATCCGAGAACAATCTTAAGGGTTGCACTACAAGGAGGACGGTGGAATAACTAAGGGTTAGGGAACCCAATCTGTAGACGCCTTTAAGATTGGGGGTTAAGATAGAGGATAGAATAGTGTAAATTTTTTTATTCTTACTATGATTCTAAGATTTATTTTGCAGGTATTTCTTGTCCCAAACCAATCCTACTAGTGGGGACATTACACAGCCAAAAGGCATTGGAGACCCTCAAGGGAGGAAGCCACAAGAACCACGTTGTCAGCAAAAAGGATGGATATCAAGGCTCAGTACAAATAGCAGCCATCATTACGAGCGAGAAGTCCTTGACGAAAGCCTTGAGCTCCTCAATCTAGATGCTAAATAAAGTGGCAAAAAGCAGGCAACCCTACTTCACCCTAATAGTGCTTTGAATAGGTTCAAAGAATCCCTAAGGAGTCCTAAACCAGCCAACTACATGTTCATATAATCTCACAATACTAGTCAAGAAAATCTCAAGAGTTCCGATATCTTGAAGTCTCTGAATAAGGTCACCTAAACAACACAGTCAAAGGCTTTGCGAAAATCCACAAAGAAGCAGTACACTTTCATCTAGCAACGTTGGGCCTCCTCAATGATAGCACAAAGAATCAAGATGTGGCCCCATAGTCTCAAAGTTTGTCCTGAAATTGGCTCTACCTCTCGCCTGAAAGTGTTGTCTGTCGAGTTCCCTAAAAAGAATAGTGTTCAAAACGGTGGAATAGAGTTTAGCAAAGGTCTCCCAACCATGATGGTTATGTAGCTATCAAGGTCCAAAGCCAACCCACCTTTGTGAATCAAATGGACGATGTGTCGTAACCAAGAGGAGGGGAAACTAGTACAAACAACTCTATTAAAGAGCACAATGAAGACAAAACCCAAGACCGAGATACCCATCTTGAAGAGTTCCACCTGGAACCCTTCCTCATTAGCTACCTGCTACTGCACATGGATCTAATAGCCTCACAAGTGTTGGGGAAGGTAAAGAGATGGCAATAGGAAGTGAGGGTGGAGTGGATGGGGGGCTGATCTGAAATATCATAAAGGGTGGAGGTGCGAGAGGCAAGCGATCAAAGATCCATAGTGGAGGGGCCGCGGGCGTAACAAGGGAAAAGGGTATGCTGAAAGACCAAGGGGGACAAGAAGAGGGAGGCATAGAGGGACCTTCATTGTAAGAGGAAAAATAAGTGCTTCTTATGAGGAAGAAGGCTATAAGAGGAGTCTCAACTGGGGAAACAAAAGGGTTTGGGAGGATAAAGAGGTGCGAACCAAGCGGTGGAAGGACTTTCACTTATTGTTGAACCAATGGCTCAATCGCAAGATCAGGAGTAGTGGGCACTGCAGGAGGAGGTGATGTGGTGGGGGAAGGAGAGGATGATGGACTCCTAAATGGCAGTACCTAGGTGATCAAACATGGCAAAGGCGCAAAAGGTATCAATGAAGAGCGACTAGGGAAGAGATAGCCTGAGGTGTTAGGTGAAAAGGTCACAATCACCATCAGCAAAGGAAAAACTCGTAAAAGTGGGAGGTAGCACCAAGGAGGGATGATGCAGGTAGTAGGAGGTGCTAAGGGTGAGGTTGAGAAGGGAGTGATCGGCTAGGGGGAGACAGGAGATGCAGAACAGCTAGCGAAGGGGATACAAGACATGCAAGAGAGGGTATAGTCCACCAAGTTCGCACCACCACAATGGGGCAAACATGTGAAGAGACCGAATCATGGAAAGCAAGAAAGCTCGTTCAAAATCACTAAGTTCAAAGACTCACATAACTGTAGTAAGTGACGACCATATCAAGTCAGTGAGCCATCACTATCATCGGAGAGGCATTGTAAACCTAGAGAATCAGGATTTGACTCTATACTGCAAACTAAATCAGTCACTCGATCATGGAGGGGTATCTGTAAACCTCTAGTGCACACCTTGAAGTCCCCCAAAATAATCATGTTGCCCATAGCCGAAAAATTGTTGATACAATCTTGCAAGTCAACTTAGAGGTCCCTCTCCTCAAAACTATGGATAGCATAACATGAAGTGGCCGGCAGAAAATAGCAAACTACAATGAAGATGTCCCTGGTAGAAGAGTACTCCACTCTACGATGGATCCACAAGAATCTAGTGAAGTTGTCAGAGTATATAAGTGAAGTCACACTGGGGAGGTGATCCCTGACAAAGCAAGCGACCCTACTGGACCCCATCACCCCACCCAGGAACCTAACCTCATCTCTGAAAGCAGACAACCACTAAAATTTGGGATACCAAGAAGAGGGCAGATAGGACTCTCATGAGTCTCGACAACCAAAGCAATGTCAAAAGAACCAATAACATCTGAAAGAAGCCCAACAAGGACTATGGGGTAACATTGTCATTCCAATAATAGATGCGCATGGAACCATGAGGTGTCACCCACATGCCCAACTACCACTACAGGCATCATTTGACCAAAGAGGCTTCACTCAACTCCCATCTGGGTGGAGGAGAATCACCAATGACAGCTCTTAGGATCCTAAAGATAGCCCACTTAACGACCCACCTAGCCTCGGCAACTTGACCCTGTGAGCGCTTTAATTCTGACACCTATGATTTAATAAGATCCTTGCCAAGGTATATCATCGTGGGAAGAGAAGAGAGCTTGCTCCATACCCTAAGAACCCACATACGATCAACAAGTGTAAGAAACCTAAGGAAAAGAGTACCATCATGTCTAATCCACACTTTATTGAGTGTAGTATCTGTAATATCTAGTTGATCGCTAAGACAGGAATATCCTATAGGGAAAGGTTCAGCGGAGGAGGGAGAAAGACCCCAAACCCACAAGTTGAGTTCATGAGCCCGTCACTCATCGGCCAATCTAACTTGGACAAGTTCCTCAACCCCCAAGAGTGGTACGGAGCTGGAGCTAGAGCATATGCAAACAAAGGCCCAAGATTTCAACTGCTGCTCCATTTCAAACACAAGGGTAGACTGTTTACAAACAAGCTCAACCTGCTGGTCTACATCTCATTCCAGTTGCATTAATTTTACAAAGTAGAATTTGGATTCCTCTAGACCTTCTATATATAAAGATCAGTTGGCAATATAGTCAAGTGTGTTTAGCCACTTTCCACCCAAGGTAGACTTAAAACTCTACTAACAAAGGCATTCGTTCAGCCCTTGACACCAATAGTTTCAAATAAGTTCAAACCTCCACAAGAGAAAGTGGCAAGAAAGTGATTTTGAAAAATAGGATTTGCTAGATACATTTGCCTCAAGTTCATCTGGTACAACGCCACACAAAGATCAAATAAGATGGGGCATGACTTGATAATCAAGAAACATATTATGTGCTACCAAAAAGCGAGGTTGGGGAGTACTGACTATTTTGAACAAAAATAATGGAGTCATATAGTCATGATAACCTGCATATTATGTTTGTATAGTGCTTGCTAAAGCAAAAAAATATTCGATAGCATCTGCAACCACTTTGAAAGAATGATCAGACAATGTTTCTAATAGCTCATAGGCTATTATAGGTGGGCATTTCACTACAAATCTGTCTGACACTTTGAAACAGCTAGTTGTTTTTTGGAAGTGGATTGCAGTTTTCAATCATGTGCGCATTTTCTGTTTCAATCTCGTGATCAAATAATATTTACAAGTTCTCAGAATCAAATTACATTTACAAATTAATATAATATCTAAGCAATTTGTTCTTATTCTAGAAAGACCTCAGCTTAGATCAGAGCAGAAGAGAGAAGCACCTAGTTGTTAATCATCTTCCAAAGTGTAAGCGTATTGACAAACCTATGGTGCTAGATGGCACCAGATATATTCGATTATTTTACTAAGATTTTCCATGAAATGACAAACTTGTTTCACTTCTATGGTAGACAAAACAATTGCAATAACAGAAAGTTCGATTAAAACTTCCTGCAAAGCCCCAGGAGTATTGGAGAGTGATGAAACACAAAAGTGTGGATTTAAGGCTTTACTGCAAGCCTTGCTGATTATTGTATCGGAAGAAGACTTGGCCAAGCTTGCAGAGGCAATTGTGGCGGGGCTTGTGTTGAAAAGGCTGCCAATTGTGTCGAGGGGCATGTAAAACTGCTGAGCTCTGTAAAGGGCAAAAGTTTGGCACTCTTTAGCAACACCTTTGCAGAGGTGCCTGGAGCTCTCATTGTGAAAATTGTCGCAATCTTCATTGTATTCCTAAGAATACACTTGCTGAGCCATTATTTGGGCTCCTTAGTTGCCTATTATCAAAACCCCTGACCAAACAGGAATTATTACTGTGCCCATAGCTAATTCAACTGAAACGAACCTCTGTTCTCTTTTTACATGAAAGCCTCACTCATTAAGTTGGATTTTTGTGCAATAAATATCATTGCAAGAAAATTAAGGTCAGGTCCTCTATGCATCTGAAAATCAAGGTCAATAAATATGTCGGAAAATTGAAGGCAACCATTGAAAGTCCTATGTCACCTTATGACTGAGGCAGACATTGACTCCAGCTATGGAGAACAGGCGACAAATAACTCTACTTGTTACACACATTTTTGAAGTCTCTTCAACTTTTTCAACATACGTTTGGTTTGTGAAAGGTAAATTCAGGTTATTTTAGGTTGAAATAAGCTTTTAAAAATAAAAAATTAGAGAATTACATAGTACATGAATCAGCATAAGGCATCTATTTCGGATTTAAAGAATGAAGACGAAGAATGCGCACAAGAGGAGGCCAATTCTGTAGAATGCCATTCTTAGAGTCGGATATGAAGTTTTCATTGTGGCTATTATTCAGCACCAACAGACTTATATAAAACTACTCATATTGTTTTTTTTCTCTCTGTTCTTCCTCGAGCTTTTGCATGCCACTGGAATTTTATGTTGTAATTGATTCTTCTAATTTTATCTTCCCCTGCTCTACACAACCAGTTTAGCTCGAGCTAAAATTAGATTTTATGGTTGCTTTTATTGGTTTGCATTATGATTTTATTTAACAAGCTTTGTTGTGTCATTGTTAGCCCCTGCCTTATATAAGGCATAATGTTCCCGAAAAAACAGGAAAAAAGAAAACACAGGCAATAACACACGTGTCCAAAAGTATCTCTGCAATCCTTGTCTTCCTATGCAACTACACTGTTGTTCAACTGTTTTAAAACTTATGATTTAATTTATGATTTCTTTTCATGACAATTGACAAGCTTTATACTTTTTCCTGGAAAAATGTTTAAGACAGGTGGTTAAATTAAATTCCAGCCTCCAACGCCAATATTATAAGCAAAAGTTACTAACGTTTATCGTCAATAGTACATTATGGAGCTTGCAAATTTGAAGGCTTTCATCAAGTAATATGAGTAGAGATTTTAGCAATAAAGTTGTTATATCACAATTTGTATACATGTTCAGCAATATTTCAATGTTTTTATTTTAAATTTTTAATAGTAAGCTTTATTTTTTAAAGTGAGTTCTCTAGATATATTCAAAACTTGAGAACTTGTACAGGTTGGAGCTAATTGTATAAAGAATTGTAAAATAGAGGAACTTTATACAAAAATAAAATTCTAAAAAAATTCTATTATTTGACGGGCATTTTCTTATGGAATTTTTAGCTTGAGGAACTTAGGTTATCTTTATCTTAATTAATAGTATTGATCAATTTCTGAAAGTACCATTTAGTGGAATTGGAGATTCATGAATATTTAATATTTTAATTTATAGGCAATTATCTTAAATTTTATCTTTAAATGAAATTATTCATATAATTTTCTTATATAGACAATAAAAAATTCATTCTATGACATGTAGTTCTTGCCCGTTATTTTCCCCTTCATTTTTATTCTGCTTTACTTTTTAAATGTGATATTTTTGTAAAGCTGAATTAAAGCCTCCATATCTTTAGGCTTCCTTTATATATAATATATAAATGATATATAGATATATTTGATATAAGATTCTATTAATTTACCTTGATCTTAGTAGACCTAACCTCTAATCTTGATTGAAAATTAAAAACTTGGTGAAGATTTTTTATATATTTCATTTTTTTTTTTCCAATTTCAAGAGTAAAAAAATTCAATAAATTTATTTTTTTATATATACATATATTTTATTTATTTTTCTAATGTACAAAATCAAAGAGCTTTCTAAAAAAAATACATTGAATTTTCTCTATTAAAAACTATATTATATTTTATGAACATGAACATTGTTATAAATATATTTTAAAGTATAATTAAACTTACAAATGCATAATTATTTGTTATTGTTAGAAAGGTTAATCTTTCCTTGGATGTATTAATTGGAATATTCCAAGGGTCCCTAAATATAGTTTGTCCTCTTGTACACATGTGGAGGACATGTCATTGTTTGTCCTTTATTCCACATGTAAGGACAACTCTTGTTTATTTCTTTATTTAGTTTATCCTCCTTAAGAGGATTGTGACACTTTGCACACACCTATTATGAATGTGGCATTCATAGAAATGGGAGTTACAAATGCAACTCTTTTCTCATCTCTATATAAGAGATGCTCCTCCTTCTTTCTTCTTCACTCTTAGCACTTGATGTTATTGTATTGAGCTACTTTTGCTCCAACACTCTCTCTCTCTCTTCTCTAGGCATTTGCCTTCATTCATAATACTCACAAGGGGTTTTCTTTGCTTTCCCCTTATAAATCCTTGTCTCCATTGTTGAACCATCTTGGTGTATGCTCTTGGAGTTTGCTTATCTTATGGTAACATTGTTTCACACTTAACTTACTTGGATTGTTTCTCGTTCCTTGCTCAATATTGTTTCTTACAGTTATTTTATCTATTTTATAGTTAAATGATATATAGCTATTTATGCATTATGCCTAGTAACAGCTTAAAATTTAAACTTATTGTCAGTTTGTAAAATATGTGATAAATCTATTAAAATAAATTTATTTATTTTTTAAATTTGGTCACCTCATATAATTGTGCACTCATTGGAGATGCATTCTCAATCTCTCATACAAATATTACAGTAGCTCCCCATCTAGTCTTGTTATTAATTATTATGATTCACTGACATACATGCAAAGTGTTGTTTTATATAAAAATGCTTTTGGTACCTCTACAATTAACATTCTACTTGTACCTTCTCAAAAAATAAAATAATTTCTCTCTCTTAGTTAAAAGAGAGGGACTCCAGCTCTCCAAGAGCTCTTGCTTTTTGTAGAAGATTCCTAGGCTATTACTACCACTTACAATTGTAAACTCAATGGTGTGCTTGCCTTTTGTTGTGTGTGTACTTATGTGGACACTAATTAGTATTGACTAGGTTCCTAGTCAAACTTTCCTAAGTATTAATAATTATATAGTAGCATGTTAGAGTTATATATATATATATATATATATATATATATATATATATATATATATATATATAGTTATTTTTAACCTAGATAAAATGTTGTGTAATTAATTTAGAAGCAAGGATAAATTTTATTGTATATTTTGAATTGTAGAAAATGATAAGATAACATGAATATTATTTTTATTTCAATTTTTTACGGAAAGCTACGTATAGTTTTTTATTTTTATTGGTGTCAAGATAGCGGTGTATTGTAGAATAGCATTTAAGGTAAACTATTTCAAACTTCCTATATGATTGTAACTCAAAAGCCTAGACATCTGTTTTCTTATTTATATCTCTTGCTTAAAATGTATAGAAAAATATAATGGACCATTTATTGTTATCCCTCAAACAAGTACAATGTTATAGTTTAATCAAATAGAGTTTAACTCATTTTTTTCACCTAGATTCAAAAAGTAACCCATATCATCACTAAAATTCTGTAACAAAGACAAACCTCTTTTTCATAGTTACAAAATCATTGACAGCCCTCATCCCTACAAATGAAACAACAAATTTAGTGTTCGTATTTATTATCATGAGCATACATACAAGATTCTAACCTACATCAAATCAGTGATAACTGATATAAGTGATGAGTATGTGAAGTCCAAAAATCACCACCTTTCGCCTTCAACTACCTCTTCAATTGTTAGTTGTATATGCTTCTATAAATGGTAGTGTACATGCTAAGCACATCATATTGGTTAAAGGTAATAAGAGATTTCCCTATTTCAAGAGTGCGCATAGGCCAATTTGCCAAACTACTAAACACTTTTGTGTTGTGTGTTTTGTCACCATTTTTGTAGAGTTGTTTTAGAAAAGATTATCTGTTTTAGATAAAATGGGGTGGTGTGAGCCTCTTTGTAGCTCTTTCTCATCTTCTTCAAGGGAGGTCATTCATGAACAACAGATCCTTTTTCTCTCGGATTTGGAGGATATCTCCATCAGTTGTGATGTGGGGTATTACAATAATAGATAAGTCGTCTATTATTAGTTAATGGTTATCTATTGTAAATATCTAATAAGCTTTAGTTTGCTTTCCTTTTTTGCTTTCTCTAGAATAGAATGCTTTGATTCTTTACGATCGTTTTCTAAGGGAACATCATCTCATTCTTTTGTATAAATTGATCTTTCGGTCTCTATTAATATCAAGCAAGTATTTACTAATTACTTCGTAATATGGTATCACAACATATTTCTTAATTTTTTTCAAAAAATATAATATCTTTTCCGAAATTATCAGAGTCAATTTTTGAAATTATTCTATGATTCTTGCTTCCTAATCTCAAAACCCTGAGATTTTCAAACTAGGGTTTTTTGTTTTAGTTTTTTTAAAAATCGTGGATTTTTTTCTGGAAAAATTGCAAATTGCGGATTGGAGAAATCGGACCAGTCTACCCTAACCGCAACTTCAACAAAATGTGTGTTTCTACCGCACGATTTTCTGCAACCACAATTTTTCTTTGGCTGCCAGATTTGTGACTGGAATTAACTTAAATCAAGACCGGATTCATTTACAAAATTGCAAAAAAAAAGGTTTGCGTTTTTAGTTGCCATTTTCCAGACGGCTCTGAGTGTTTTACAACCACCTGAAATTGCAATATCCGCCCCTTTTTGGAGGTCCAATACAGTCATTCTTGTTTCATGGCTCTGTGTTTTTTTCCCAACAAACACTTGCCACTACAAAATCGACCATTTTATCAACGAAATCGCCATTTTTTTGCAGATTTGGCCTCCATGGCCACCGACTAATTTTTTGCCCAAAACACTAATTTTTGGGGTCGCAAAAAAAAATTGATTACAAATTCTTCATGGTCTTTTCGGTAGCTCAACTGGGTTTTCTTTTGTTTTTTCTGGGTGCCTCATTTTTTGTGCCTCGATTTTTGAGCCAACAGATCTAGAAACCGACAACATATTTCTTATGGGTCTTTCGAGCTCTCTTCTAGGTCACTCTCTGATTCTTCTAGATCTTCCGAATTTTTGCCTCGAAGAATGTGCCTTCATAGATTTTCACAATTTTTCATTGAAAAACGTGCTATGGCATCTCTGACAAATATCCTGCTCGAGCATAACTCCAAATTCAATGGTCGCAATTATGGCACCTAGAAGCAGCGGATCATCGTGATTTTTGAATATCGGAACACCGATCAACTTGCTCTGGGTGTTACGAAGCGTCCGACTTCTCCAGGTCCTGATCAAGATACATGGGATCTGAATAATCGAGAGGCAGTGATGCTTCTCAAATTATTCGTGGCTGATGATCAGTTTTCTCGAATTCCATCCGACAAGACAGCTGCTGAAATCTGGACACATCTCAAAGGTCTTCACGAGACTCCTGACAAGAGCAGAGCCTTCTTTCTGAAAAACACTTTGTTTTCTACTGTCATGGATGAGAGCACCTCGCTCCAGGCACACCTGAATCGGATTCAGGAAATCTGTGCTCAATTACTTGCCATCAGTCGTAAGATGGAGGAAGAGGATATTGTGGTTATCACTATTCAGAGTTTACCCAAATCCTATGAGCATTTTATCGACTCTCAACATCACATCTTATGGTGTTGATCTGAAGTTCACTGATCTCTGCACACTGCTGCTTCAGCAAGATCAGTGGAAACAACAGTTTGGTAGCAACTCTAGTTCCACCTCCATAGAGCAAGTCTTTGTTGCGAAATCCTTTCAAAAGGATAAGGGCAAGTTTCAGCAGCCATCTCAATAGAAGTCTTCTGCTCTAGCACCAAATGGTTCCAAAAAGAAGAACATTCAAAGCAAATACTGCCACAAGTTTGGACACATGAAGGTTGAATGTCGGAAGCGCTTAGCTGCACAGTCTAAGCAATCAAGTTCACACCCCAAAGCGAACAATGCAAAGCACACTGAGCAGGCAGAATCTGCTTTTTACGCCTTCATGGCTAAAAGACCTGCAAATCATGTGAAGTCATCTGCCTTTTACATTGATTCAGGTGCCTCTCGTCATTTCACTCACCCTAGAGACTGGTTTATTGACTACTAGCCTTATTTAGACTCTGTTATTTTGGGTGGCGGAGAAGAGTACACGGTTGTCGGTAAAGGCAACATTTAAATTTAGTCTATTGGGAGGAATCTCATATTCCTTAATGTGTACAACATTCCAGGGATGGAACTAAATCTACTCTCAGTCAATCAGTTGCTGCGACATTCTCCACACTTGGCAGTCACCTTCAGTTCACATCAGTGCACCATCACTAACTGGGCGACTAAGTCTAGTGTTGCAGTGGGTCTTGAGGATCATGGTCTTTTCAGACTTACTGATTCTAGTGATTCTCAGGACTTAGCTATGGCTGCTCGGCGATCTTCTATCAGCACACTTAGGCATCAGTGATATAAGCACTTAAATGTGCATTATCTCTCATAGCTTGCTCGAGATGAGCTTGTTCTTGGATTACCAGAGATTCAGACTCAACACCTTCAAGTTTGTGACGCATGCCAGGCTGGGGAGCAACATCGCACCCCTTTCACCAGTGGCGATTCTTGGAGAGCTTCTCAGGTAATTCAGCTTGTTCATGCCAATATCTGCGGCCCTATGACCACTCCTTCTGGTCTTGGGTCCAGGTATTTTCTACTGTTTGTTGATGATTTCAGTAGAAAAATGTGGGTGTATTTCCTTAATCAGACAAGTGGGGGGGGGGGGGGGGAATTTTGCTAGCTTCTTGGATACACGTGGCATCAAACGTCAGTTAACCACACCCCGCACGCAACAACAAAACAGTGTAGTTGAACGCCAGAACAGGACAATCACCGAGATGGCTCGTTCCATGCTCGAACACAGACATGTTCTGAAGCAGTTTTGGGCAGAAGCAATTAACACTACAGTTTATCTGTTGAACCGATCACCCATAGTGGCGGTCAAAGGTAAAACTCTGGAAGAGGCCTGGTCAAGTCGCAAGCCCAGAATCAGTCACCTAAAGGTTTTTGGCTCCCTTGCTTTTGTTGGGATCCCTGATGCATCACACACCAAGTTGGATGCCAAGAGTCAAAAACTGATGCTCGTTGGATATAGCAGTCTTCACAAAGCCTACTGCCTAATCGATGTTGAGACATCCCGTCTCATCTACAGTCATGATGTAGTCTTTGATGAGCAACGAGGACCATTCCACGATGGCTCATGATTTGGGAGTTCGGCTTCCATTAGGTCCACCTGATGGGAGGGCTCTAGTAGCTCCTTCAGCTCCAGTTATTCCAATGATACCTGTACAGACACCTCCGGCTTCTCCTGCAAGATCACCTCGCTTTGTAGATGCTTCACCAGAGTTCGATCCTGATTCTTCTGATGAGGATCCTGCTGATCAAGCATCTCCTAGTACTAATGTTGATCCTTCTCCTATTTGGCCTAAGTGGTGACCTAAGACACTTGTTGATCTTCATGATGATGAGCTCATTGATGGGAGAACTACTCAAAAAAAGAGCAAAACTATAGATTCTGTTAACTTTACTCTTATGGCCAACATTCACAGTGTGTTTGAACCTCAAACATATTCCGAGGCTAAAGGCATTCCACAGTGGGAACAGGCCATGACATCTAAACACCAAAGCCTGTTGAAGAACAACACCTGGGTCCTTTCTGATCTTCCACCAAGGAAGAAACCCATTGGCTGCAAATGGGTCTACAAAATCAAATACAAATTGGATGGTACTTTGGATAAGTACAAAGCTCGTTTAGTGGCGAAGGGCTTTTCTCAGCGTCAGAGCATTGATTATGAGGAGATCTTTGCTCCTACTACAAAGATGGGCACCATCAGATTAGTCCTAGCCATGGCAGCACAGTTTGGCTGGAAGGTCCATCAGATGGACGTCAAGAGTGCTTTCCTAAATCATGATCTCCATGAAGAGGTCTACATGACGTAGCCTCCTAGTTTCAAGGTTGCTGGTAAAGACCATCAGGTTCTCAGATTGGTAAAAGCTCTCTATGGTTTGAAGCAGGCCCCTCGGGCATGGTACATCAAGATTGATAAGTACCTCAGTGATCAAGGCTTCAAGAGGAGTTCTTCAAACTCAAATCTGTACATCAAGACTACTGACAATGACATCATCCTTCTAGTTATTTATGTGGATGATCTGATCATCACTGGCAGTTCGGCATCTTTGATTCAGGGAATCAAACAGAATTTATGCCAGTCTTTTGATATGACTGACCTTGGGCTCATGCATTATTGCCTATGTGTTGAAGTTTGGCAACAATCTTCTGGTATATTCATCTCTCAATCCAAATATGTCAGGGCCCTGTTAGAAAAATTCCGTATGCAAGATTGCAAACCTACATCTACACCTATGGAGAAAGGTCTCAAGTTATCAACAAAGTCTGATTCTCCTTCCGTCGATGATATGACATACAGGCAACTAGTAGGCAGCCTCATCTATCTCTCTGCTACTAGGTTGGATATCAGCTTTGCAGTCAACTATATCTCACGCTTTATGACAGCTCCTAAGGCTGATAATTGGATGGCAGCAAAGCGTGTGCTTCGTTATGTGAAGGGCACTTTAGATTATGGACTTCTGTACTCTCGAAGCTCTAATCCTAAACTCAGTGGGTTCACAAATTCAAATTGGGCAGGCTCTGTTGATGATAAAATGTCAACATCTGGATATGTGTTCAGTTTGGGATCTTGTGCAGTCACATGGACCAGTAAGAAGCAGCAGGCAATTTCTCTCACTTCTACAAAGGCTAAATACAGAGGGACTGTTAAGGCAAGATGTGAAGTTGTTTGGCTTTGTCAGATGCTTGGGAATATGCAGATGTCACCAGCAGGTACAACTACTCTATTTGTTGATAAGGAAGGCATTATCAAGTTAGCACAGAATCCAGTCTTCCATGAACGAACCAAGCATGTGGATGTTCACTGTCATTACATATGACAACTGGTTGAAGACGGGACTATCGATTTGCAGTATGTTCCTACCATAGATCAGACTGCAGACATTCTCACCAAGCCTCTTGGTCCTAATAAGTTTGTTAAATTCAGAGAACAGCTTGGTGTGTTAGATAGATTAACCATTAAGGGAGGGTATTACAATAATAGATAAGTCGTCTATTATTAGTTAATGGTTATCTATTGTAAATATCTAATAAGCTTTAATTTGCTTTCATTTTTTGCTTTCTCTAGAATAGAATGTTTCTATTATTTACGATCTTTTCCTAAGGAAACATCGTCTCATTCTTCTGTATAAATTGACCTTTCGGTCTCTATTAATATCAAGTAAGTATTTACCAATTACTTCGTAATATGGGGTATCTAGTGGGAGAGATAAAAGGATTTCTAGACATGAGGAGGCTTCATTGGACCGAGTGAGAATTCAATGCATATACTAGGAGCAAGAACCTCTTTTCTTTATTCTCAATAGTTGATAATTCAATCTTAATCAAATGGAAGTTGGTGACTATCCCATGTAAAGGGGTTTTGGTTGGTGAATTTTCTGCTGCAAAGCAGAGAAAAGGTGTCAAGTGGATTCCTCCAAGGGGGCAGATGTTTAAATTGAATTTCGATGGTGCTTCCAAGGGTAACCTAGGAAATTGGAGCTAGGATGTGTTATCAGAGACTCTAGTGTGTGGGATTATTAAGGTTGTTAATGGAAAAATTGAGAATGGCACGAATAACCAAGCTAAGGTAAGAGCTATGGTGATAGGGGTCAAGTTGCCCTTGAAGATTGGTATTTCTTACATAGATATAGAAAGAGACACGGCTATCCTCCCTACAAAATGTACCATTGACTAAATTTCAAAAAATCAAAAACACACTGATTCTTTTTTAAATTTCACCATTTTATCTTCATGATCTGCATATTTTGTGATCGAAAACAACAAAAAGTTTGAGAAAAAATCACCGTGGTTTCGTGAATCTGAACAAAAAACATGTTTGACTTTATTTTGTCTTTGGTGCATTTTGTCTGGAAATTAGCCAATGCCTATAGAAAGTGACTCTCAAATAGTCACTTTGACCTTATCAAACCTAAGGCCAGTTAATTGGGATCTCCAATATGTTCTGGGAGAAGTTTGGATGCTTCTCCCAAGATTTCAAGAATTTTAGGTGAGTCATTGTTTCTGAGACTCTAATAGCCCTGTAGACTGGTTAGAAAATTTAGGGTCAGACTATGAGCATCGTAGGCTGGAGATGAATGCAGCAGAGATTAGAGACATGCTCAGATATTCCTTTGTTGCATCTAAATTGGCATTAGAAGTGGGTCTGTAGAAGAAACGTGCAACAACATGAAGCCAAGGTACAAGGCAGACAGGCGGCTGCTATGGAATGCGAGAGAACATTAGCTTATGCATTCCCATAGTTGGCAGGGGCATGTCTCCTGAGAGAGGTGCAGATTGAAGTTGGACCTCCTTGGGATCATTTTGTACATTTTTGTTGCAGTCCAGTTTTGATAGTGTAGATGACTAGAGAAGCATTCCTAGTGTGAGAGGTACGGGTGCAAGGAGGTGTTTTTTCATCTGTCATTCTTCCTTAATAGCTCGATGGTGTTGAATTTTCAATAGAGTGTCTGAACATAAATTTCTGAACAGGCAGATTGGTTCTTGTATGTTTTCATGGCAGTGCGTCAATGTAGTATTGATATCCTCTTCTTCGTGGATCAGGGGATGGGATATCATGGACTGGTTTTTTGTTAGGTTTTTCATTAGATTAGTAATGGATGATTAGTTTGTATATTTTCCAGCTCTTGTCCTTTCTTGCAACACATTTCCTTAAGGGAACATCTCTTTATAGTTTTCTTCAATCATTAGATTTGGGCACCTATATCTTCTGGCAGATACAATGTGTTCTATCCTTATGCATACATCTGTAAATGGCATCATATTCTTAGGAAGTCTGATTGTAAGGATGACATAGGGGCTATAGAAAGTCCTATGATATAGTTTTCAGTTATTCATAGGTACTTCACAGTGTCTCTGGCCTTTCATCAAAAACACAAAAAGAGTGGTAGCATAGTTTAAAATTTAAATTCATAAATGAAACTACATTATACCATCTTGTTTTGTAAAGAAGAATAATGAGTCTGGAATAATTTTGAAGTTGATCCATTTTTTTATAAAATAAACTCAGCATCTTCCAAGTGCCCTGTTTGTTGATAGGAGTAAATGGGCAATGCTAATGAGGTGAAAAATAAGGAGGTCAAGTATGAACACATCACATTATACCATAACAAAAATTTTAACTCATTTTTATATTCTAACACTCTTCCGTAGGTGAAAAAAACATCAGTGGCCTTAGCAAAAGATAGTCTACCTCAGCCATACATACTACCCTTAGAATACCAATAAGAGAAATGTACACACTACACAGAAGATCTCTATTAGTCTTTCAAGAAGAGATGAGACATGTGAAATACCTCCTTATTGATGAATTTATCTTCATAGGACAAAAACTACTTTTGTAAATAGATAATAGATTGTGTGAAGCTTTCCCCCATCAACAAAAAATGTGCTTTGGAGGTACATCTACAATTCTTCTTGGTGACTTGGCACAACTGCCCCCTATCATGGATAAACAAATCTATGCATCACACTCAAATCCAAATGCCAAATACGTTTGGGAGCAATTCACAAGGGTTATCACATTGATAACCATATCTCACAAACAAGGTGACACTAAAACTCAAATTGACTTTTGTCGCATGTTGCAAAACATGCGCAATGCAAAATTGTCTGAAAAAGATTGGGAATTACTAATGCAACATAGAAACAAAATACTACATGTTTCTAAACAAGGCGCTTTTGACCAGTCAATGGACCTTTACTCTACACACAATTTAGTCAGGTTGCACAATAGAAAAATGCTTAAATTACTCAATCTTCCTATTGCACTTAGTATTGCAATAAAAACGCACCTACAGAAAAACCTTGATAGTGATGTCGATTGACTTCTAAAAGAACTCTTGCTATGTAAAGGCCAGTGAACAATGTTAAAAACAAACCTTTGGATTCAAACGGAGCTTTTAAATGGATCACTTAAGGAGGTGGTAGGTATTGTGTACACATTCGGGTTGTAAACCCCCAGAACTACCTCTATATGTGGTTGTCCGATTCAATAGTTATAATGGCCCACCTTGGGACCAAGATGACCCAAAAAATTTACATGTAACACCTATAACCTTGCGTAATCATATACAAATAACATTATCCATGTCATGGGCACTCAAAATACATAAATCCCAAGGAATGGCGCTTCATAAAATAACAACTGATATTGGTAAAATGAAACGACAAGCTTTGAGTTTTACAGCTATATCAAGAGTTCAACTACTAGATAACCTTTGTATAGAGCCACCATTATCCTTCAATATATTCAAGTATTAAAAACAATCCATATGCAATTATCATAAAAAAGGGAAGAGTTTCGATTGCAACAACTCTCACCATAGTGCAGAGAGGTATGAGATATTGTACTTTCCTTTAATATATATGACTCTATGTATGTTTACTTCATCTATTTCTTAATTAGCTACATTTACGCATTTCAACATCATCTTTCCCTAATGTATAAATTTGTCGTAATATAGGTATGGTTAAAAGATACCCTTTGTGGTGATGTAATACAATTTACTGATTTATGCATATTTGCATATATCCAATATCAGCTATTAATGTCGTTGGTTACCATATTTCTATTGTATCTTTTGTGTATTACATTGTGGGATTCTATTATGTTTATGTTGAATGAAATTGATTATTACATGTGTTTTGTGGAGGAACTATTTGTAGCATGCTATGTCTGCACAACTTGAATTACATACATGTTAATCGTAACCTAATGAGACTTGGTGATCTTTAACAACGAATCAGAACATCCTTCTAACCTTTCATAAAACCAAGCAAAAACTTCCTAAAGAACCTATTTGATGAAACTAAAAGGAATGTCAAACTGAAAGGTGCAAACTTTAAGCAATGTCTATGCAAGGATCACCATTCATCAGAATTTTTAATTAATTAAAAATAGAGGAAAAAAAGTGTATTTTGATTTTTAAATTATTAAAAAGAATATAGTGAACATGCAAAGTTTGAACAAGCAATAAAAAAACACTTGCATAAATGTCCATGGCAATGTGCTCAAATTTCATCCACAACATGATGAGAAATATTAACTTAAACTCTAGAAAATGTCAAGTTTTTATGTAAATATTAGAAATTAAACAAGATTAAAAGATTTACCAAATATGATGGCTTGTGTTAAAGCACTTTGTAATGAGTGCACATGGCAATGCACTTATGGAAGTAAAAATAATTGACAACTAAAGGCTTACTCATTGTGACAATAGACATGCTCCCTCATACAAATGAGAAGCCACTCTAAACAAGACTCTTTAGACTTAAAATTAATTATAAAATAACCCATAGAATCGATGGATAATTTTCAAACATTGTGATTTCTATCTTGGATTTTCGTTTTCCTCTTCTACATTTCTTATATAAATTTAAGAATATGAATGTAACTATATTGGATTTATTTATTGACTTTGTCAAATTCACAATGTTTAATTTGTTTTTTGTTGTTTACATTCCTTTCATGTCGTATTAAATGTCTGGAAAAAATATACGTGGGCAACAATCTTATATAGACTTCCACCTTCTGTCACTATTGGGGTACCCCTTGCTCCTTTGCATCAGATACAAACACAAATTTCATCAGGTAACCAAACAGTAAAAGAGAAGACTGGATCACAACAGTTTGATGCAGAAGCATGCAAACTTGGTGGGAGTCCTAGTTGTAATAGTTATGTTAGATTGGTAAAGTCTAAAGTCACTTGTGACTTAATTTTTACATAATATCTCTGTACTGCATTGTCTAAATATCTGCAGTTAACAAGGTTGGCAAGTTTATTGTTACATTACTACATGTACTTCATAATATGTTTTCTTTTGTCTATATTTGTTAATAGTAACTAAATGTTAAGGTTGTGACTTGTTGAAGATTTCTGTGATCATGATGTGTAACCTTGAACGGGGAAAAAGAAATGTAAGTTGTTACACATAGTTGTCGTGAAATGAAAGCGATAAAGGCTGAAACCTTATCTTTTAATTATAAGTTGAACTCCACTTATATTGATTAGTTGTTGGCAACAAATAGATCATCTTTATGCTGGAAGGTATAAAAAGAAATCAATATGAGGAAGAGCTTGTAAATTACCTTTGGTTTATTGACAAGAGATGTGAAGCGAAAGGTATAAGTGATACAAAAGATCTGCCTTACTATATATTTGCAAATAGATGAAGGGGCTGTCTAGCATGGACGGATGTATGTATCTATCTCTCTAGAATCTAGAGGTTAAAAGTAACAACAATTTTTAGCATCTGGCATAAAATCGGAAATTATAATGTTGATATATATCTGATTATTACTTGAATGCCTAAGGAAAAATGAAAAGTGATTCATTAGACTTGTTAAAACTTGTATTCAGTGCACAGTACATAGAAAGCATAAGCTAACTAGTACCATAACAAGACTTCGGTAAGACGTAAAGAACAATGAATAAACCATGAAACATGATAAATGACTCTTCATGGGTATCCATTGTGGCTGAAAACTATACTGAGTACGTCCATAGCACATGAGAATGAAAATCATGAATACTTGAGTCCTAAGGGTGTACTTCAAGAAAATTTGAATCTGATCAAGGTTATTAAGGGAATGACTCAAGATCATAACCACATTAATGATGATACTGACAGTGAACAAGTGGGTAAAACATATTAATGACTAAACAAACTCAAACCATGTGGATAAACAGGTAATTAGCCAAAGAACCACCTCTGAAAAAAATAAAAATATTGGTTTTCAAAGTAGTATCACATAACCAATCAAATGTAGACATCTTTTCAGCAGATTCTATTCCATGGCCACACCAGTGACCCCAGGATGGAATTTCTGTCAGTAGTATTGTGGGGAGAATATTAAATAAATTTCCAAGATTCAATTGTTATGAAATTTCAAAGTAGTTGTTGCAGCCTTGTCTGTGTGAAAACTTATATTTAGGTTGAGTTTTTTATCCTGAGAGAATAAGTTGGTAGTTCTGGATCCTTTCCCACCTAGATACCTTTCATATTTAGAAGGTGCAAAATTGATCTTTTATAAATCAAGAAAACCTTAAAGAAAATTGATTTTTATATGTGTTTTGGTCCTTGCAACTTGAATCTCTCATAGGTATGTCTACTTAGGAAGTATATAACAAAAGAAATAAAGCATACAAGCAATTTCTCCATCATATTATTGTCCATCAAGCAATTCCAGTTCAAAACATTTTATCAGAACAAATGGGGTGAACAGATATTCTCACAGAGACATGGGTAAAAATAAAATGTTTTTTGTATGGCCTTATTTACATGCAATTTGAATGTAAAGCAAAAAAATTAAATCTAAAATCTAAAAATGGGTATAAAGATTAATCAATAGCCACACAAGACATGTAAAATGAATTTCTTTAAAACAATGAGCTTGAAAAGTGTACGAGTGCTGTCCCTTATCATTTTACTGAAGATGAAACATATAAATAAACAAAAATAAGAAAAAGAAAGTTTCATATCAGTTGAGAAATATTGTAATCACTCAGAAAATAAAAGTTTATACAGGTCCAACCTGCTGCTTTATAATATTCCTGGCGATCCAATCTTACTGGAGGACCATTACTTGAAAATGGGATATCTGGCACCAGTGGATATGTCCAACGTTGAAGGATATCTTTACTGACAGCATCATAAGACCTGAAATTGTCAATTCTTGCAGCATACTCTGAGTGGATCTCATGTGTGAAGATCTTATAACCCATAACCTGGATGCAAAAAAATCTGATATTCAATTCTCTGTATAAAATAGCATAACCAAAATGCAAGGCCGTCTCATAAATATAATTGAACTGGAATTAAAAGGCTAATTGACAGTTGAATGATTCTCCATTGGTGATGCTATTTGTAACAAAGTCATCTCATGAATGGACACTTAAATGTACTATATATATAGGCATTATCGGAAAAAGTGTATGCCATCTGCTCATCATTAGCTTCTCCAATGTAAATATGACAAAAAATAAGTCTTTCATTGAGAGATTGTATAATTTATTCATTATGTATTTTTGGATTAATCATAATATAGCTGGGACTCACTTCCTTTTAGTTCTAGACAAATATTATCTTTTACTTATGCAAAAATAAAAAGTTTGAAATATACATAGAGGTGGGGGGAAGGATATGCCATGATTGGACATACTGTATTTACATTCATGAAATGTGCGGCTAACCCTAACAATGTAAAAAGTTACAAAATCTGCTAAAGGATGTAGAAAGCAATTTAAACTAAACCAGGTAAATTTGCAAAATATTGGCTATTGAATGTCACGAAATTCCTATTTGGGTTTTTAAGTAGTTATCCTTGAGCAAAGTGCAAGTCATCAGGAAAGTCAATACAAATATAGATGATACAAAACAATGTTATTGTAGAAAAGGTAAGCAAATGTACCATGAATGGAATGCATTATTGGACTATTGAGCAAGCAAAAACACTAAATAATGCCTCGAGATATATGCACAAGAGAAAAACTCAAAGGAAAATAGAAAATCTATACCTGAAATCAAAATCAATGTGGGAACATAAATATAAGAAAGATTAAAACGTATTTTCTTTGAAGCAAAAAGAACATATAATGGAGGAAGGGATGTTTTTCATATCAACATTATTGCAAAGTTGAAATATGACAAAATCAAAGGAAGAATGACAAGAAAGGACTTGTCAAAGGGTTGTGACTCTTTCCAAGAGTTGCAACTAGAAAAGGTCATGGCTCTTCCAAAGGGTGGTAATTGTGAAAGATTATGACCATTGCAAGCAGTTGTAACCTTAGTTATCGAAGCGCCTTGGTGCAGGCTAGAAACAGATGCAAATGCCTAGAGAGAAAGATCTAGGCACAGAAGCCCTATGGATGTCTTTAAGAACTGCATCATGGACTCCTAGATGCATGGGGATGCATTGAAAGCATCCCCAGCTATCCGAATGCCCAGGATGCACTTCTCAAAGGTATCAATGAGGCCTTCGAGCACATCCAGACATCCAACATCAACTTTTGCACTTTAAAATCACTTAAAGCACATTAAAACATGTGGTTTTTACATTTTTTTCCTTTTTCTTTTCTCCAATACCCTAAAATAATCATAAAAGAGGTCATTCCATCATTTTGCATCTCATTTTGTTTGCAGCTAGGCTCTCTTCTCATTGGGTTTCCATTTTGGTAGTTTGAAGGTAACATGATTGATTTCGAAGAAGATTCTTCATGGGGATTGTTTTTAAAGAGGATTGACAGGAAGGACATAGAACAATTATACAGAATTAGCCCAGCTTAAGCAGAGTAGAGCCTTGGGCACTTATATTGAGGATTTCAATGGATATCCATAAGGATCCCTAACATGACTGAAAATAGGAAGGTAATTTTGTTTGTGGAGGGATTATGTGAAGGACTCAAGAGGTTTATTAAAGTGCTGAAACTCAATACTCTCCAAGATGAGATGGCACTTGATATGGATGGTTCATCGAAAGCAGTTCAGCCCCCTAAAAAGCCATTCAAGGGGCCCACTCCACCTAAGTTGGATTTTGAGTCCAAAAATCAACTAAGAAGGAAAAACGTGTGCTTCACATGCAAAGAACCTTGGACCTCAGATCTTAGATGCCTTGGGAAAGGTAAGGTTCACTACATTGAGGTGGTTTTAGCTGACGAAAATGAAGATCATGATAAGAAGTGGATCGTGTTGTCGGTAAATGTATAATGTAGCCGACGGGTAGAATAGTATCCGAACGGGCACGTGACGCTTGAGTCACCCCTTTGGAAAGGTATATGTACACGTCCAAGATGGACTTTGGAATCATCATGGATCATTGTAGTCATTGTAATCGGATTGTAATCATCAAGTGCATACATGAATAAAGTACCTGTTCCGCATTGAGTCTTGTTATACATGTGTTAAACTTCTTACCCTGTACGGTAAACATTTGGCGCCATTGCCAGACGTACCTAGAACGAAGGAATGAGGATTAATGCCGAATTTGCCAAACAAGGATCGGAACAAGGTAAAAGATAAAAATGAACTAAGTACAGCAAAAGAAATTTTAATTTTAACACAGCAAGCAAAGCGCAAACAGAGACTTCAGCAGATTGCTGAGGGGCACCGAAGGGGTGAAGAGGCACAGACAGAGGGAGTGCACTCACCTAGTAGACTGAGGAGTGCCGAGGAATTGCTGGAAGAAACTCGACAACGCTTTAATTTGGTGGAGGAAACAAAGGAAGAGTTCCTTAACCTGTATACACCGAGGGGAGAGTGTCTGAACGAAAGGGAAACAACTCGCACGGCTCAGAGTGCCGAGGGAGCATGAGCATGGAGTGATCTCTTCGTTCCCGATACATCGAACGAACGGATACAGGCAGAAAATAGAACAAAATCACTTGAAGACTTTTCACTAGACAACACAGTTGTTGGAAACAAGACTGTTATCCAAAACAGCGCGGAAGTCCAGAACAATGCGAGAGTCATGAACAGTGCAGGAACACAGAACAGTACGGGAGTCTAGAACAATGTGGGAGCTCAGAACAGCGTTGGTACACAAGTACCTCAGAATCAAAGGAAAGTAACGATGGCAGGCCCTAAAGAAAAGTTACCCAAGTTTCACAGTGATGGTTCAGCAGACCCTATCAGACATTGTAAAACGTGTGAAACCATATGGACGGCAAATGGTGTGACAGATGACGATGATTGGGTAAGACAATTTCCAACGACCCTACGGGTGTGGCAATAGATTGGTTTTCTAACACTAGTCTTCAGAAACTTAATACATGGGAGAATGATAAAAAAGAATTTATAGCAGAATTCCGATTGCTCCGAGATGATAATGAAATAGTGGCAAAGATATACAGCACCAAACAAGGAAAGAATGAGACAGTCTGAACCTATGCCAAGCGACTGAAAGAATTGATCGGAAAGATGGAGAGTCAACCAGCAGATGAGTTGGAAAAATGGTGGTTCATGGAGGGGCTATGACCGGTTCTTAAAAAGAAAATGACGATTGTACCACCGGCATCGTACACCGATGCGTATACTCGTGCCATTGATTTGGAAAGCGAATAGAAGACGAGTAAGAAGAAGAAGCATAAATCCTCTGATTTGGACAATTCATTCTCAGAAAGTAGTAATAGTGATGAGGAATCGAACAAGAAGGTGAAAGCACTGCAGAAAGACATGCTTCGGATGATGAAAGAACTCAAAAATTTGAAAAAGAATCCTGATACAGTAAAAGGAGAACTGTGGTGCATAGATTGCAAGGAGGATGGCCATACGAAAGGTTCATGCCCGAAGAAGCCGTTTTGTGACATCTGCCAGGTGGCGGGGCATTCTCTGAAAAGTGCCCGTTTAACTTGAAAGCAAAAGGACACCAGCAGGTGTTACTAACGCAGGAAGCACTGAACAATAGCAATAACGCGGGCAATGATGCAACTTCGGGTGGATATCGAAATAATAATAGACATGATAGGGACGGAAACAATAACAATAATAACAATGGAGGCCGGAGTAGAATACTATATGATGGGAGTGGACGGCCGATGATACAGTGTCAGGCATGTAATCTTTGGGGTCACTTCATGAGGGACTGTACTATGAAGGAGGCGCCAACTACTGTGCAAATGGTGCGGTCCAGGGGACCATGAAGATTCAAAACGTCCAAAGCAAAGCGTAAATTTATTAAGTATTGAAACAAGTAATGAGAACGTGTTGGCGATCATGCGGAAGCAGGCAAGGAAAGCAAAATATCCAACTGTGGAAGAAGAGAAGGAGAGGTTACAAAAAGCCCGAACAGAGATAGAGAAGCAGATGGAAGCAGAGAAGTCACAAGTAAAAGACACTGCTGAAACTCCGAAAAGAAACTTGGCAGAACAAAACATGGTGAAACAGATAATGCAAACAGAAGTGCCAATTAAATTAAATGATCTTCTTCTCACCATGCCACAGTTGTGTATGGCTATTATAAATATGACACCGTCCCCGAGAGTGACGGAGGAAGCAAAGGATAGCAAGGAAACAACCACGGTAGCAGTAATAGACCCGATGTTACTAGCACTTATGACAGGTAGACACCCAGCAGTGGTGGAGATGGGCATTCTGGGTACAATGCTACCGGATACAATAGTAGATGGAGGATCGAGAGTGAACGTGCTACCGGAAGATATCTAGAAAAAACTTGGACAACCAACACTATGGCCACCCACCTTTCAGTTACTTACAGCAGATCAACATGGGATAAAACCCTTAGGCACTCTGATGGCACAGCCGGTAACAATTGGGACACAACCATTTTTACTGGATTTCGTAGTCATTCCATTAAAGAGAAGAGGGTACGACGCCATCTTGGGACGGGGGTGGCTGGTGCAAGCTAAGGTAAAGCATGATTGGAAAAGGAACACCCTGTCCATGGAGAAAGGAGGTAGGAGATTTATAATCGATTTGCATACACAAATGGTAGGAGAAGAAGCAGCATCGTCAGACTCAGAAGGCGAAGGCAAGAATGACGACGAAGGAAAAAAAAGGATGGAACCAGATGATGAAGGGGTGCTGAGATTAGGAGGGTCAATTGATAACGACCTAGATTCAGTAAACGGATTGCTACATTGGCAAATGGAAAATTATGAGATCTTTCTGAGCTACAATATTTTGAGTATCGAGGAAGGAAAAGAAGGCCATGAGTTTCCAAAGGAGTACAGTGAACTAAAGGAGGGAGAAGCGCAGGTGGATGAAACACCTGCCCATACGTTCAATAAAGATAAACAAATAAAGTATGAAGAGCCGACAGTGAAAACAATGAACTTGGGTGATGAGGAGAATCTGAAGAACATTCTTGTAGGAGATGATTGGAACCCAGTATTATTCATGGAGTATAAAAATGTTTTTGCTTGGACGTATAAGGACTTAAAAGGAGTACCACCAGAGCTATGTGTCCACTGGATACCATTAATCGAAGGTGCGGTACCCGTACGGAAGTGGTCGTACCAAAGGAATAAGAACTATGCAGCATGGGCCGTGGAAGTTGCACAAAACAGGTGGAAGGTATGGCATCAGAAGCGTTTAAAATTGAACAACTTTCAACCCGGTCAATTGGTACTGAAGTATAATGGACGAAATGAAATAAGGCCTGGAAAATTTAAAGTTAAATGGGTTGGACCATACAAGATACGGGAAGTTGGATATAACGGAGCAATTAAATTGTGGACACTAAACGGAAAAGAAATACCAAATGCTGTAAATGGATCAAAGTTGAAAATATATAGGGAAAGGAAGGATCCTCCACGGGCAAATAATTGAACGAAGAAAAGATGTCTATAAATAATGTAAATAATGTATATATGTATAATACTAAAGTTGAATATAGTTTTAAAATGTCAAGTGATAAACTGTAAAAGTATGAAGTGATAAAATGAAACATAAAGTAAATGTATTAAGAGGCAAATTTTTAAAGTAATCGGGAGCAGAAGTCTGTCGTACGGCCTTAGCAGAGACTATATAGAGGAGAAGCAAAATTAATAAAATGAGTCATAAAATAGGGAAAAGTCTGGAGAAAAAGGCAGTTCGGCCTTGAAAGGAAAAGTGGTTAGATGACCGTACGGCTCCCCTAGATAGCCGTACGGCCCCAAAAAGAACTTATGTTGAAATTAAATGAAATATTAAATATGAAGAAAAGCGGAGTAAAGTTTTACATAACCATACAACCCCTAGATGACTGTACGGCCTCAAGGCTTTGGTGGGGTGAGCAAGACTGTACCGTACGGCAAATAGAAGGACCGTACTGTAGATGGAAGGAATAAGAAAGACCGTACGAAATAAGCAGATAGAAGGAATAAGCCGTACGATCTCCAGTGGGAAAGAATACAAAGGAGGACCGTACGACTACAGACCCAAGGAAGTTTGAAATACATGTGAATCATTGATGACCATACGATGACCGTACATCCTTTGGGTGTAATGAAAATAAAAAGAGCATATGTAAGGAATAACAAAGCAGAAACAAAAAAGACCATACAGCCTATTCGTACGGATTGGGCGACCAGAGGAAAGGGAAGAAGAAGGTCATACGACGTACAACAAGGGAGAAGCTGGGACAGCCGTACGAAGGGTATCAGGAAAGGAAGAGGAATTGTTGTAGCTGATTCACAAAGCAGGTCTGCAAGAAAGAGGAAGTGGAAGAGCAATAAAATTTATAAAAAAAGACGACAAAATGAAACAGTTCGTAATGAGTAAAGCATGATGCCAAAGGAAAGGATAGACATAAGCAGTTGCCAGAAAGAGTGTGGAATTGGAAAAAAATGACAGAAATAGTGTGTTCCATGCAATTTTGTGTGGGTTTCGGAGTGCTAATTTGGTCTTGGCGGCAAGGGGCGCTGCCCCTCAACCCCGCTAGGGGCGTTGCCCCCTACACCCCCAGTCGTTGCGGATATCAGTCATCGAGAGTCTAACCAGTTGGTGAAGACTTGGAGCTACTGCAAGCATGGAGTGTCTATGTACCAAAGGCAGTTGGAGCAGGTGTTGGACGTGAGGCTATCTTGGTGGATGCATAGAGAGCTCGAGAGGAGCTCATCATCCAGTTGAAGGCAGTACGGCGACACTTGGCTCAATGTATCCAGGAGTTGGAAATAGAGAAAGCGGCACGGTTGGCTATCAAGGTCAGCTAAGGAGACAGTATTGTGTTAGCAGAGGCTACAGGTGCAACGTGGTTTGGAGACCAGTTTGGTGCAAGCACGAGATGAATGTGAAAGTGATGTGACAGAAACAAATCTATCTTGTTGTAGTTAGTCAGTTAACGTATTTTGTTGTTAATTTGTCTCAGATATTTTATAATTGTCATCCGGAGACGACCTTTCTTTTGGGGGGGGATAATGTTGTCGGTAAATGTATAATGTAGCCGACGGGTAGAATAGTATCCGAACGGGCGCATGACGCTTGAGTCACCCCTTCAAAAAGGTATATGTACACGTCCGAGATGGACTTTGGAATCATCATGGATCATTGTAGTCATTGTAATCAGATTGTAATCAGCAAGTGCATACATGAATAAAGTACCTGTTCTGCATTGAGTCATGTTATACATGTGTTAAACTTCTTACCCTGTACGGTAAACAGATCAAGTTTATGAAAAGAGATCAGCTGATCATTCCTAGAGCCATGACTGACAGAAGTCCCAGGATTGTCTTCAGCTCATAGGATGGAATCCATATTGAGACATGATGATACGGAGTGGGTAGCACATTATTTCGTCTTCATTAAATCCATTTTGGATTTAGGACAGCAGCATCATGTTGATATTTAGTCAATGTTGGACAAGCACAAGGGCATTTTATGATATTCCTCAAGCATACCTCCTGTTCGAAGGTTTGAACATGTGATAGAGTTAGAGGGTGTGAAGCCAATCATCACTAACACCATACTGTCACCCTAGACATTATAAGGAGAAGATTGAGTGGACCATCAGAGAGTGTTACTAGACATGGGACACATTAGGCCGAGTTCGAGCCCATTTGCTTCATCAATAGTTTTGGTATCAAGAACAGGTATCCCAATCCTTGCATAGATGAGTAATTGGGTGAGCTACATAGGGTCATTTACATTTCGAAGATTGATCTTCATGCAGGATACCATAAGATTTGGGTTTGGGAGGAAAATGTGTATAAGATTACTTGCACATGCTACTATGGACATTATGAGTTCATGGTGATGCCTTTTGGACTCACCAATGCACCTGCTACATTTCAGTCATGTATGAACCAATTTTTTAATAAGCACTTGTGTAAGTTCATGTTGGTATTCTTCGATGACATCATGATACTAGCATGACATAAGAGAAACACCTACAACATCTAGATGAGGTCTTGAGTATCATAGAGCAGCATTAATGATGCTATATCCATAGACTTGATCACAGTGCATCTGAAGGTGCAGGGAAAGGATAGCGTATTTGTTGTGGTTGACCGGATGACAACATATAGTCACTTTTTTGCGGTGGCAATTGATTAGACCTCTCAGGTAGCAGTGTTGACTTTTAGAGAGGTTTTCAAATTGCATGGTCTTCCTAAAACCATTGTCAATGATGGGGACAGAAAGTTTCTTAGCATATTTTGGCAGGTGCTATTCAAAATTGTGGGGACACAATTGACCTCTAGTACCAGTTACCATCCTTAGACAGATGGACAGATGGAGAGAGTTAATAAAAGGTTAGAGGAGTATCTCCGAAACTACATTTCGAAACAGCAGCGAGCTTGGGTCAAGTGGCTATATTTGGGCAAGTACTGCTACAACTCAACTTATCATATGTTTATCAACATGTCCCCTTTTAGAGCACTATAATGTTACTACCTACTTTTTTTTATAGACTTGGCCATGGTAGATAGCAAGACCATGTTGTCGAAGGATTGGTTACAAAAACAAGATATCCCACAAATCTTAGGGAGAATATGCAACAAGCCCAAAATCAGTAGAAGATATATGTTGATCGCCACAAAATTAAGAGCTCTTTTGAGGTTGGAGACATGGTGTTCCACTGTCTTAAGCCCCACAAGCAGAGTTCATTGAAGTAGAGTGGAACATAAAAGCTCAAGCCAAGGTTCTAGGGACCCTAAAAGGTTTTGAGGAGGATAAGGGAGGTGGCCTACGAGTTGGAGCTACCAGATGATGACAAAATTCATAACGTTTTTCATGTTTCATGTTTCAAGAAGGCCCTTGGACAGCATATCATGAGTTCACCTAGATTACCCCCACTGGATGAGGGGAATTTAGAATTAGTTCATGCCGAGGTGACGAAGGTAAGGGAGAGAGACTGAGTAATAGATCCATCACATAGTATTTGTTGAGATGAAAAGATCTACCCATAAAAGATGCGATGTGGAAAGGTGAGCACATTTTGTAGCACCCAACACTGCAATTTCTTGAGGAAAGCAATCCCAAGAAGGGAGGGTTGTCATGTCCCCCACACTAGTCTAATATACACTGCCAGTGCTTAGATTGTTCCAAGCATCCGGATAGGCTAAGGTGAGTTTACAAGGATGATGTGGGGCTTCACATTAACTGTAATATGAATTTAACAAATTAGTTAGTTAAGTTCTCTAGAAGACTACTCCTTGGACTTATTCGATCCTATATCATGAAGGAAATGTCCTTTGATTGGACATGGCAAGGACTACTACAACTTCAGGTTGCATTGATTTAGGTGGCTTTATTGTCGACCGTCAGAGCATCTCTGGTGTAACATTTCTCCATCTTGTGTGCATTCTCTTTTAGCATAACACCTTTGCAAAACTATCGGAGAGAAGGATATTATGACCATTTGAGGGTGAAGGGTAAAAAACACAAAGAATAGGAAGAAAGCATGAATATGTTTTGTAATTTAGTCCATTGTCACTGATATCAAAGGACAAAATTCCTTTAGATTATCTCTGCGATCTGGATGTTCATTTGGCCGCATAATTAAAACAACTATATTCTGAAAGACAAGGATTGAGAAGATAAACAAAACCACCCAAGAAGATGGTAAAGTTTGGAGAAACGCTATGTTTTTGTAGTGTGAGAAGAGTGGTTGTATAGTCTACTTGTAAGCTAGGAACCCTCACATTCCGGTGTGAGAATTAAATATAAAGAACTACGTAAGTCTTAGATTCACCATCTTTGCTTACGTGGGAGTAGATGTCGTCTATCTATTGCAACGATTGGAGTCGTCATAGTGTATCACACTCTACAAGTTCTTATACATATTCATGAACTAGTATTGTCGACATTGCATATCTCAATTAGATTGTCAGGTCATATTGCTAGTAAATTGTGACTCCACATTTCACTCTCCATTTTACATTTCAATTGCTTGGGATTCCAATATTGCGATTATAATTTTCTACAAGTGTTCTATATGTTTTACATATTTTGATATTGATGTTGTGAAGTGATAGTTAAAGTTGATACTTGACACAAACTACAATAACGAGCCCATTGTCGCAAAAGCAATAAAACTTACTAGCCAGGATAATCTCACCATTTTGTAGACCAGAGCAGGGAATCAATTTTTTTAAATTGGAGCATTCATATATCATAATCTTCTTAGGATCTTACAAATGTTTAGATAAATAAATTAGTTAATCAAGTTTTGCTAACGAAGGTTTTTAATGCTACCAACATTCATCCAATTACCCTATGCTAGCGCAATTCAAATGAACATTCACGAACAAACAAAGTACTTAATCAAGTTCAGACAAACCTTACACTACAACTAGCAACCAAGAAGTAACAAAAGGTATGAATATGGAATTCATCATTCATCTTCATGTTTCTTTGTTTCAATCAATGAACTTCAGCTAAACTTAGAGAAGTAGAAACAATGCAAACGTAGAAGAAACACACAAAAACCCACCATACATTCAAACACAGTCTTGGCAACAATTTCATGTCTTCTCCTACTCTACTTCTACTTAATATCTAATCACTCGCTGGCAAACTTTCTCCAATGATCTAATCCTTCACAAATAGAAGGTCAAGCCTTTACATAGACCTCTCAATTACAATGAAGGATCCAAACTGATTTGAATCATTGGCCACTATAATTCTATAAAAACCCTAACAATCATTGAATATCATCCAATGAGAAAATTGCATTGCTTTAAAATGCATAATCCTATTAAGAAAGAACTAATGAGAAAATTCATAGTGATAATACATTAAATGCATTCCGGATGTAGAATTGTGGATAAATTTAATTGCTTGAACTTGGACATGTCAAGTTGGTATCCTTTGATTGGTTGAAGATGAGTAGGTTTTACGTCAACATGCTTATCTTGTAAGCTTCATTTCAACTTCCATCTTTTCATTATTAAGAAGAAGTCTCTACATCTCTATCAATATCTCTTAATCCTTAACATATTCAAACCTTCAATTGATTGTGATGATTCATATTCCCAACTTGATTCATCTTTATGAATTTTCTTCATCCTCTCTATTTTTGGAAATTGAACTATTCTTGAACTTGTTCCTAGTAATATCCGAGCTTAATCTTTCTCGAAGTAATTAGGCTTCATTGTAATTAATCTTGAATTTGTAGACCTTCATGTTCTTGGATGCTTCTAATTGATCTTGGAATTTTGAAGGAAATTCAAGATTGCGATAGTCTTCTCCATTTGTAGAACTTGCTCATTTTCCTTTCTCTTTGAAATCCTCTTGATGTAAATCTTGTCATCAAATTCCTTCCTATTCTCGAACTCTCCTTTACCTTTAAGTCATTTCGCCATTCACTTCCTTATTGGATCATTATTGCATACAATCACCCCTGCAAAAGAGAAGATAGCTTGAATCATAAACGTAAATACATAAATGAAATGCAAGAGAGCACCAATTCTCCTCAAATCTGGAAATGGCATTTCATCTTTTGGAATGCTTATTGCAGACCTGGAAATCCTTTTGTAATTACTGATGCAAAATCTGGGAATGACTCTTTTCTTTTCTGATTTTATTCCCTCAATCTGCACTCATTCTTTACATTTTTTTAATGAATTATTTCCCAAGGTCCAAAATTAGACATGCTTAAGGACTTCTTGGGCAGAAATTACAATGCTCTAGGGGCAAATATTGCAGAATTTGAATGGTTCTATGGATTTCAAGAGGGCGGAAATTAGAAATGAGTCTATGGATAGGTAAGTCAAAAATCTTCAGGTCTTAATGATATGTTGCATTTCAAATTTTGATTTACCAGTTGAGCATTTCAATGAAGTGCTCATAGGATTTTAGGTAGACTCTTGAGGGTTATGTCCATCTTATCCTCTTCATCCATTTTTCAGCCAATGGCCTCTAGCTGATCTTGAAATGTCATAAGTCTTTGTCAAATGCTCCATACACTCATCCGTTATGACAGAAAATAGTTGGTTCATCAAGAACAACACACAAATCTCGTGGAGATCCTTCAAAATAGTCCAGACTTTTGCAGTTGTCTTGTTGGATGGCACCCATGGCAGTTAATGATCAACAATAGAAAGCGTGTATGCACATGCACTTCTTGATTATGCTCTTCCAACTTATCTTGATCTTGTCCTCCAGCTCTAACAAGGCCAGTTTGCTTATCTAAAACGAGCCCATCAAGATGATGATACTAAACGATAGTCATCATCCGGTGCTTCCATGGGTTGTATTTTTTGTTGTAAGCCTTTGATTTCCTTTCAACATTATGTTGCTTTAAGCCTCCATCTACACGCTTTTTGAGGCACTGGCAATGAGAACCTGTAAAGAGGCAATAAATAGATGTTTAAATCCTAGGCACATAACCAATGCAAAAACACACAAAGAATATGTAGGTACAGCTCGAATCCAACTAGACAATCGAGGAATTGTCTGAAAATCCTAGTCGATTGGAAGTGAAACCCTAAGGCAATGTAAGGGACAGAAAAATAGAGAACCAAGAGTAGAGAAAGCCACTCAAACTAGTCACAAAAACCAAAAGAAATCTCGTTCACAAGAAAAATGATGACCAAGAAGGCAGTCATGTGATCTTAAAACATAGAATATAGGCCATCATAATAACTTTATTTTGTAGAGGAATCACCAGCTAAGCTTTGAATAAAAGAAACAACTCGAAATTTGTAATTCACGAACTTAACGAGCAAAAAATGGTGTCTACAACAAAAAAAGAACCAATATTATGGTTGTGCAAGCTTAAAAATAGAGGCACAAGCCATGTTTGTAGCAAAACAACCAAAGAAATCATCACAAATGAAAAGTCGACCACATATCTAGTCACGCAAACTGGGGATTTGGGGTCGTGTCATTCAAAACAAAGAGCCTGAAATGCAAAAAAAAAAATGAGCCAATATTCTTTAACACCTCCAATTTCGAATGCAAACAGATGATCAAGGATGTGTGTAGATGAAACATCAACTCCATAACCCTAGCTTGCAATTTTCACATGTTTTTTAATCAGCTTTTAAAAACTAAAAGTTGTCAAGTTTACATAGAAATTTCAAGGAAACTTTTCTCTAGCATGTTTGTTTGCTAGCATGTTGCTACTTGCATTCTTGCACACATATCTTTCTTGTAACTGCAATTGAACTTGTAACTGTGAAGTAATTGGTAAAATGTTTGTTGAATTAACAAATGATCATAAACGATCATTTAAAGAATTTACAAATTAACAAAATAGAAAGTCTCTAATAAGAGACTCAAGAAGATCATAGAAACAACCTTATGTACCAAAGTCTCTAATAAGAAACTCAAGAAGATCATAGAAACAACCTTATGTACCTAGATTAAATTAATATACAAAAGATGACCATTGAAGTAATATTATACTATTCGAATACACTCCCTTAATGCTAAATTTGTCAACAACACCAAGCTACCCCCTGAATTTACTGAACTTATCTAGACCGAGAGGCTTTGTGAGAATGTCGGTAGTTTGATCCATAGTTAGAGCATACTCCAACTAAATTGTTCCATCTTCAACCAACTACTGAACATAATGACAATGAACGTACACATGTTTGGTTTTTCCATAGAAGATTAGATCCTTAGCGAGTTTGAGAACTCCCTAATTATCAAAGAGCAAGGGAACCAAACATACTCGAGATAAATGCATATCCACAAGCATCCCACAAAGCCAAATTGCTTCACAAGTTGCCTTAACAGCTCCACCATACTCTACTTATGTGGAGGAGAGTGAGACTGCATCTTGCTTTTTACTAGTCCTAGTGACTACACTAGAACCCAAATTGAACACAAAGCCAGTGGTTAACGTCTTATCATCAACTAAACCTACCCAATCTCATCACGTCATCCACAAAAACGACCAAAAAGAGAACATCATCACTAGAGTGTTTGATATACAAATTGTGGTTAGAAGGGAAATGTTGAAAACCATAAGCAACCAAGTACTGATCAATCAAGATGTACCATGCTCGATAGGCATGTTTGAGTCCATAAAGTGCTTTCTTAGGTCGACATACTTGGTGGCCTTTGCCAACAACCTTGAAACCAAGAGGTTGTGTCACATAGACTTCTTCATGCACTCTTAACATACATCTAATGGAATTTCCATCCAAATTGAGCTGCAATGGCAAGATGAATTGTACTCATCTTCGTAGTAGGAGCAAAAGTGTCCTCATAAACAATGCCCTCACACTGTGAACCCTTGACGAACTAATTTGGCCTTGTATTCATCTATGGTACCATCTACTGACCTTATACACCCATTTGCAGCTAACGGGCTTCTTCTCTGAAGGAAGATTAGAGAGAATCCAAGTGTTGTTCTTCATAAGACTCTGGTATTTTGCATCCATAGCTTGATCCCACTCTGGAATCCCTTTTGCTTCTTTAAATATTTGAGGCTCATAAATGCTCTGAAGGTTGGCCACGAGAGAAAAGTTAACCATATTTTATTGCTTGCCCTTATTTCTAGAAGATCTACCCTCAATGAGCCCATCAAGATGAAGATCAATGTCTCCACTTAGTCCTACGAGCGGATGTGCCAACATCAAATGGAGAAGTAATAACTAAAGCTAGAGGGGAAAAGGATCAAGAATAGGTGGAGGATCATCAAGGGGAAAGTTAGATAGTGCATCATCAAATTCAAAATCTGCATCATCCCTCTCATCTAGTGAACCCAATGGAAGACAGACACCCAAATCAGAAGCCTTTAGAGGTTGATCCTTAGAATTTTTATCAAACGAGGAAAGTTGAAATGGTCCTCGTTCTTTATCAAATACAACATCGTGACTAAAGATAAGACGATCAATATCTACATCAATCAACCGGTAAGAGGTATGGTTGTTACTATCTCTTGTAAACATAAGCTTCCGATTCTTAGAATCCAATTTGGAGCACTGGCATTTGGAATCCATACAAATGCTAAAGAGACAAAAACTTTCAAGTGGTTGATCCTAGGTTTGCAACCAATCCAGGTTTCCACAGGAGTCTTCCCCTTAACTACATGTGTGGGAAACCAATTAAGGAGATAAACTGTAGTGAACACTGTTTTTGCCTAATATTTCACAGGACCATTTTTGTGTTCCATTGTAGACTTGGCCATTTTTTGAATGGTGTGGTTGCATTGTTCTACAATGCCATTTTGTTGAGGGTGCATGGTGTGGCTAATTGACGTTTGATGTCATGTGTATCATAGAAATTGTAGAAATCAGTAGAACAAAACTCCACCCATTTTCATACCTAAGAGATAGTATAGAAAAAACTCAGCATCTTTTTTAAGGCCTAAAATTTTTGAAATACAATAAACACATTTGATTTCTGTCTAAGGAAATACACCCACGTTTTATGACAGAAATCATCAACAAAAAGAAAGAAATACCTACACCCAGTAACAAGAGTATTCATTTGGACTACATACATCAGCATGGACCAACAATAGTACTATAAAGACTTGCCATGAGTCACCATCCTTGAACAGCGTACTGTGCTACTTTCCAACTTGACAAGCTCCACAGACTCGCTGATTCTAAGCTTGAATTTCAAGTAGGCCATGTACTAAATCTTCTCAAACAAGCTAAGCAAGATAGTAAATGTTCATGTGACCATATCGTATCATTGATGCCAGTGATTACTGATACAATATGATTTTGTTGCGAATGCATGCTCAGGAGAATCACTTGTATCCACAAGTCTATATAAACAAAAATCCTCAATTTCAATAGCTATAGTAGTGCAAGTCACATGATCAACAATCGAACACTTGTATGCCCTAGATATCATATCAAGCTGATGAGAATGTCACATGATCTGACTCGTTGAGAGTAGGTTAAGTTCCATGAGAGGAATATAGTATACATTGAGGAAAATGATCCATCCCACAAGACTATATTTAAACATTGCCCTTACCGATGACAATATGATCTTCACCTCCTTCGAATATAATTGAATCATTAAAGGGAGAAAATTTTGTAAACCAATCACGTATGTGAGGGAAATGTTGAGAAGCACCAAAATCTATATACCAAACAGAAGATTTTACAAGGTCTACAAGTCATTTAGGCATGGAGGCATAGAAAGAAGACTCTTTTTGTTTTTTATGCTCAACAACATTAGCTTTAGGCTGAGATCCTCCTTGCTTCCATTGTTCAAAAGCCAATCAATTGCAACAATCTTTGAGCAAATGGCCATGTTTGTGACAATAGGTACATTGAAACTCCTTCGAACCATCTGAGAATGACTAAAGTCCTTCTACTAAGAAGAATGAGATGGCTGAGATTCGCTTTTATTCTTGTGAGAAGATTTAATTGTAAAGGCTTGATCTAAGGAGGATGACGTGGTACTATTACCAAAATGTTGTTGCCAATGCTCTTGCTATATAAGTTTGGTGTACAACTTTAGGAATTTCAGATCAACGCTATCTTGTATGCTTCTCAATGCAAAGAAAACAAAAATCAAAGAAGAGGCAATAGCATAGATCTAAAATGTGAATCCCAAAGCAGAAAACATAAGCAAGTCTACATACAAACTTCAAAAAATAATAAGCTACAATTGACCCATATTTCAAGAAAAAATTATCATTGACCCAAAAACTCTGACGAAGACCCAAAAAAAAGATCTCAAGAAAATCAAAAGGTATCTGAAATCAAAATAAAATTTCAGCCAGAACGTTATTCGAGGCACAAAAACCTAGAGACCAACAAGATTATGAGGACGAATCTGCAATGGAACTTTGAATGCAGCGTGGAAAAGAGAGCTTTGAATAAAACCTTAGTCTGAAAAAACCTTCAAATGGCATAATGAACCCAAAAAAAAGGCTAGAAAACATGAACCAAACATTCGAAAACAACCTAAGCAAGAAGAAAAGAGCTTATTTTCAGCAGAAATCTATAAAACATCCTTCATTTTATTACCAAAATGGATCAAATGACTCAACAATGATAGTCATTTTTTAACAGTATTAGCAAAAATGGGGAACGTCAACAAGAACAAATAGCCCAAAAGTAGGTTGATTCACCTTGAGTCGCCTAAAGTGCATGTCGCACGAGCAAATGCACACACTTGTTTGCAAAAAACAACACGAAGAAAAATGACTAGAAGGAGAAAAATAACTCCAGCCGCTAGAAAAATGACCAAGAATCCTTGCACATGGTTACGAATAAAAACCTTGGCAATTCACTGTGAGAGAGTCATCTGAAGTGCACGTCGCACAAGTAGATACATACAAAGACTAGTGGAGCATAGTAAAACGACACTTGTTTGCAGAAAACACACCAAGAAAAATGATTAAAAGGTAGTTGAGTTATTCTTTCAGGAGGTTTTGGACTTACATGGTCTTCCTCACAACATTGTGAGCGACAAGGATAGCAAGTTCCTTAGCACTTTTTGGCAAGAACTGTTTAGATTGACCGTTACGGAGTTAACTTCCAGCACGAGTTATCACTCCCGAACGGATGGCCAAACTAAGATAGTTAACAAATGGGTTGAAAGTTATCTCCGGAGCAATGTAGCAGGACAGCAGAGAGCCTGGGTTAAGTGGTTGTATATCAGAGAGTATTGTTACAACTCCTACCACATGTCCATTCAGATGTCTCCATTTTGTGCTCTCTATGGCAGCGAGCCCTTGTCATTCATAGACCTGGATTTACAGGACAACAGGGTGCCAGTAGCAGGGGATTGGATACAGAATCAGCATGATATCCTCAGATCTCTTTGGGAGAACATTCTACGGGCCCAGAATCAGCAGAAGATGTATGCTGATCGCCAGCGGACTAAGTGGAGTTTTAAGTTGGGTGATGTGGTTTATCTTCGCCTCCAATCATACAAACAGAGTTCCTTAAAGAAGAGTGGGTCTCAAAAACTTCAGCCCAGATTTTTTGGTCCATATCGCATTACTAGGAGGGTTGGTGAGGTTGCCTATGTGCTGGATTTACTTGATGACAGCAAAATCCATAACTTGTTCCACATTTCATGTCTCAAAAAAGCCATTGGCCAGAATACAGTACCTTCCATAGCATTGCCCCCACTCGATGAGGAAGGGAAGCTTGTATTAGTTCCAACAGAGGTGATAGAGGTCAAAGAGAGGAAACTACGGAACGGGTCCATCAAGGAATATTTGATTTGCTGGAAGGATTTACCTTATGAGGATGCCACCTGGGAAAGCGAGTAAATCCTACAGCATCCGGCATTGAGATTGCTTGAGGGCAAGCAATCCCAGGAAGGGAGGACTGTAATGTCCCCTTCTTCGCACTAGCATTAATGGTGCCTAGTTGGTCTTTCTTCCCATCTGAATAGGCTAATGGCATATGATTTAGGATGCCAACCAGTCACAGGTTTTTGGTTTAAGTTGAAGAGACTTTTAAATGGGAAATCCTATGCTTAAAGTCACTTTATTTTATTAAGTTGAAGTATAAAGTACTTTATTGTTTAAAGTCACTTCAGGACAAAATGACTTAAGTGACTAAAAGACGAAAAAGTCTTTTATCCCACATTGCTAAGAGATTTGTTCTCCCAACACTTCAAGGTGATAAAAGGAAGCTTTTACATTAGGATTGGGACAAAACAAATATATGCTATTATTCAAATCTTAATCAGGTTGCTTCAATGTCACTGGATATCTTTCCAAAGGACGAGACCCCTAAGGAAAGTGGTGAGACTAGATGAAAACCTAGCGGCTCACATTGTAATTATAGAATTAAGGATTTGAATTGAAGGTCTGGGAAGTTGATACGGAAGTTTTAGACAACACACAGGTACATGGTGATTGAACGCCCAGAATACCAGTTCAGATACAAAGTTGGACGGCAGGCAGTGGATTCATTCAAATAGCAGCAGAAGGGACCACTTTAATGTAAGTATTGTTCCCTTGGTATCAGTATACAGTATTAGTATTTGCTAGCATCAAAACAAGGTAGCAGAATATGGAAGTGAGAATAGCTGGACAGTATCTCAAACTTATTCTGCAATGCATACTATTATAAATATCTACACTCTAGCGGTGACGGAAAGGAAACTATAGTGGATCTGTACGCAGGGAACAGTGGAACCGATCAAACATCAATCAGTGGATCAAAAGAACCCTAAGTTCTAAAGATGCCTCTCATATACCTAGTTCTGAAGAAAGTCATGAATCAAAGTTTCAGAGAGAGAACATTGAAGAAATTGAAGCTGAAATTCAAAATCCTAATCTTGAGGAAACTCAATCCTAAGAAAAGACCACTTTGGGCTATTAAGACTGTAAAGGAAGCACAAGACTTCACTGCACCATCTGGAACCTTCAAAGAAAGCAAAAGACCCAAAAGATTTTCTAGCTATGCAACAAACATGAGTGATTTATCTAAATCAGAACCAACCAATGTTTCAAATGCTATTAAACATACAGCTTGGAAGGATGCTATGACGGAAGAATACCAATCCATTATTAAGAATGATGTTTGGGAAATTGTTCCAAGGCCTAAGGGAAAACCTGTTGTTTCTTCTAAGTGGATATTTAAAATCAAGCATGCTACTAACGGTAGCACTGAAAAATATAAAGCCAGATTTGTAGCCAAAGGATTCTCTCAGAAGGAAGGAATTGATTATGAAGAAACCTTTGCTCCAGTTGTTAGACACACCTCTATAAGAGGAGTACTAGCTATTGCAGCATCGAAGGGATGGAAAGTACATCAGATGGATGTGAAAACTGCATTTCTAAATGGAAAGATTACAGAAGAGGTATATTTGGAACAACCTGAAGGATTTGAAACTCATAATGGTAAAATCTTTGTTTGCAAACTCAAGAAAGCTCTCTACAGGCTTAAACAAGCTCCCAGGGCATGGTATGAAAGAATCGATACATATCTCACCAATTTAGGATTCTCTAAGAATAAAGTTGATCCAAATCTCTATTATAAAAGGAATAAATATGATATGATAATTTTGATACTATATGTTGATGATTTTACTAATAATAGGTGATGATCATCTTATAGATCAATGCAAGAAAGATCTAATCAAAGAATTTGATATGAAAGATTTAAGACTCCTTCATTACTTCCGAGGACTGGAAGTGTGGCAAAACTCTGACAGCATCATACTTAATCAAGGAAAGTATATATTAGACATCTTGAAGAGATTTGGAATGTGGAATTGCAGACCTATGTCTTCTCCAATGGAGACTAATCTACACAAACTTAAGGAAGTAGCAACAGAATCACCCTCCATAGATTCTACTCTTTACAAACAAATGATTTGATCTCTTATGTACTTGGTAAATACAAGACCTAATATTTGCTATGTTGTTAATGCCTTAAGTCAATTTATGTGTCAGCCAAAGGAGATTCACCTGGTTGCAGTCAAACACATTATGAGATACTTACAAGGCACTCTTAACCTTGAGCTCAAGAATGAGAAAGTTGACTTCGACTTACATGAATTCACAGACTCAAATTGGGCTTGAAGTGTTACTGATAGGAAAAGCACTTCAAGATGTTGTTTCAGTTTAGGGTCAGCGATGATATCATGGATATGCAAAAAGCAGGCATCAGTAGCACAGAGTTCCACAGAAGTTGAATACATTGCAGTTGCAATGGCTTCTCGGGAAGCAGTTTGGCTTAGAAAGTTACTTGTGGGATTATTTGGTTAACCCATAAATCCCACTATATTCACTGTGATAATCAGAGTTCCATCAAGCATTCTGTGAAACCAGTTTTTCATGACAATTCCAAGCATATTGAAATTCCTTACTATTATGTAAGAGATATGGTAGACAAGAAAACTGTCAAGTTAGAATAAATTTGCATTGCAAATCAGACATCAAATATTCTTATCAAATCTCTCTCTCGAGTGAAGATAGATCACTTCATGAAAAGATTTCGTATGGTTGAATTATAATACATTTGTATTCTTTAATTAATAATGAAATAATTGTGTTAAAATTATTATTGTCAGGCTATTGACTGTTATGGGCTTCGCCATTTGTATTCATTATCTAAGAGGTGACGATCTCTGAGATAATGAACACTTGTATAAAAGACAATATGAGAGATGACGATCTCTGAGATAATGTACTAAACAGTAGAGAACTACTGGTAGATCTGGATCAGTTTAAGATCACGTTGTGAAATAGACATTTTATGTCTATGAGTTACAACTTGGATAAAGGATGAATTTAATCATTCTCTGAATTTTATTCTATATACTAACAAATCTTAACTCAGGATCATATTGTGATGTAGGCTTGTCAGTGTCTATGAGTCACAACTTGGACAAAGGATGAATTTAATCACTCTCCGGATGTTATCCTGTATATTGTATTCCATGCTATCACAATATAAGTGATAAGTCATATCACAAGTATAGTAATATGGCAAGGTATCATGTGTAAAATGATATCACATGCTCAGAAGATTCAGAAAGATATAGAGTATCAATCTATGCTTAGTCATCATAATTGATGAAGCTAGATATATTAGCTGTCATTATGATTATCAATTTAAGAGGAAATGTTAAATATATTAGTAACTCTGATAATCATTCTGATCTGACTTTTTTGATCTAACAAATCTAGTAACGCATGAAGATCCTTAAGTGGTTTGGCCTCTTGAATAATCTAAGTTATTAACTTGATCGGAACCTTCCTTGGGAGTATTTATTAATGTTTTATTGCATAGTTATAGTTAGTGTAATTACTAACTAATTGAAAACCCTTAGAGATGTCGATCTTGGCAAAATACATTTTAGTTTATATAGGGCCAACCTAGAAAGGGTCATGTCCTTTCTAAGGACATGCCTCTTGGGTGCTATATATATAAGAGGTAAGAATGTGGATAGAGAACACACTCAACACAAATAAGTTTGCTCCTCTAGCATTGCTGCCTTATGCGATTTATAGCAGGGATAAAAACCTCTTCAGAATAATACACCATACTCCAAGAACACCAAATATTTTGTCCTGTCATCTCCAGCAAGGCTAAAGGTATTATATTAGTATTGTTTCATCAGAATTTGCAGAAAACTTACAATGGCACCCTTGGGAACATCATAACAACATTACCCTATCCTTTGTGCATCCTTGTCTCAAATATGTTGGGATTTTTTGAGGGGAAGACGCATCCCCATGTTATACTAAAAAAATAGCTTCACCCACTAGAAAATGACCAAGAATCCTTGCATGGGGTTGCACAAAAAAACCTTAGTTATTTTCTATAGTTTCTTTAAATCCCATAATACAATAATTTGGGAAACAAATAGGCATAAATTTTCATTTAAGAAATTATAAACAGTGTAACACGGAGGACTCATAGCCCCCTATCAAACCTCGAAGTACCCATCACTACACTGGTTACATAAGTACCCGAGAACCCCCATCTCCACCATTCCGCAGCCATGCGCCACTGGGATGGGTACTTGAATTTTGATTTTTTAATGTTACTATTGGGTATGTAATATGTTACTATGTTGAATGTTCAATGGTTCTAGTTCATGTTGCAATTTTGTTATCTTCAAGTATTTTAATTTGGTATGTTACTATTTTCTACTAAAACATCATCTCATAACTAGCAATTCAAGTTATATATGTATAGTACAAAACAACCCTTCCTGCCCCATCCTCCCCTTGCTGCCATCCCTTGGCCGTCCCCTCATCCCGAAAATGAGGCCCATTTTTCCCACATCCCTGAAACTCATCCGGAAGTACCCTAATACAAGTGTTACACTGGTTATAAAAATAAAAATTGGAAAAAGTATTGCCTCTGATACTATATTACTAAGAAGTAATTTGTGAGATATTTGTTGTATTAACAAATTATTAGAACTGTCATTATAAAGAATTTACAGAGAAACGTAACAGAAATTTTCTAATAGAAAACTAAAGAATATCGTAGAAACGATCTTATCTACCTAATTTATATAATATACAAAAGATGGCCATTTAAAGTAATATAAAAATATTGTAATAGAACTAATGTTCTTTTGTTCTAACCCATGCAACTCAATTGTGGAGGATGCTTCCTAAGTACTACCATCTTCACCAAGAAGAAATAAGAGCAACCATAAGTGAGGATCTCTTCAAATTTAGACTCAAGATCCAATTATAGTGAGATACACTCAACCAAAGGAAGATCTTGGATATCTACTAGTACGCATTGCTTCAGAAGACATTTAAAGGTTTCCCCCAAGTAGAAACAAACTCGAGTAGGTAGTTCTTAGCCTTTGCAAGCAATGGGAGAAACTCACGTCAAAGTTGGTGAAAGGCAGCATTCTAAGAGCCCAATTCTATTTAGACAAAAGGAAATGCAGTGACAGTGCCTAGTTAAGAGTAGTCTCAACAAAAGATTAGGCAAGTGGTGGATGATCCCAACGTGGTAACATACCTAATAGAGATGATATTCTTTTAGCACATCCACTAAACTTTGATGGTTTCATTGAAGGAACTAGGGTTGAGAATCAGCTCTAGACACTTAAATTTTGTTTTGCGATGCACCACTATTAGCAATATTAGGGTTAGATATGCCCTCATGTAGTTACACATGTTTGCTTCCACTCAATGACACAAGAGGGGAAAAAGTGGCACATTTTTATTGCCAGAATTTCATGGGAATCTTTCTTGGGGAGGTTTTGTGGAATTTCATGGGAATTTCAAGCAATCTCGTATAAATCCATGAGCTTTGGCAGTTGAGTATGAAAGTGGAACAATATAAGAACCACTTCTTCAAGCTGACACAATATTTGAGTGTAGATGAGGATGAGAAATTTTTGGTTCATGGGTTTGTGAGGGGTTTAAATACTCATACTAATGGTGGAGTTCATTTTTAAGAGCAAGGCAAAGGAGATCGTAATAGAGAAGGTAACGTAGTCATGGCAGAAGGGTACAAATAAAGGATTATTGAACCATCCAACCTAGCAGAAGAACTCATAATACTTTAACGTAATAACAAAAAATGGATCTTCATATTATTTCAATCACAGCAAAATTACATTTGCAGTGGACTTGAACATTGTAGACCTAGATTCGATTACAACATACAAATTACAGAAATCGATTAATATTGTAGTCAATATAGTGTCTTGTTGTGTGTATGGAACGATGCAGATTTGCCTGATTGAGCCTAAAGTTGAAGAAATGTCGATTTATGGTAGCGAAAGGTAAATTACTCAAACAAATCGTTTGTAAAGCAGGACAAAAAAATTGGCCAAAATAAAACAATGGTATTTGTACAAATGGTAGCACCAAAGGAAGTTCCACGAGTAAAATAATTCTTGGGTCATGTCAACGATTGTAGAAGATTTATAAAGTTCACTAAAATCTCCTACAAATTTGATATGCTTACAAGGAAGAGCCAAATATTTACATGGACAGAGGTTGACTGGAATGCCTTCAATGAACTAAAGGTACCAAGGCCCCAAACTTGAAGAAAAGTCAATTCATGGTAACCCAAGGTAAAATACTCAAGCAAAGAGTTTCTAAAGTAGGATTAAAGATAGGCCCAAATAAAATAATGGTAACTATACAAATGGAACCACCAATAAATGTCACAAGAGTTCAATTATTCTTGGGCCATATCAACAATTATAGTCTATAAAAGATTTATAAAGAATTTCACTAAAATATCCTACTCGTTGGATATACTTATGAGGAAGAGACAAATATTTATGTGGACAGGGGACCAGAAGGACACCTTCAATGAACTGAAGTTACCCCTAATCACATATGCTATCCTAGCATACCCAATCTGGAGCAAAGACTTTCATGTGCACATCTGTGCATCAAACTTTGCAATTAGAAAAATATTAGCACGTGTTGAGCCACAAGGGTTATACCATTCAGTTTTTGTCACCAAAAGACTATTATCAAAGGCCAAACTTAATTATAGCACAATGGAAAGGGAAGCTAAGGAATGGTTTACTTATACAAAATGAAAAGTTCCAACATTATCTCCTCGTAGTACCCCTCATTCTGTGTGGATCACTAAGCACTAATGTACTTTGTTAACAAATTAATCACTTTTCAATGAATAAAGTTGTTTGAACTTTGAACACCCTGCAGACATAAAAGAAGATGCTGGATTGCATCTAAATATTTCAGGACATCATTCCACAAAGAATAACATTTTTTATCAATAAGCCAAAATAAATATTCCTGGAAAAAGACTGTTAGAAAAGTTTCCATTTGTTTTTCCCATTTTAAGGAGAAAGTGGAGAAGTAGCAAGAACAAGCAGCTAAAGGAAAACAAAATAACAGAAAAAACCATCTAAGAGTAGCAAGCAGCAGATTTATAGTGGGAAAAACCAGCATATAGCTGATATGGCGATATGGAGAACAGAGATATATCGTGATAGTGTATCCAAGAGCTTCAGTAAAAAACACCATATCAATTTCTGGAGTTGGTAGACAAGAAAGACTAATAACTTATATTTACTTCAAAAATTTAAGCCCATTGTATGAATACCAATCAAAGGACAACTGAAGGACTTCAAATAAGTATAGCAGACTCCTGTACCTCATCACACAACAATGCTTTCACAAAATCATGCCTGAGCTGCTGATAGTCAAAATTGTCAGTGAAGAGCATGAGCATTTCTGGGGAGCAAATATCGATGAAGCAATCCTGAAAAATGTTGACACAAGTTAGAATTCTTTCTCAAAACTTCAAAAGCATTCACAATTATTCTTGACACTTTATGATATTGCCCAGAGACTTCATAATAGGCTATCCAACCATATCAAGTAACCAAATCATGCAGCCTAACAGAAAACCATCAAACAAACCTTTCCTACAAAGAGCCAGTAAAATATTGTCTCGCTGAAGAAAACTCTCTACATCCAGCCAATTTTGAAAAAGTTCTATCAGGTTAATTCATATCACAAAAAAAGGGTGATCTGTGAATGGAAAACAAATTCTTTTCAAGATTATATACAATGGTTTCAAAAATGATAAATCTCAAAACATAACTTCATTCAATAGCTAAAGCACTTGGACCACAAAATATTTCCATCAAAAAGTAGATGGAATTTTATTCCATAACCAAAACATATGCCAAAAAGCATTCCCTCAATGAAGTAGCCATTATATCCCCTACCTTGCATGTCTGATGTTGAATGGGTGAAAAGTACATAATAAGCTTAATGCTTTGCCATGCTAAAAAAATATACTTGTACATCTATTCATCAAATATGGAAAGTATAATTACCATTTAGTTGTCATTTGAAACATATATTTATATTTGGCAATCAGAACTGATCATCATTTTCTCTTAATATGTGTCAATAAGCATAGAATATTCAGTCATGTTCTAATTAGTGTGGATCAGCACAGAGTTAATCATGGTCTAACCGACAAGCCTCTTCATCAACTATACCATATGTAGAAAGATCTCAGCCAAGGAAAAGAACCCTTGAACACTGTCATACTCTCCCTCTACCATACTTGATGATGTGCACTACACAGTACATCAATAGAGTTATAGATTCTATTTTAGTGCAATTACTGTTATGGAATTTATTCTTCTTGCAGCTTTGTGTTCTTTTTAGCATAAGAATTGTGGTGTTGCTTCCTTTACAAGTTTAAGCCACGTACACTGAAGTCATCAATAATCATTGCCCATGCACCAAGATGGAGAGGCAATTGATAGCAAATGTGTCAAACAGTTGAAGAATTGCAAGAGACCTAACAGGAAACAGAAATTGAACTTACCGAAGATTTCATAACTCTTTGAGACTTATCCTTAGAAATGTGCATACAAAGATACGTAGAAGAAGAGTTATGGCACACCTAAGTGTCCCGAGATAATGTTCTCCAAATAAACAATAGAGAAATTACTAAAATTCTGACAAATCTATGAAGAATGGAATAACAAGTGCATTGAAAAAGGCCACTCTTTTTTTTTTTAAACATTGAATGAGGATGTAATGGTACATGTCAGGGAAAACAACAAAAATAAGACAATCAAATTTGTTTGGTAGAACAGAGAGAGTAAGCACAAAGGCTAAAAGAGGTGACCACTAACTTGCTATCAGAAGTTCAAGCACAACTAAGAAGTCAAAATTGAAGCCACAACCACAGAATCATCTTGTAGATAAAGCCAGGAAGTCCACAGCTCACTACTAATAAACACGTTGAGATAGTAGAGCTGTGAGCATTCATTCTTCTGGAAAAGGAGGTCTTGTTGAAGATTGGTTTGAAGAGTTGATTTATAATCAGCACGTTTTCTTAGAGGAAAGTCCTATTCCTTTTGCTCCACAAGTTTGTACAAGTTCAACTCTCGCGCATTTAGAGGCATATGAGAAACGTGGATGAAATTACCAATGTGAATAAAAAGCTGGTTTCACATGCTTCTTTTGTTATAAAACCATGCATTCTCTCTGTTGAGATGTCAAATTTTAATTTTAAAACCATTTTTAATTGAATTTTGCATAAAATTTATGTTTTTTAAGAAATTTTAATTTTTCGTAATCTCTAACTTGCCGATTTTTTTGTCGAGTCTTTTACAAGTCAGAAATTTTGGGCTTGCCAAGTACTTTCCGAGTCCCAGTCTGCAAACTATGCTTCATTGGATGCTGCTTCACTATATACTATCCCAAAACAAAAAGACAACTAGGGGGGACGTAACATAATGATCCAAAGATATAAAAAGTGCCTTGTACAGGAGCAGAATAGAAAGAGAAGCTGCCAATGATACTGAGCCTATGGTACAACACATGAGATGGCTATGCATGCATTATTCCAACTTGTGTATGCTCAATAAGATACACCACTTATGGATGCTAAGCATTGTACCTAACAATTGTAGTCATTGTATCTGAGAATTGTAGTCAAGAGTAGACTAGATAATAATAAGAGCCATAAAGAAAAACTCAAGCAATTCAACCACCTATATGAAAGGAGATAGATGGCATAATGTGTGGCTAAAATACCAGCCAGATAAATCAAAACATGCATTGAATGCATGTTAAAGGTCAAAGATGATATTCATGCATTCAATGTATGTGATCAATATGATCCCTATAAAACATAACGAAGATGACAAAGCATCACATCAAAAGTTACTATACAGTATCCATGATGAAAAAGTGGGAGACATCATAAACAAAATAGGTAAAAACATTATGTCATTTGCAAGTGAAAACAAAATTATAAATACATAAGTGAGAAAATAGACTAGAATAATAAAAAACATTGAACTAAATCATTTAATTTCCAAGAATCCGATTACGGAAACTTGATTAATCCTTGCTTCCCTATCCTCACTTATACAACTCACACCTCTCAAACACCAATAGCTTCTCCTCTGCATATCACTGCACTTCACTTCCCTCTGCAAATACCTACAAGACTGCACAAGCCAAATGCGAAAAAAGTATTCCCCTAAAATCTGCACCAAGCAATTTGATCTCCATAAACCACACTTCATATACAGTTGTATGACTACATAAGTGTATGCCTATGCCTATGTATGCATGCTGCAACGTATGATAATCTGAATGTTTGACACCCTCTCCCCCATCATGACCACTTATCTGAATATGTGATGCAGGTGGAATTTATGGTTATTTTGTTTTTGTCTTGTTTGATAAATAAGAGATTGTCAATCCTCCGAATAACATTTTTTTAACAAAGACATAGGAGGTTGGAACTGTTTTCTAAATACTAGGATCCTAATAAGATCCATCAAAAAACTTAATTTAGTTTATTTTCATGAGGCAATATTTCAGCCTCGGTGGTAGGGAGGAGAATTCGCATTAAAAAAGATATATCAATGTACTCTCCTATTTTCTGATAAATATTTATGTTCTTGTAATGTCCCTTTTCTGGGGACATTAGAAATATTAAAGAGGGTCATCACTATAATATTAAAATTTACTAGGAGAGCTAAAACTTCATTAATTAAAAGACAAATTAATATTCCAAGTGGGCAAAAGAGGACAAGGAGAGTTAAGGCGAAAGGACAGAAAGGTAGTCGAAGAGTCACAACTGTGAGAATAAAAGGAGAAGAGACCCTTTCATTCGGTATGCTTGATTTACTATTCAGATTTCCAGTTCTCTCTTCTGAGAGTCTTCAGAAAGCTTCAACTTTCAGCTAGTGTGAGAACGTAGCCCCTCGTGCAGGCACGCAGTGGACGAAAACCCATTGTCAGGGGAGATATCATTTCAGGTGTCTTGGTTGTGCTTTCAGGTTCTTCTCTCTAGTTTTCCAATCTGACTGTAGAACTGTGTTTAAGATTGGATTTATAGTTTGCTGGTTATTGTATTGCTGTTGTATAGTACAATAATGTTTTAGAAGTCATTCAGAAGTTGCCAATTATCACACTTGCTGATGCATAAGACAACACGCTTCTAGATTGTTGAAAGGATGGTGGTTTAATGTTTTTGATTTGTACTGCATTGTTCATATGCTTGAGTCTTTTATGTCATTTTGAAAGGACAGATTTATTGGAGACTTCGGGTTTTACTTGCTGTTTGTATTTTCATCTGCATAGGGATGTATTTCTGAATGTGTTACTTGAGAATGAGTTTGAGCAAATATCTATCTGGAATATCATCTATTATTCATATTGCTGGTTATTTGTTAAGTGGGTTCGTACTCTAAGATTTACACTTAAAAGGGAAACGGGAAAAATCAGGTTCAGGACAGTACGGTGCTGGTTGTATTTGTTACAGTACTGGTTCGGGTCCTTACAGTTCTGGTTTTCACCATTGTGGTATCAAAGCCTCCATTTTTGGCTTAGCGTCTATGAGTGATCTGTGCTTGTGAATCAAGAGACCATTGTTGTCATGCATAGCCAGTGAAAGGCTGAATTGGAGGATACCATGGTCTCTTCGAATCCAAAATTTCTAGTTCTTTTGTTTATTCTAAAATTTGCGGCGACAGCATATACAGATCAGAATTATTCAGCTTCCATATTTCTGTGAACTCCAACATTTAACCGATCTGATTGCTATGTTGTTGATGTTGAAAAATTGTGACATAGCCTTCGAATACTTGCAACCAATAAGTATCATAATTCCAGATTTATGTGGCATCAAATAGTGGTTTCCATTTTTTTCCAAGCCAAATGTGGTACAGTTTGCTCTTTTCTATTCGTTAGCTCCTATATTTTTTTTTTCGTTTTGAAGGCCTGTCTATGCCTGTTTCAATTTGGTTTGATTACCATTGATAGACTGGGGGGAAAAATGAAATGGTTCTTATTTAAAAATCACAGGGGAACTAACCAATACTGAATGATGGCATGCGATCACTAAATATATGTAATGTCTTAAACAATATTCATCAAATGGGGTGCAACGATAATCAAATTTAAGAAGTCTGATTGATAAATTTTTTTATTCAAATGCTAAATCTGCATTAATCATAATTTGGACTGTACCAAGAACAAACTATTAATAATTATTGGAAATTATTAGAACCTGAATTTCGAGCCATCCATGAAATAATGTTGGCAATCCTCAAGCTCAGCTGGAACAAATTTCAAGTTCGCCTCTGTCTTGTTTCGAAGGAAAGATTGCACTTAACTGATTCCAATCCAGGCCCGTGTCCTCTGTTGATACTGCAGATTCGAATGACGGAGTCCGACTCCGGAATAAACTCCCGACCCGATCACCAGAGATTAACTCGAAAACTCGGAAGTCCTGACCCCCGCAAGAATACCCTCTAATACTCGACGGAAATGTTCCAACTGTGGTCGGAAAGAATGATGGCGTGATTTTTCGACTTGAGCAATTCAATTGCGTAAGTTTTTATTTCAAATCACAATGCAGGTAATTCCCGTTCTGGCCCTAAACTCGCCCTGGATCTTCCGCAAGAAAACAATACCGGCAAATTTTCAACCCTGCGACATTAACTGGCCTTCTAGTGACGAAAAAACATGAGAGAGGTCTTCTAACAGTGACGAAAAATGCATGAGAAAAGACGCCTGGCTCGGAAACGCAAATTTGCTTATTTGGAGATAAATCGTTGTTTGCAATAACCTCGTGATTAACCCTGTCGGAATTCGGATGCTCTGTATTTATTTGTTAGAAGATGAACTCCGCTTGTAATTCCCGACTTTGACTGTAATTCCACCTCTCTGTCTTGAGACGTATATCAGACTTGTCTGATTCCAATCGATATTCTGGCTTTCATTACGAATTCCTCCAATCTTGCAATAACTTGAAGGATGGCAATTTATTCTTCAAGAATCTCCCACTTGGCCTTAGGCCACAAATTTTCGCTCTTTTAAAGTGACTGCAATATCACTTTCAGGTTGCAATAATTCGGATGATATTCCACATCCTCAATATTGCTTACCCATGGAAGTTTTCGTTTCCAAGGATAATTTGAGAATTTGCAGACCAAATGACTACAAATTGCTCCAACTGAAATTAAAGTCGAATCCACAAAACCGCTTGTCCAAATGGGTGCCTCTTGTCCTCTATTTATTCACTTTTTTTTGAGAAGTCACTGGAAGCTTCCAGAATCGCCCTTTATAATATCTTATTATAATGCACTTTTATTATCAAATAACTTTTATAAAAATTAAATAACTTTATTAAATTAAAAGTGCAATCTTAATTCATCATTAGAATATGTAGACCCCATTTACTGAATGTAGCAAAATGCAATCTTCTGGCGACGAGATGACTCTCTCTCCAAGATTATTTGCCTACGAGAGTCGATGATAGGCAAATCTACTGTAGGAATTGTGTCGCTAAAAAGGGGACATGACAGTCCGCCCTTCCTGAAATTGCTTGCCCTCAAGCAATCTCAAAGCTGGATGCTACAAAATTGTTTCATTTTTTCAAGTAGCATCTTCAACTGGTAGATCTCTCCGTTTAACCAAATATTCTCTGATCACCCTTCTGCGGAGCTGTTTTTCCCTAGTTTCCAAAATGAATTCCGGCACTAAGATCAACTTCCCTTCATCATCCAAGGGAGGTAACACCGTGGAAGGTACCACATTTTGTCCCAACGCCTTCTTGAGACGCAACACATGGAACACATTGTACACTTTGCTGTCCGTGGGGAGCTCAAGCTCATAAGCCAATTCCCCTATTCGCCTGGTGATCCTGAAAGGCCCATAATACCTAGGCTTAAGCTTCTCTGACCCACTCTTTTTGAGAGTAGATTGTTGAAATGGCTGGAGCATGAGGTAAACCATGTCACCCACCTCAAAGCTCCTCTCTGTCCTCTTTTGATCTGCATATTGCTTATACTGATTCTGTGCCCGAGCTATGTTATCCCGAAGAGCGCTAATAATGTCTTTACTTTCTTGAATCAAATCCCCGGCACGTGGAACCCGAACATCACCCATTAACAAGTCAATAAAGCTCGATGCATCATACCCATATAACGCTCGGAAAGGTGTCATCTAAATAGACATGTGAAAAGTGGTATTGTTACAATATTCACACAAATAAATCCACCTTACCCATGCCCTCTGCTGATCAGCCACGTAATTCCTCAAGTAGCCTTCCACCCACTTGTTTACTATCTTCGTCTGTCCATCAGTCTGCGGATGATAACTAGTACTGGTTGTGAGCTCAGTGCCACATAATCGGAACACCTCTCGCCAAAAATGACTCAAGAACCTACTATCCCTGTCACTGACAACACTGTGGGGTATCCCATGTAACCTGAAAACCTCTCTGAAGAATACCTCGGCTACCTGTACTGCGGTATAAGTAGTGGTGATGGGAAAAAGGTGAGCATATTTTGTTAGTCTATCTACCACCACATAAATGCAATCGCGTCCCTGTGCCTTGGGCAGCCCTGTAATGAAATCCATGGATATGCATTCCCACTTTTGATCTGGAATAGGAAGTGGCTATAGGAGTCTCGCTAGGAAGGTGTGTTCTCGCTTATTCTGCTGACAAACAGGACACTCACGGACATACTGCAATACATCTGCCTTGAGTCCTTTCCATGTGAATCGTTCTCGCACCTGTCTATATGTTTTAAAGTATCCGGGATGACCAGCTATAGGTGAATCATGAAGAGCTCGCATAATAGACTGCTTCACCTTCGATCCTGGGACTAAAAATATCCTGCTCTTGTAAATAATCAATTCATCCACAAGTGTATACCTAGTATCAACAATTGTCCCATCAACTATCCCAGATGCCCAAGAGTCTCTAGCGTATTCTGCAACAATCAAATGCTTCCAATCCTCAGAGATCTCTACCATTGCACTAAGATGTGGCCTGCGTGACAAGGCGTCTGCTACCACGTTCTGAGTGCCCTTAACATATGATATATCAAAGTCGTATGCCTGTAGCTTACTCACCTATTTCTGCTGTCTATCATTGAGATCTCTCTGCCCAAGGAAATGTCTCAAACTGTTGTGGTCAGTTTTTATACAAAACTTACCACCTACTAAATACTGCCTGAACTTAGCTAGTGCATGCATGATAGCTAACATCTCCTTGTCGTAAATGCTGAATGATCTCTCTGGCCCACGGAGTTTCCTACTCTCATATGCAATAGGGTGTTTGTCCTGCATCAAAACAGCCCCAATACCATCTCCTGAAGCATCACACTGGAGTTCAAATGGCTTCGAGAAATCGGGCAATGCTAGTACCGGACATGAAGTCATGATCTCCTTAAATCTGTCAAAACAAGCCTGTGCCTTTGCTGTCCAAACAAAAGCTCCCCTTTTTAGCAAATCTGTCATAGGAGCCGCGTGTCGCGAATATCCGCAAACAAATCTGCGATAGAAGCCACATAAACCAAAGAATCCTCTCAGCTGTGTCAGGTTCTCAGGAATAGGCCACTCCACAATAGCACGAATTTTATCAGGGTCCATCCGTACTCCTTCTCTACTGATAATATGTCCTAAGTATAATAACTCGGTCATGCCCAAATCACATTTAGACTCTTTGGCATACAAGGACTCTGCTTGCAAGGTCTTCAGTACTGTCTCTAGATGCTCCATATGCTCATGCCATGTTCGACTGTATACCAAGATATCATCAAAGAAAACCAATACAAACTTCCCCAGCTGATGATGGAAGACCTTATTCAAGGTGGACTGGAAAGTAGCTGGTGCATTAGTTAACCCAAATGGCATCACTACAAACTCAAAGTGTCCACAATGACATCTGAAGGCAGTCTTCTCTATGTCTTGTTCTCTGACTCTAATTTGATGGTACCCGGATCTCAGGTCTATCTTACTAAAGTAGCATGCCCCATGTAGTTCATCTATCAGCTCATCAATCCGTGGAATAGGATATCTATTCTTAATGGTCTTCTTATTCAACATTTTGTAATCAATGCACATCCGAAGAGAACCATCTTTCTTCTTTACCAAAACTACTGAAGAAGCAAAAGGAGACTTACTAGGTCTAATGTGTCCCATGGCGAGAAGTTCCTTGATGGTTTTCTCTATTTCATCTTTGAGCCTCTTTGGGTGTCTATATGGAGTAATCATAACTGGTTTAGCACCCTCTTCTAATTCGATGATGTGCTCAATCCCTCTATCAGGTGGTGTACCAGGTGGAATATCGCTGAATACCTTACTATACTTTTCCCTCAATATCTGTATGTCTGGATGATATTCTGTCTTCTGTTGTTCCTCCTTTGTGGGCATGAGAGCACACATGGCTGCCCATTCAATATCATTATGTCTCACCCATCTTTCCAATCGTCTGAGAGAAATAGTTCGGATGTCACTATTCCGGATAGCTCTCAACACATGCTACTTCCCATCTACTTCAAACTTGATCTCCATGTCCTTGAGTCGAAAAGTGACCTCACCCAATAAACGTAACCATGTCATACCCAAAATGATATCCAAGTCACCCATATTGACCACATGGTAATCTGCTTTGAACTCATAATTATTCAGGCGTAAAGGCATGTCTCTAACCATCCTGTTACACTTAAGAGTGTAACCATCAGCAACCTGTACTCGGAGACCTTCAAATTCTTCTGTCTTAATACCACGGCACTCAACCAGTCGTGCGGCACTCAACCAGTCGTGCATCAATGAAGTTGTGCGTAGCGCCTGTATCAACCAATGTGATCACCTTCTGTCCTGCTAAAACACCACGTAACCTAAAGGATCCCTCCTGCTGAATGCTAGACAAATGCCCCTGTTGTAAATGCAATTCAGGTTCCTCTTTTTGCTCTGAATTCCCTATTTCTCCCTCAGGCTCTGAATCGCTGTGATCATCCTCATTTGCTGTACTGTCGGAATCTGATCCTTCATAATATGCCCACATAACTCTATTGGCTTTTCCTTTAGGTCTCAAAGGACAATCATGATCCCTGTCATATGGACCTTTGCAATAGAAGCATAATTTCTTCCTGCGCAAGTCGTTTAATGCTTCTGCATCCAGGGGTGTAGTAGATTTTCCTTTGGTTTCAATGCTCTTCCCTTTATTCTTATCAAACTTCTTATTGTCTCTGAAAGAGGTAGTACTCTTGGAAGTGAACCTGCTAGAAGGTACAGTAAGCTCCATACTCCGTGCTTTCCTCATAGCTTCTTGCAGTGTTGGTGGGTCAAATGCCTTAATCCATCCCTTGAGGGGTTCAGACAATCCTTCTATAAATAAGATAACTATCCTTCTCTCAGACACATCTTGTACCATGACTGACAACTTCTGAAATTCACTAATATAAACCTCCAAATTGCCAGACTGTCTCAACTGTGCAAGGTCGCGAAAATAAATCTCTGGATCCTTCTTATCAAAACGCTCAACCAGTCTATCCACAAAGTCCTGGTTAGACGTTACCTGATTGTGCTGCAAAGTAACCATCCCATGTGACCACCAATCATGAACTGCGCCTTCCAGATGCAAGGTGGCGTACCTGATGGCATCTATCTCAAACATAGGCCTTAATGCTAAGAAGGTGTCCAACTTATGAATCCATGCCTGTGTTGTCATCTGACCGCTACCATCGAAAAATGGTAAAGTGAGTTTGCCAACAGCTCGCTGCAACTCATTATCATGACCTCTCCTGGGCCTCCTGTTCTGACGGCTACTCCTCATATGCTCTCTCCTCTGGTTCAGATAGCGATCAAAGTTCAATAGTTCACGCACATGTGGTGGTAATGCCTGCCATTCTGCAGTAGCAGCTCTGAGGTCATCCTAAAAATCATCCGGCAAGTCATCTTCTCCTATCTCCTGAGCCTCTTCCCTTAGGAAGGTGGGACAAGTAGGCCTATTTGCTGTCCATGATCTGCGCCTAGGAGCACCCTGTGAGCTTGCCACACTTCTATTATCATGATCAGGTGTACCTCTACCTTGTTCCTGAATCCTGGGCTGAACAACTCTCTCCATTATGGTAGTCAAAGCCTGTAGTGACTGAGCTATTTCTTGCTGTCCAATAGTCATGATTCTGTAAAACTCTTCGGTTTCATCATCATCAACTCTGGGGAATCTCGAAGGACTCTGTGATTGTCTTTCACCCATATCTCTGCCTTTAAGTATTGTTCTCCTACGAATATAATATCTGGAATAGGGTTGCATAAAATATTCTACCCAACAGGATGGCAGGACTACTGCTCTGATACCACTGAAATGGTTCTTATTTAAAAATCACAAGGGAACTAACCAATACTGAATGATGGCATGCGATCACTAAATATATGTAATGTCTTTAACAATATTCATCAAATGGGGTGCAACGATAATCAAATTTAAGAAGTCTGATTGATACAATTTTTTATTCAAATGCTAAATCTGCATTAATCATAATTTGGACTGTACCAAGAACAAACTATTAATAATTATTGGAAATTATTAGAACCTGAATTTCGAGCCATCCATGAAATAACGTTGGCAATCCTCAGGCTCAGTTGGAACGAATTTCAAGTTCGCCTTTGTCTTGTTTCGAAGGAAAGATTGCACTTAACTGATTCCAATCCAGGCCCGTGTCCTCTGTTGATACTGCGGATTCGAATGACGGAGTCCGACTCCGGAATAAACTCCCGACCCGATCACCAGAGATTAACTCGAAAACTCGGAAGTCCCGACCCCCGCAAGAATACCCTCTAATACCCAACGGAAATGTTCCAACTGTGGTCGGAAAGAATGATGGCGTGATTTTTCGACTTGAGCAATTCAATTGCGTAAGTTTTTATTTCAAATCGCAATGCAAGTAATTCCCGTTCTAGCCCTAAACTCGCCCTGGATCTTCCGCAAGAAAACAATACCCGCAAATTTTCAACCCTGCGACATTAACTAGCCTTCTAGTGACGAAAAAACATGAGAGAGGTCTTCTAACAGTGATGAAAAATGCATGAGAAAAGACGCCTGGCTCGGAAACGCAAATTTGCTTATTTGGAGATAAATCATTGTTTGCAATAACCTCGTGATTAACCCTACCGGAATTCGGATGCTCTATATTTATTTGTTAGAAGATGAACTCCGCTTGTAATTCCCGACTTTGACTGTAATTCCACCTCTCTGTCTTGAGACGTATATCAGACTTGTCTGATTCCAATCGATATTCTGGCTTTCATTACGAATTCCTCCAATCTTGCAATAACTTGAAGGATGGCAATTTATTCTTCAAGAATCTCCCACTTGGCCTTAGGCCACAAATTTTCGCTCTGTTAAAGTGACTGCAATATCACTTTCAAGTTGCAATAATTCGGATGATATTCCACATCCTCAAAATTGCTTACCCATGGAAGTTTTCGTTTCCAAGGATAATTTGAGAATTTGCAGACCAAATGACTACAAATTGCTCCAACTGAAATTAAAGTCGAATCCACAAAACCGCTTGTCCAAATGGGTGCCTCTTGTCCTCTATTTATTCACGTTTTTTTGAGAAGTCACTGGAAGCTTCCAAAATCACCCTTTATAATATCTTATTATAATGCACTTTTATTATCAAATAACTTTTATAAAAATTAAATAACTTTGTTAAATTAAAAGTGCAATCTTAATTCATCATTAGAATATGTAGACCCCATTTACTGAATGTAGCAAAATGCAATCTTCTGGCGACGAGATGACTCTCTCTCCAAGATTATTTGCCTACGAGAGTCGGTGATAGGCAAATCTACTGTAGGAATTGTGTCGCTAAAAAGGGGACATGACAAAAAAAATTGTGAAACTTTGACATTTATGATGCCAAATATGCTCAGTCTGGCAGATTGGTGTCTTGAGCTTAATGTAAATGCCTGCAAGAGATTGGTGGTGCAAGTCATGCAGTTCTGTCATGGCAGCAAAAGAGATCAGTTCATGGGTTTGGAGGTATCCTGGACTTTTTGACAATTGTAGATTGCTCTGCTCCTCAAAATCTTTGGTCTCTATATGAACCCTTTCCACTGAAACTGAAGGATGCAATCCTTGTGATCTAGACATGAAAATCTAGTCACTAGTCAAGATGCTCCTTTCTGACCATTGTGTACATTTATGTTCCAGGTGATCAATTTTCTTGGAGAGGGCATATTATATGTATAGGTTTACTGCACTTTAGTAGACTATTTTGCTGTCTTGCATCTTCTCATGGTCAAGAAATTGTATCCTGTGAAGGTTGGCTTTGGTATGACTGTCGTGTGAAGATTGGTTAAAAGGTGTCCCTGTGAAAGTTGCTGTCATAAAAATCTAGTCCTGGTAAAATTCCCATAACTTTCTCGTTTCCAAATGAAATTGAGAAATTCAAAATGTTTTGGAAAGCTACGAGCAAGGAGCATCAAGATTCAAAAGCCAAAAAATATTTGAAGAAAACATCCCAATGGATGAGCAGTTGTAGTCACTAGGTGATGGGTTTATATTGAAATATGTGTAATTAAGTTTTTGAATTTATATTTAATATTGTTTGCATATTTGAAATCACTTTTCTAAATTATCCATCATATAAAGTGAAGAGAGCATTCAGATCTTAGTAAGAATCAAAATTTGTATGAGAATTATCATTTTTCAGCCTTCTGCCATTATTGGTATGTCACAACGAAGAAGTCCCAGTCAGTGCAAGATAAGGCGTTCTTAGTCAAGAGATGGCACTCGGAGTCTGTGTAAGAGTACAAGGTCGAGGAAGAACAACTGCAAATGCAGAAATTCCAGAGGAGATGCGACATATGCAAGCATGATTATGGACGATGGAACTTGCACAGAGGAGAGGAATTGATACAGATGTCATTGACAGACAGGAAGAACCTCAAAAAAATGAGGTAAGGCCCAAGGAAGAGGGAGTTGATACAAAAATCATTAGAGTGACTCTAGGAGCAAGTTCCAGACGAAAGATGGAGGTACCTATGTGCAAAGGTAGCCTAGATGCTGAGGAATTAATCAACTGCATCAATGCAATGAACAAGTGATTTTTTTGTACGAGAATGTCACTGATGACAAGAAAGTGAAGTTTGTCGTAACCAGACTAAAGGGTCAAACATCCCTTTGGTGCGATGAAGTACAAGAAGAAAGGCAACAAGAGTCTGAGATCAACAGTTGGGACAGAATGTTGGCTAAGCTTAAAAGTAAATTCTTATCCAAAGATTACCAACTTAATCTTTTCAAGAAATTGCAACTTTTAGACAAAAAGAAATGTCAGTTAAGGCTTATACATAAATTTTATAGGTTGACCATTAGGGCTGTTCATAAAGAAGATGCTCCTAAGAAAGTGGCTCGATATCTCAAATGACTAAGATAAAACATTCCAGATGAAACTAACCTTCTTTGTCCAAGAACAGTGGAGAAAGCATATCAATATGCTCTCAAAGCATAAGAGAAACTATCCAGGAAACCGAGACAAAGCTCAAGAGAAAAAAATGAAGTTTCTGAGGAAGACGAAGCCAGTAGTTCACATCAAAAGGAACGATCCTCTCGACCCAATGATTCTTTCAATGGAAGAAGCGACTACTCAAAAGGTAGAGGTAGAGAACCTTTTTTGGCAAACATTTTAAATGCAATAAATATGGTCATAGCCGGATGTTACAAATTTCTTAGATTGTTTAAGTGGGGCTAAATATTTCTCTAAAATACACTTGATAAGTGGCTACCATCAGATTAGAATTAGGGAAGGTGATGAGTGGAAAGCAACCTTTAAGACAAATGGACTTTACGAATGGTGAGTTGTGTCATGTAGCGTAACTAATGCTCCAAGCATTTTCATGCAGTTTATAAATGAAGTGCTTAAAGATTTCACAAGTTTGTCATAGTATATATGGATAACATCGTGGTATATAGTCAACCAAAGGATGAACCTCTTAGGCATTTAAGAATGGTATAAGACAAGTTGCATACAAAGAAGTTGCTAATCAATCTCAAAAAGTGTACTTTCTTACAGGCAGAATTGGTGTATCTAGGATTTGTCATCTATCAAGAAGGATTGAAGATGGACAAGGAGAAGATAAAAGCAATCATTGAATTAAGTGTATCTTTGAGTTAACAAGTGTTCATATATTGGCCAGTTTCTATAAAAAAATCATAACAAATTTTAGGGGGATTTGTGCTCCAATAGTAGATACAATTTAGGGAGACAAAAAGACATTTCATTGGACTACAGCTGCTGATAAGATTTTTCAGATACTTAAGGGAAAAACACTAAGCCTTTTCAAGTTGAATGTGATGACAATTGGACTGCTATAAATGTTTTCTTAAGCTAAGATGGAAAACCTATTGCGTAATTCAGCAAAAAGCTTAATTATGCAAAGAAGGGATATTCAACATATGATCAAAAGTTTTATGCCATTGTACAAGCTTTGAGAAAATGGAGGCACTATCTCATACCTAAGAAGTTTATATTGTACACTGATAATCATGATTTACAATTTGTCAGTAGTCGAACTAAGTTGACCCAAAGAAATGTTGAACATGTTGAGTTTCTGCAGACTCTTACTTTTTCATCAAGCACTAGAGTGGTCAATCTAACAAAGCTGCAGATGCTTTGAACTGAAGGAGTTTGATCATGCAGGAATTTCAGGTGAGCATATTGGGATTTGATGACCTCAAGGAAATGTACAAGGAAGATTGGAACTTCAAATAGGCATATAAAGCTTGTATAAATCATCTAAGTAAGGACAGAAACTTTTGGATGGAGTACATGATACAGGAGGGCCTAAAGGAAGCCAGCTTTGCATTCCACGGAGTTTCATGAGAGAGAACATGTTGAAGGAGAAACACAATGGCAGCTAAGCAAAGCATTTTGGACAAAACAACACACTAGCCCAGTTGGGTTCACACTTTAATTGGCCAAGTACGGGAAATGATGTTAGTATGCCAGCATGCCAAAGGAAGTAACCAGAATGCAGGTTTGTATCAACCACTATCCATCCCAAATAGGCCATGGAAACAATCAATATGGAATTTGTACTTGGTTTACCAAGAATTAGGAAGAGACATAATTCGGTATTTGTGGTGCTTGACAGATTTTTTAAGATGGCTCATTTAATTCCATGTTCAAAAACAAATGATGCTAGGAACATTGTCAATTTGTGCTTCAAGGAGATAGACAACATGGGCTCCCTAGGAGTATTATCTTTGATCGAGACACTTTTGGAGGACTCTATGGAAGTTGGATACTAATTTAAGTTTCAGTTTAGCCTACCATCTCCGGACTGATGATCAAACAAAAGTGATCAACATAAGCCTTGGAAACATCCAATGAAGCTTAATGAGTATGCATCCAAAACAATGGGGGTTGGTGCTTGCACAAGTTGAGTTCGCATATACCAATTTTCCTAACAGAAGTACAGGTGTGAGTCTCTTTCAGATCATGTATGGTATGCATCCTAGAGGAGAGCTAAAAAATCTAGAGGAATGCTGATGGCAAGGATTTTGCCAGTGCAATGCAAGATTTGCATGAACAGGTGAAAAGGAAGCTTCGGGAAAGTACTCTCAAGTACAAGAAGAAAGTTGAAATGAAAAGGAAAGAAACCAATTTTAATGTCAGAGATCTAGTCATGGCTCATTCCAGAAAAGAAAGGTTCCCAAGAAAAGAATACAACAAGTTGAAAGAAAGAAAATTTGTCCTTGTAAGGTTCTACAAAAATTCTCTAACAATGAATAGGCAGCATAACTTCCTAAGATCATTGGCAACGTGAATCATCCAAATAACATTTTTTACAAAGACGGAGAAGGTTGGAACTGTTTTCTAAATATTGGGATCGTAATCAGGTAAGTTATTTTCAGGAATGAAATGAGGTAATATTTCAGCCTCGAAGGTAGGGAGGTGAGTCATGTAAAAAAGATATATCAATGTCCTCTTCTATTTTCTTATAAATATTTACATGTTTGAGAGTTTGTGATTCTGGTTTTCACAAATACGTATGATCCACTCACCTCTCCTTGCAGACATGGCTTTCTGCCCTAGCAGCTGTACAAGTTTGCTTTTGACTAACACAATTCTTCCTATATGATTGTCCTCAGCAATCTGTTTTACTTCTCAAAATTGGTCATGTAAAAAATCATATGGTGGAAATTAATTAAGGCAGTTCTATCAGGACATGGCAATCACAAATTTAAGTACATAATTTTCCAATATAATTCAGCAAGACTGACTATGGAGTTTTCACAGACATATTTTACAAGATAAGTATCTTGATTTTTTGCACCAACAAATGAAACTGGATTTCTTAAGAGAGAGTGCGAAAACCCACCTGTTCTCTTCTCCTATTTAGTTCATAAGTTTCAGCGATTTCTAGAACCAAATATTGGACAAAATCTATTGCAGGGAGTTTTCAGCAGATGCAGGGATAATGAAGGTTTGAGATTTACAGCAGTTATAATGCCCAATAACAATAAAGTAGTCCCACAATGTACAGGTATATCTTTTTCAGTGAGGCAAAATATTTAGAAGCTGACTATGATAAGATTTTTCAAAGCTGTAGCACACCTTGTGAAGATAAATTCCATCTGTAACCAATCCACCTGCTACTAGCATGACTAGAACTGTTTTTTAAATGCATGTTTGAGACCCGGTAAGACCAAGTCAAAGCAGAAGATTAGTGAAGATATAATGAAAACACGTGGATAATGCACAAACAAGTGCCTGCCACCAAATGCAGAACAGGCATGGTTTATTAAGCCTATGGATCACAAGTTAAAAGGGTCCTAAAAGCAAGGAGAGAGTACACAAAAATTTGCATCTACCGTACCTGTTGCAGGGGTTTGCACCCTACCTGATTCACATGGTGACATGAGACCAAACAGTCCTGTAAAGAACATAAAATGGAATGCAGTAATCAACTATAGATAAGAAGACTCCATAAGAGCATTCAAGATGTCATATGATTGTTATGGCAGAAAAAGTGGGAAATAATCCACCATTTGCATCAAATGTCCGGCATATGTCACATATACGATATAGATCAAAAAAAAGCTCTTGAAGCAATTTGTGAGGGTAGGGCAAAAAATGCATGAACCAAAGTTGAAATAGGTTCTACTTCTTACAAAGTTTAGGAGGAATGTGTGGATGAGCAAGATGGTGCACAGGGGTTTTCCAAGGATTCTAGCTCAACATCTTCTACAGCACGTGGCCCAAACACAAGTGAAGGAAATATTAATCCTTTCTTCACACCTCATACTACACTAGGATCACTGGCTGCTTTGGATAGTACAAGATGGAGGAGAAACGTCCATGAAAAAGAAAAGAAGGCGATTGTGGAATTTTGATATTCATATAGCTTGCCATTCTATGTTGGCATGTCTCCATATTGGCAAGATATGGTGGATGCTATTGCAGATGCAGGTCCTAGATTTCAAGCCCCATCTTACTAGACATTGAGGGTTAGTATGCTCAATGATGTTATTCAAGGGCATCAGTTAGAGTGGACAAACAGTGGTTGTAACATTATGTCAGATGAATGGATAGATAGAAAAAGACGAACAATTGCCAACTTCATTGTCTCTTGTGATATTACCAAAATATTTTTGAAGTTTGCAGATGCATCAAATACCAAATCTAAGTTGCATTGTTCTCAATGTATGACATGGTGGTCAAAAATGTTGGGTTGAATTCAATTTATTACAAGCAATGGCTCTATTTGTGTTGCTGGTGGGAGACTCCTAAAAACAAATACCCCTCTATTCTTTTTACCCCATGTGTAGCACATTGTCTTGATCTAACCCTACAGGACACTGGGAATCTAAATGGAATAAGGAGGTATTGAAGAAGGTTCACATAAGTACGAAATTTATTTATGATCACACAAGGGTTTTTTGTATGATGTGCTCTTTCACATAGGGAAAAGGAACTTAGTTTGACCAGAGATAACAAGATTTGCAACACGCTTCCTTGCAGTGTAGACTCTTTGTCAACAAAAAATGAATTTGAAACGAATATTTGCTTCAAACAAGTGGATGGAGTCTACGTTCACAAGTCAAGTGGATGGCATAGCAGTGGCATGCATTCTTCTCGCTTTTGGGATGTGGCTGAACAAGTTGGAGCCTCTAGATTCCTAGAAAAAGTCTTGAGAATATTTGTATTATGTCATGAGTAGGAGGTAATAAGGGGTGGGATGGAAAATAACAAGGATAATTATTTGTCATTATGGAGACATAATTGATAGGAGATGGGATCGACGGATGCACTCTACTCACCATGCTACAAGATACTTTCCAATTCCAACTTTGCTCTACATCTCTTCATTTAGACATCTTGATGCTGAGATCATGCAAGGCTTGTTCATGTGCATGAGGAAAATGTTTCCAACCCCAAAACAATTGCATAAAGCTATGTTAGAGCTGCAAATGTACAGTCAAACAAAGTTTTTCCTCTCTTCTAGGGTTGTTGTGGAAGTTAGAAAGACCTTTCCACCAAGTAGACTCTATATATAAACTTTTCACAATCTATTTCTTCTATCAACAGGATCATTAAATGTGTTCTAAACAGTGGATTTTTTGGAGGTTGAGAAACCCAAAATCTTCAGCATATAGTGATACACATTTTGAGCCAGCTATGCAACTCATCCAATTATGAACACACTTAGATGTTTTTTAACACGTTCATTCCAAAAAACATTTCCTAATGCAAGTATAAATGAATGACTTGGTTGTTGTTCACCACAACCTCTGCTTGAAGCTAAAAAACGATTAGGGTAAGACATAAGACATTAAATATACTTGCAGTTAGTTGAAATAGTATTCATTGTGCTTTTCACTTGTAAGGTAAAGGCTAATTTCTACATGGACAAAACAACTATTGAAGAAGACGAGCCAATTGACCTTGACAAGATTTCTCCAGAGTTTAAGTGATTGCTGGTGATGATTATTTTCTTGAGCCTGATGATTGGCCTAGTTAGGACAGGCTCTCACCTGTTAGCTTCATCATTAGGACCTCCCAGCCTCTACCATGTCATTAACTACATTTGATTTGATTGACCTTTATATATAATTTATAAGTTGACTTTGTACAGAGACACCACTAGATTGTAATTGACATTTTGACAAATGTAACCATCTAGCTATTATTATGTCGCCCATTTTTTTTTAAAATCCGATCTTTGAAAAAAATCTTTTATTTTTGGCTTGCCAATTTTTCCCCACAAGGATTTTACTTGGCACAGATGGATATTACGCATGGGGAGTTTGCAGTCAAGATGGAGATTGGTATTTCACAGCAAACAAAGCATTATGGTACAATAATGGCACAACAACGAAATGAACAATTTATCATGGGCAGACAGGGCACTGCGTGAAAAAGATGAGCTATAGACAAGTTAAGTTTCAAAGATTCCAAGTCCAACTATTGTAGTAGTCCAGACTCCAAACTCATTGAGGATATAAGTCCACATATCTAGGTTATAGATGAAAGATAGAAACAGAGCAGCTTCTGGTGCCCATGGTGTAATGTTCCCACATGGGGATTAACCCAGGTAATTATAAATTCACTGTATGACCTAAATATTTCTTACACATTAATTGATTTATTCTTTTTCTGTTCAATGCCTTTCCTTGATGTTTAAAGGAAAGATAACACTTCATACATGTCATTCTATTATGCTCGAAGTCTTACTTTGACCAGCTTTTATTTATAATGTCCCATTCAATGTTTGGAATGAATTCTCGTTTATATTTTATTGTTGAAAGGTCACTACCTTTTATAAGGATGGAATCACCAATCTTTGTTGTTTCCTTTGAGAACAATATATTATCACCTTAATTGATTGCCCTTGGATGTCCTTCAAAAGAAAATATTCTCCCGTTTATATCCTCCAATATAAAGGTAGAGCCACACCTCTTCATAATGGTCACAACCTTGCACAATTACCGCCCTTTGAAAGGGTCAAAACTCTTCATCATTGCTGCACCTTTGAAATTCACTTCCTTAACTTCTTCCAATTTCTTTTTTCTTCCATTAACCCACCCTATATTCCATTTTTTACATTATCCTTCCTTCCTCCACATCTCACAACTCTTCATTGCATGGCCCTTGAGCTTTCATTGAACTGAATTAATTTGCAATTATATTATACTATATTTTATTATTACTTTTTTATATTTTAATTTAGTATTATTTATTATTAAATTCTATTTCAAAAAGGGAACACTGTGCATGGGAGCTTGCAGCCAAGATGGAGATTGTTTCTCATATTGTGTAATGCAGTAGGAAGCGGGAGCTAAAGGCAAAGTGCCATATGTGAAAAATCGTTGAAGAAGTTCAAATCCAAAGAACTGAGGTGTAGCAGATAAAAATCAATGTAGCACATTCTTCAGAGTCCAAGATCAGCCGGAGCATTAGCAGGAGCTGCCAGGTCACTTCATGCAGAAACTGTACCCTCTATATCACCACCTCCTCAATCAGAGATCTTATTTAGTCCCCCTTCCTCCCCATAGTTCTCAGGTTATCTTGTACTATGTGTCAGCCGGAAAGGGAAGTAGATATGATCCAATGTTTTAATTGGTCCATAAGGTTATTTTTATAATGATAAACTAGTAATTTATATTCAATGATAAAACAAACAACAGTGGTTCCACAGAATGAAATAGCATCAACAAGAATGACAAGGTTTCAATGATTAGCAAAATAGTCATAGCATTGGAAAACAAAAAATAAATAAATCGAGCATCAACTTCTAATCTACTCAACAAAAAATCTTCACGAGAGCTTGCTGGAATCCAAAAAAGCTCCACATATAAAATTCCTGAATTCAAGAAAGTATATAATGAAAACCATAGGTTGTACAGTACATAAGTACCTGGAGGTCATTGCATAACTTTACAGCTGGCTTATCAGCAACTATTGACCGATCAAGAATTATATTCTCTGAGAACTCATTTGCTTTTCCAGAATCTTTCTTGTCCCCATAATGTAAAAGTTGTCTAGTTTCCGAATCAACAGCCAACAACAGCTCATCATTTCCTAGCCGATTTTGATGTGTAACAGAAGAAGATTTAGTGCGTTTAACCACCATGGTCATCACAGCCAGCTTGTCCTTTTTCCTTCTTTCCTTGTGTTCTTGGAGAACTTGTTTCAGAGACATGTTACTTACAGTGTCACCACTAACAAGCACAAAATCACCTCGCACCTTCAGTGGTAACATGAGATGGAAATCAAGATTTGAAATCTTTGCAATCAAAACAAAGCATAAAAAGGATAATAATTAATTAAAAATACTTCCAGAAAATTAAAATTAAGATGCAGAACCTTTAAGTGGCACTGTTAACATATAATACGAAATGAATAATCCTATGCATACAGAACCAATCAAGGGAACCAATCAAGGGATAACCTAACTTATGCAGTAAGTATCATATCTGGAGATATAAACCTAATTTTAAAGAATGAGAAACTGAACCAAATATAGGGACCTGGAAACTTAACAGAAAGGATTAGGTTTTTTCAGGAATGAACAGTGAGTTTCCTCATATAATAAAAGAGACTCAATAATTATATTGGTGAAGAATAGTGGATTAGTTTCTTTCTGTTGAAATTATGCAATTAAAAAAATGAAGAGACTCATAATTATATTAATTAAGTTTGGAAACATATATTTATAGAGATTACATAAATGCTAAGACAAAATTATTTGCAATATACCACTAATGTCTTCATAAAAATCTAGAATGAGACCTTAAAATGGAACCCAAAAAATTCTAGAGAGCTAATAATATTGCAATGACAAATTCCAAAATGGGCGAGCAGTCATGAAAATCTGAAGCTAGAGTGAGCAGAATAAAATCCATGCAATAGTACATATTTGCCCAATCATTAGATATTAAAGGAAGTTGCACTTATCAAAACCCATTTTACATTTTCTTTTTACACTTATGGGGCATCCTGGTGTAATATTTATATTTCATCTTGGATACGGTCTATCCTAAGTGTGACATCCAAATGACAAATGAGTTTACTTAAGATAAAAGAAATATTTAAATATTCTCACCTAAGTAGCTAATAATGACGTGTACATCTTTACTTGAGATACACCAGTGTCACCACTGCCTCATCGATCCCTGATTGATGTTAGTCAGGTGTCACATCTATTCAATCAAAGCCACCTCTGTCGTAGTTATATTAAATGATTCATAAATTGGTAGTTAAAATCGTGACCTTTCCATCATCCTCAGTCACGAATGCAAGAGGGCTATTTATATGCACTTCGTCTATCTATTTGGTAGCTGATGTGATTGATTTTATTTATTAATGTAATCTAATTTTGATAGCATTCTTATTGCACAATACAACCCATGTTGTCACTCTGTTATTTTTCTGTTGTCACATTCTTCAGTCACCTTATTAAGGCTCATGTGATTCGATTCTTATTGAGTGTTGTAGTTTCTTTTGGGGTTTTATTGTTGCTCACCCTTCTTGTAGCAGTCCCTTAGTCTTAAACTTTAAAGTAAGAGAGTGGCAGAGGAAGGGTTCCACAAGGCACCCTACCAGTAATGCACTACTGAGGTAGAAGAGGAAGCCGCTGTAGGGGAGAATGAAGCCATGGGTGGAGAGGATGACATAATTAGAGGGGACAGCAAGGAAAGAGTGGTACCTATGCAAAGCACTGTACCAAAGATTAGCATACCAGTACCAAAGAGGTTTGTACTAGTGGTGGCCGACTGATGTGTCAAACGATCTACAGTGCTAAAAATTATGTTCACTCTGACACACCTCCACCCATGGCACGCTTAGTCCCAATGAAGGGGACATGTCAAGTACATCACACACAAAGGGTGGTCAATTGAGGGCACATTGGGTGTGACCCACCACCCTTCGCCTTGCAACCTCATGAGGAACTGAGCAAGGCACTTTGATAGCATTGGTGATAGCACCTGCCACTGGAGATGTCAACCCCATGACCATAGTTGTAATCCCTATGACAAAGGGTATGGGCCCTACGGTCGAAGGTCTAGGTATCAAGGTGGAAGGAGCAGATAGGGATAGAGGAAGGGGCGACACAACACTAGTGCACCAGTATGCAGTAGATGTAGTGGAGGGAGATGCGACAAGGAGACTAGGGTGGACATAGTATAGATGCCTAAGGGCATGGACAAGAAGGATAAGATGGACAGTCTCTTGGAGAAGTTTTTGATAGGGGTGGATGATATTCCACCACTATCAAAGACAATGTCAATAGTTAACGAGCAAAAACAAATGGAGGCATCACTGACCATAAAGGGGGAGGTTATTAAGATAGAGAAAGGGAGAACTTAGCAGGGGAATATCTCCCCTCAAGAGGCAAGGTAACAAGAGAAATTGTGCCAAAGGCCAATCAGGAGGAGGCTTCCACTCGAGTTCTCAAACCCGCCAGACAAGATGGGATGTCTACAATAGCACATGGGGTGGCAGTCCTCACTAAGCGGTTGGATATAGGCCCTATAATAGTGCAAGCAGGGAGACTTATCCAATTAAAGAAAGGGGACTGTGAGCATTAATGTGTAGAGCAGCTTATAGCTCAAGGATAGCCCCACATGGATACCGCAGATGATGGAGTGGGGCAGACCACATATTCCAGGGGGGCGGTCCAGTATGATGAGCATCCTGTATCTGAATCTTTGTTTTATATTGGCTAGAGGATTTCTAACCAAGCTAGATCTAAAGTTAAGATTCAAATTTTAAGCCCTGGATTCAAACATATCATAGCTTTTCTAAAAAAAATCCTCTATATTAATCAATTTGGAATTCACCTATGGTCAATTCGGATTTCCTCTAAAAGCAAGTTTTCATCTCCATTCACAAATGAACAAAAGACATATAAACCATTATTTTTGGCCATTTTAGTGGTCACTTTTAGGGTTGGCAGGATCAAATAGACCTAATTAGGTATAAAAAAACACTTAGTCAAAAAAAATATTTTCAGACCAAATTCAGCCTGGGTTTGGCCACTTGGCAGTGAATTCTTCCAAATTCTGTCCAGGTTCCTTCGACAGGTGTTTGCAGTGAATTTGTGGCTCTGCAGGAGAATTTGGGGCAAGTTTGACAAGGACCAGACTTTATACAGAATCGAACTAGACTTTGAGGGTTACTGGAGGCAATCTGGTAACTTAAACAAAACAATATTATACAGATTTACAACAGCTATCAAGTGTAGCTCTATGCATTTCTAATTTTGCTGGCTCCTATCTGCTGAAGCGGAGATGTGTTGTCAAGCATTGGTAGTCTTCTGGTTCAAGCATATTATAGGAGTATTGTATGATTTCTTCTACACAAAGTTACTGAATTGGGAACAAGAACAGGTACAAAATGCTGGTATAGCAGATTTTGTTTTTGAGGTGTTGCATACATTTTTGGTATGTTCATAAATACACACACACACACACACACACACACATATACACATACACTTACCTATGTTACTAGATTCACGTATCAAGGCCATGAATTGAATCCAGATTTGCGAACCGATTCATGCCAGATCCGCACAGTGTTCGAATTTGACCCTATGGATCCATGCAGATCCATGGATCATAGGGTCAAACCTGGACCCTATGCGAATCCAGCACAAATTCACATGGACTTGGAGGAATCTGACATGAATCCGTGCAAATCCCCAAGTACCTACGGGCCGCACTTAGAATATGCAGGGCAAGACTTAATAAAATTTGTTTTTTTATATAATACATATATAATATATTTTTATAATGCATATATATATATATAAACACCACACGAATCCATACAAATCATGATGGGAAAAAAATCCACAAATCAGATTCTTCTACCCGAACCCATCCCTAAATCCAAATTGGCAACTTAGACACATACACATACACATATCCATACATATGTATTATATAGACACACACATACATAGTTATCTATACATATATATGTAATATATATGTGTATAGATATGGAGCTAAAAAATATAATTAAGTTTAGAATGTCATATACCAGTACATATGCTATGCAAAATCATTACAGATGACAAATTTTGAAGCAAACCATTTCTAATTTAAACTCAGTTTTTAGTATCAAAAAGATCAAACTAGAATCTCATGATAGAGAAGTTCAGAGTTTGCTAATCAGCAGTGTAGCTCTTAAAAATATCTAAAAGAGCAAACTAGAATCACTAAACACTTTGACATTTAGAAACACAGATCCCAGATTTGTAACCCACAGGAGATTCATTTCAGAATCCGATTCCAGTACATTTTGTACCCCGAATCGCCCATAAAGTCACACAATTCAGCAACTAAGTTTTTGCATGGTGTCTAAAGTGATTTGTGTATACTTAATGGTTTTATTAAGTAGTGCCATTAATTCCACCAAGCCAGTGATATTGCAATCCAAAATATAACATGTTTAAGCTGAGCAAGCCTATGACCAAATTCAACAAAAATTTCAGCGTCCAGTAAGTTTAGACCCTATCTTAGCATAGTCAATTACAAAATAATCAACTGTGATTGTTATGTTGTAAATGAACTCACCCTACATATAGCATTAAATGAGTGGGTAGATCACATACCACCCTAACAATTGAGAATGAATATTACTAGGCATAATTTTCACTGATAAAAAATTAAAACAATACAAGGTACACAAGAGCAGTAGAGAACATACCACATTCCGTTGATCAATAAAGCGTAGAGCATCACCAACACTAACGCAATCGTGTGATTCAATAGTAGTAATGGTAAGATTTCGTTGAGCTTGCCAGACAGAATTTTCTATATAGTTTGTCACTTGTTTTGCATGAGCACAGCAAAACACAAAAACTTCCTCAACACCAGCAGATGCAAGCCATTCCAGTGTATAATCAATCATAGGAACATTCACTAGTGGCAGCAGCACCTTTGAAGCAAAAAAATAAATATTAAATTTTACACAACCAAAGATGCATTAAAGTTGAGAACATTTCTGGACTTGTAAGGTATTAATGAGTTAAAATATAAGCAAGAGAAAGGAAATGTTATACATATTTATACACTTTGAGGTGAACAGCAACCTAACAGAACTTCTAGGAATGTTCAAAGAATTTATCGTACCTTACAGCTCTAATTGCCAATGTAGGCTAAAAGAATTATTAAAAAAAGTCTTTTTATATATACTCATAATCACAACGTACTACAACCAATAGGCATTATTATGTCAAAGTAGTCAGCTAAACAGTAGAAAGTAACATAATCGTTTGCCACACTAGAAGAAAGAAGTGAGAAACAATAGTCATGTTTTGAGTTTGAATTCCATAGTCCTATCTTATTGAGGCACACAACTTGCCAATGAATATCCAAAGAGAGTATCAAGACTTCGAAGTGTGGATTAGTTTATTATATTATATTATAACTCATAAGGAATTGAATCCTGTTTTAATGAGATAATTAATCCTCCTTCCAACTTCCTAAATATTCATTATATTTGTCAGTCATGCTAATTATTTAAGGTTAGTCTGCCATCTTAAATGGCATGAACACATGAGCTTTATTCTTTACATTAAATTAAACAAGTTCCCAGGCTTCTACCAATTGCAAACTGAGACAGAATCAAGCCTACAAATTGGCAAAGAAGAGAAATCAAAAAAATGGCTGGCCAGAATATGATTTTTGCAGGTTACCATATTATTTTTATTTTTTATTTTTTGCCTCATTTAGGGATCAATTAGGATGATACCAGTCTTTGGCAAAAATATTATAGGCATGCGTACCTGCCCCTCGAACATCAGCAAATGCCAAAAGCATGATTCTAGTCGACATGTAGTTTGGAACCATGATTCACCCAAAAGCCAAGCATCTTATGCATTATAATCCATCAGTTGTCATTTGAAGCAAATCAATATTTATGTGTCCTTGTCCATTATGTCTCTGTGCCGCATTGACATTTTCTATTTTACATAATAGCATACCTATACCATTCTTCAATCACTCCTTTCTCAGCATCCTCTAAAAGATAATTTAGATACTTGTTTTGATGATCCCCAAAGCCACTAACACATCAAAATCAAGCCACGCTTATATAAATTGGATCCAACATATGAAATGTGATTTAGTCATACAGAAAATTTGATTAGATTATTACCAAAATAAGATTTTTGGAAAATCAAGGTCAAAGGTATATAGCTAAGATACCGGTACTTGAGCCTAAGCAATGGATGGCAAAATGGATGCAGATGGGTATGTGGACGTGAACGGATGCCTTGTGGGTGCCACCCACAGGCTCTCGGATGCGTCCGGATCCAAGAGCCTATGTGTGGCATCTGGGTGGCACCCACAAGGCACCTGAGTGCTTCCGGTCACATCCATAGGTTGATGCCCAATTTAAAACAAAAAAATGCCATTTGCACTATAAAAAAAAAAAATTTTAATGTGCTTATTTGTGCATTTTAATAATAAGAAAACTGTGCCAAACCCTAAACGGCTCTGATAGAGGCCTTTCAACCATTCAAGCTCCATTTTGTTTGCAGCTCCCCTCTTTTCTCTTTTGCTCTCAATTTTTGCATTTTGAAGGAAAGTTGGTTATTTTTTAAGAGGATCGTACATGGAGCAAGGAATAGCTTCCACAAATGAGTTTTAAGCAACTAAAGTAAGCATTTAATACCATTCTTGTGTTCTTTCATTAAGTTTTTTGAGATTTGGATGAATATTTTCAAGTTTGTTTGTTTTTTTTGAAACATGAAGTAAAGCAACAAGTTTAGCAATCTATTTAAGTAGTTCAATATCATTTTTTTGCACTTATATGCTTGATATTCATAGTTTTTTAATTATTTAAATTTATTTAATTTCTTATAGATGGCCACCACCACTAGTCAAAGTTCAGGGCCAAGCAGCTGACAGTTTAAAAGTTGATATGGCATCTCCTTTACAGAAACATACCATAGAGGCAACAAAGCTTGCTGATCAAGCCATTGCACAATGTCTCTATACCAACGGTCTTCCTTTCAATTTAGTGAGATCACCATATCGGAAGGAAATGGTTCTACATTCCATAATCACGGATGATGATGCTAATAACATCATGACACATGGTGTATCTACCACAAGAGGAACAGGTTTGGGTTTGATCTTAGAATTGCAGCAGTTGGAGGAGATGGAACCAAGAAATGTCTGAAATGATGATGAGTTTTTTGCCAATCCATATGGTAGGGATTCGGATTGATAAACATTGAATAATGAAATATATTTTGATTTAGTATTTGATGATAATTGATAAACTATATTTAGATTTTGTAGTTGTGATGATTTGCTGATTTGTACTGGAATCATGAAGATAGGTGCATATGATATTCATATCGTTGATATGATTCATATTTTATAATCTTATTGAGTATTTATGTATGTATTGATGAAGTTACAAACTATCAAATGTTTTAAATTTGTATATTTCTTTCATTTCTTTGCATATACATAGTATGTGTTTTTGTGTGTGTATATATGCATGCATCCGATCACCCCCCCCCCAAAAAACAAAAAAAAAAAACCCCGCATCTCGAATTTGCTTCCGGATCCACATTTTGTATCAATAACTTAGGTATATAGGGATGTCTCCCATGCAATTTTGATCATTTTTTAGTTCTTAAAAATCCCTTCAAGGATTCATTAACTTTGAATTTACATATTACTAGAAGGATATCCTTGTGCTAAAAGAGAAAGGAGTGCTTGCAAAGCCTCCAATAGATTTCTTCTGCTGGGCTCTTATAGGAAGGAGTAGAACAATGGATAAAAGACTTCTCTTCTGTAAAGCATATAAAATACCACCAGGAACTTGAAGATCCCATAAACTCAGGATCCTGAAATATTCATCAAAAAGCAATGAACTACCAGAACTTGAAACTAAATACAGAATTTTTGAATAGGGTTCTTCAATGATAACATTCATAAGTGTGGTACATTATGAACCATTCATTAGAACGCCCTTTAAGGCTTAATCTCATCAACTGATAAGTAAGAGAATTCGTCGATAAGTAGTTCACAAGAACCCTTCTCTCATAAGAATGAATGAAAATGTTAGCACTCATTGCATATAGGTAATGCTCACATCAGTAAAACATTGAGACTTTCGAAAGATCACGGATCCCAGTACTACTCCAACTCAAGTGCACTTAACCACAGAGTTTCGTCCACGGTAAAGCCCACTTTACTTGCGACCCCATTTGCAAAACCTTCAGTAAGTGTTGTGCATTATGAACCATCCATTAGAAAGCCCCTTAAGGCTTAATCTCATCAACTAATAAGTAGAAGAATTTGTTTTATAAAATTCTCTCAAGTTCTTTTTTATTATATATAATCAATAAACAAATTATATACAAAATTGGCCTGATATACACATATGTGAAGTCATATATACACATGTAAATGCTAAAACAATTTTATATATGTTGAACTTAGAGACTAAATTGCATGAGCTATTTAAATTAATTTTGAGTAACTATATTAATTGTTAGAACTTATGTCATAATTGACAAGCCTAAAATGATTATGATTACTGTAGGGTTCTTTGTTTTCTCCAAAATAAATGGCAAAACTTTCTGACCCTCCTCCTTTAGATCAACAAATAGTTAACAGACTTCTTTTGTTTCATATTGCAACAATTAAAATATTTGAATTATATAAACAAAATCAATATTAAAAAAGAAATAGTATAAATCAAGCTATACACTATATTCAATGTAGAAAGAGAGGAAAATTTTGTTTGTAATTGCCTATCTCCCATGTTACTTCCTAACTCTGTAATACACGGGACTTTGCAAAACTTTTGACCCGACTTTCCTAGTTGTGTCTTCAGTGTCACGCGTCGATCTCGTAGACAATCATGTCATGTTGCTGGTTTTTCCAGTTAATGTCGTTTTTAGTGTTTCTGCTAGTTTATCACATTTTTTTGCTAATTAACTGTCAAGTTTTGCCAATTAATCACCTAATAAATTGCAAAAAAAGTTGAAAGTTGTTGACCAAAAAATCTCAATTTTTTGGAGAATAAATCATTGTACATGACAACAATCGATTAATCATGTATAACCGTGATTTTTTTGTCGTTTTCTACTTCTATGCTAGCAATATATATTGATAGTCAATAATAATCAAAATTTTGAAACTATTTTATAACATTAAATATAAATTATAAGGCTCCGCTGCTTCCCCATGAAACGGCAGTCTATAATAGTGTTTAATAATGATAATTTTACAATTAATGTATAATATTAGTTATATAGTCGATCTCATCAAAATCCATGGGGCAAGGCGTGCAAAGAGCTCAAGCCATATTGAACCTGCAATTTAAAACAAATTCATTAGTTGCTTTAACACTATCTCACACGCCCCTAACAATTTAGGATGATTAAGGCCCTTCCAAATTTTGTTGATGACTGCCATTGCTCCCCACTCCCCTAATTAAGGTTTTCCAGAGGTCGGAAACAAAACTAAAGGGACAAAATTACAAAAAAATTCCAAGTTGATTCCTCATTGACTTCAGTTTTGTCCTGGAATCAACCCTTTTTCTAAGTGATTCATCATTTTTGTGAGTTTTTTTGTAGGGTTTTTTAGGATTTTGCAAGTTTTTGGAATGATGTTTTTTACTATTTGTTAAAAATTTAATATGATTTTAATGTGTTTTAAATGCAAAAGGTCATTGAAAATCATGTCAATGATTTTTTCATTTATTAGGTTTTTTGAAGGGGAAAAATTGACAACCTCCAAGATTAAAGATTAATCGGGCATAACCCCTTTTTTTTTGCTGATTTATGCTTCTATGCTATAGACAGCTTGCAAGAATCATTATTTGCAATTGGATATAGAAATTCCATTTGAAGAAATCTTGAAGGCTAGTTTAATTTGATGTAATAAATATCTGAACTTCAGCAAATTATGTTTTGTAGTGTTAAAGATCTTATTCAAATTCTGTAATAATTGTTTCCGGTACTAAATTATAGAATGTTTCCAAGTGGAAATGTACCTAGTGCACACTTGGTCTGCCTGGGTCTGCCTTGGTTCAACCTGGGTTCAGCCTGGATGAGCCAATCTGCCTGGGTTCAAACCCTGGCCTAACACACAGGTAAACTGGACCGGAACCAGGAACCAGTTCGCACCCTAGCAGAACTAGAGTCCCAAGAAGGCGAATCAAATTTCATAACATAAAAGCAAAGGATATATTGTTGGAAACCTGCTTTGAGTTATCTAAGACTCTTGAAAAATTATTGATCAGCTAATTGTAACGTAGAATTTTTTTCTTAAATCAATTATTACTACAAACCATAGGAACAAGAATCGCGACGATTCATGCAATTCACGAGATTTGCCGATTCGATTCAAGCCAAACGATTTTTTGTGAATCGGTGAATCGAATCAGCAATAAAGGGTTTATGAAATAAGTTACTAAATTTCAAGGGTATTCTAAATTTGCCGATTCGTGGCCAATGCGACTTTGATTCATGGCCGATTTGCAATTCGACTCGGCCTTGCCGATTCGGATCCGGTTCTGATTCTCGTTACTTTGCTACAAACACGAGGATCTTCCCTTTGTTGTTACTTAATGTTGCAAAGGGGAAAGACATAGGATACATAGAAGTTGCCATACCATTTTGAAATATTATATTCAATATTTATGGACATTCAAAACTAGCACAAAGAAACAAAACTAGACTGAAAACTTGAACCAAGCAAACAAAATAGAGTGGACTGGAATATACTTGCATTATCATCTACACAAAACATCCTTATATCATTTTTCTTTCCTATGATCACTACAACCAATGGTCCCAAAACTCGTAGGGAACTCACAAATCTAGTTAGTACTCCAAACTAAAAGTTTTCACTGACCGATGAGTAATTACAAGCCTATACAAAGAACTCACAAGGAACTCACTAATCTTATAAGTATTTTGAGCCACAAATGACCAATAGGTAACAACAGATCTATATAAAAAGAACTTGCTCAATGCATTAAAAATATAGGTTGCATCTTTAAAATGCCTTTCTCACCTTGTTTCATAATATTTTTTGCTCATGTGTTCTACTTTGTCCTAGTAACACACATTTGACCACTTGTCAATTGTTGCAAAGTGATTATCATAGGATTAGAAGGATTTAAAAGATGTGAGCTTATTTCATTTTTCCTTTTAGGTTTTTGAAGTTTTTATTCTTACATTTTATTTTTGTTTAAGGATTTCATAGTTTTTTGTTTTGTTTTTTCATTTTTCTTCTGTTTTATTTTTTCTAACACTTTAAAACATTAAAGTTGAATGGTATATTTTCTACTAGGTTTGCAACTTTGAAACGATGAAGAGAATGTCATCATTAGCTAATCGTAAATAGCTATAACAAGTCCAAGGACCTCCCTTGGAATCATAGCAAGCATAGTATGTGTTGGTCCACACACAGGTGAATATACTAAGAGGGGCTGAATCAGCATATCCAAGATAACTTGAACTTTTCTCACTGGTCTATCTTAACACTGGTCTACTGGTAAATGCTAGCTACAACTTAGGCGGTCAAGATTAACCAAAAACAGTAAAGACAAACATAGCATCACATAACACAGTGTTTATCTCGTGGAAACCCACCTAGGGTGAAAACCACAATGTGTGAGACAATTCTCACAATGTGAAACCCGGTTAAGGGATTTAGATAAGACTTGAGAAAGTCTTACCCGATTAGCGAACTTCTCAACACAAGCCAATGTGCCACCCTGTTAGGGGATTTAATACAAAAGACTTGTTAAAGTCCCACCCTCGACATGATTTACTGTTGTAGTGATTAGAAAACAACAAAGGGAATGATCTAATCAGTATAGCTACTTTACTTAGCTTGAATATAGATTTCTTTGATGCTCCTTGGACATGTCCACAACTTTGCTTCACTCTCCCTCGGCTCTGTAACTCAGACGCGATCGTTTACATGCTTGGCTCTCCTAGCTACTGCATGCTTCATCACTTGTGTTGATCGGGCTCATAGGCTTCTCCTCAACACACTCTCTTTCACACTTTATTTGTGACTTCTCAATGTCAGCCCTCTCACTCTGAGATTACACTTAGCTCAGCTTTGTTACTCTTTTGCTATTCACTTTACAATCTAACCTTTTTCCTTGAAGCAACATTCTCTTTTATAGTCTTTCCATGCTCTTCTTTGAAACCCTATCTGCGAATTCAAAATTTGAATTCTCAAGCCTATACCTAACTTGATCTCCTATTACTGTCATGCGTTGTAGCTTGTTGTTGTTAGATGTAGCGTGTACAAACAAAAGTCACGGATGTTTTGTAACCATGATGGCTTGCACTGTTGGAAAGAATTCAAATTTGAATTCTTTCATCTATCCTCAGTGTGACAACACCATTACCATTAAATGCAATGATGAGTGCATTCTACCTACTTCTTGAGGTGGCAATGACAGGTATCTTGCTTTTAACTTTGTTGACTCGGCCTAACCATACTGTATAACTACCAGTCACACCATCTTGCCTACTTACTTGACATCTTCCTTCATGTTCTTACTCACTTAACATGAGTCCATCTAAGTGCTTGTCCTTTATTATCGCCTCTATTGGGCTTGTCCTTCTCCTTTCTCCAATCACCTTTGTGAACTAAAGTCCAACATCTGCACTCAAAGTTCCTCACCGGTCTTGGCTTCATACCGGTCGACATTCCTTTGCCTTGACATCAATGACAACTTAGTCATAACTAAGTACACTGGTAACTCCACCGGTTAGTTCTTAGGCTTTGGACAATTATGCCAACAATATGGATTCAAGAATAATGATTGTCATGTCCCCGCAATAATCAATCGAACGATATTCATCATAGGAAAAATGAGCACTTTTCTCTATAATTTGGACCGTATGGTATATAATGATAATTGTAATCCGTTAAAGGTGGAGCACTTTGGATTGGAATCATTGTTTATTGAGAATTATAATTGTTGTCATCGAAACCGGTGTCATTAATGTCGTTAGCACTGTACCAATTAGTTAAGAAACTAAATATCAAAACAGGCATCTCTCTTTAGGAAAGACTCAGTCACAGCATAGGATATGCCTCTCCCTCCCTCTTAAAAGATATATATGGAGAGATTATCATTCGTTGAAAAGCACTGACGAGCACAAGGAAAGGAAATCCAGATTACAGTTATCTTCACAAACAGTTTGAATATTTACAGTAGCACCATAGAGAGTTGAAGACAATCGTATTATTTATCATTCAACGAAGAGACTCACAGCGATACCCAATACAATCATAAAACAAATGCAATCATCACAATATAAGCAATAAAAAAGCATATCATATTACAATAATAGATAAATCTCTATTATTAGTTAATGATAATCTATTTGTAATCTATTGTAAATATTAGAATGTTTCTAATATTTACGTAGTTGTAGATAACTGTTAGTTTTCTCTTACCTAAAATAGAAAGTTTCTATTATTTGCGATCGTTTCCTAAGGAAACATCGTTACATTCTTTTGTATAAATACACCTCTCGGTCTCTGTTAATAACAAGCAAATATTTTACCAATTACTTCATAATATGGTATCAAAGCCAATACTTTAAAAAAAATATAATTTCCTTCAAAGTTATTTGCCTAAGTTTTTCGACATTATTTCTAAGGTTTTTCTCAATAGCCCGTTTAGGGTTTCCATTTTTTTTAGAGATTCATCTATAAGAACCTGATTTTTTTTTGCTACGATTTGAAGATCTGCAAATCATATCCATACAAACAAAAATGAAGGTCATTTTATATGGTCATTTTTCTTCTACTTACGACTAGTAAAAAAAAGTGCCCTCTCTACAAAAATACGAGCTAGACAAATCGCATCTGTTATTGCTCGTGTTTTTGCTTGCTCAGGGGCTCGATTTAGCTACAACTCACGAGTCTTTGGTAATCATGGCTCCTTTGCTCATGACCAGACATCAACAAAAATCATGAGTTTTTAGTAACATTTTTTGGAGTTGTTTTTTGTTCAATCGAGCGTCGTTTTTTGCAAACGATTTCCTGCATTCATTTCTCCAAACGTGCGCCTGTTACACCATTCTTTGGTGTCGGTTTTGCCCTCTCTAGCAACGTTAGTCCATGCACAATCATTTCTGAAAAAAGCCCGACGTTTTTTAAATAGAAAATGACATTTTTCTTCAACTTCGACCTCCATGACCGCCGACTAGGGTTTTGGTCGAAAACCCTAATTTTTGGGTTCGGGAAAAAATTTTGATTACAGGTTTTTGATGGGCTTTTTAAGATCTCAACTGGGTTGTCATCTGATTTTTCTACGTACCTCAATTTTTGAGCTAGTGGATCCAAAAATCAACAACATATTCTTTCTAGGTTTATTGAACTCTCTTCTGAGTCACCCTTCAAATTTTCTAGGTCTTACATTCGTTTGCCTCGAAGAACATGTCTTCACAGATACGCTTTTTCATTGGAAAACGTCTATGTCATCTTCGACAAATATTCTACTCGAGAGCGACTGAAAATTCAATGGTCAAAATTATGGCACTTGGAAGCAATGGATCATTGCAATTGTTGAAAATCGGAATACCGATCAAATTGTTCTCAATGTTACACAATGTCCAACGGCCCCTGGCACTGATCAAGATTCATGGCATTTGAATAATCAAGAGGTGGTCATGCTTCTCAAATTATCCAGAGCTAATGAACAACTCTCTCAAATTTCATCCGAGAAGACAGCTGTCGAGATATGGGCACATCTCAAAAGTCTTCATGAGACTTCTGACAAAAGCAAAGTCTTCTTCTTAAAGAACACTTTGTTTTCTATTATCATGGATGAGCGAACCTCGCTCCAAGCTCACCTGAATAGGATTCAAGAAATTTGTGATCAGTTGCTTGCCATCGGTCGCAAGAAGTCCTACGAGCATTTTATTGAGGCTCTCAACATCACATCCTCCAGTGTTGCTCTGAAGTTCACTGATCTTTGCACACTTCTGCTTTAGCAAGATCAGTGGAAACAACAGCTTGGTAGCAGTTCCAACTCCACCTACACTGAGCAAGTCTTTGCTACCAAATCCTTTCAAAGGGATAAAGGCAAGTTTTAGCAGTCGTCTCACCAGAAGTCTTTTGCTCCAGCTCCAGATGACTCCAGGAAGAAGAACAGTCAATGCAACTGCTGCCACAAGTTTGGACACATGAAGGTTGAATGTAGGAAACGCTTAGCTGCCCAATCTAAGCAATCAAGTTCATAGCCCAAAGAGAACAGTATAGAGCACACTGAACAGACAAACTCTGCCTTTTACGCCTTCATGGTTAAAAGACCTACAGATCATGTGAAGTTGTCTGCTTGGTACATTAATTCAGGTGCCTCTAGTCATTTCACCCACCACAGAGACTTGGTTCACTAACTACCAACCTTACTCAAATTCTATTATTTTTGGTGGTGGAGAAAAGTACACCGTTGTCGGTAAAGGCAACATTCAGATTCAGTCTCTTGAGAGGAATCTCATTTTCCTTGATGTGTACTACGTTCCAGGGATGGAACTAAATCTACTTTCAGTCATTCAGTTACTGCGACATTCTCCACACTTAGATGTCACCTTCAGTTCACATCAATGTACCATCACTAATAGGGCCACTCAATTAATTGTTGCAGTGGATCTTGAGGATCATGGTATTTTCCAACTTACTGATTCTGGTAATTCTCAGGACTTAGCTATGGCTGTTTGACAGTCTTCTATTAGCACACTTTGGCATCATCGATATGGGCACTTAAATGTGCATTATCTCTCTCAACTTGCTTGGGAAGAGCTTGTCCTCAGTTTGCTAGAGATTTAGACTCAGCAGCTTGGAGTTTGTGATGCATGTCAGGCTGGGAAGCAACATTGCACACCTTTCACCAATGGCGATTTATGGAGAGTTTTTCAGGTACTTCAACTTGTTCATGATGATATCTACGGCCCTATGGCCACTCTTTTGTTTTTGGGTCCAAGTATTTTCTATCGTTTGTTGATGATTTCAGTAGAAAAATGTGGGTGTGTTTTCTTAAAAAGAAATCAGATGTGTTTCCTATATTTCAGAAGTTTAAACCTTTAGTTGAAAAAGACTCTAGGAAATCTATCATTACTCTTAGATCAGACAATGGGGGGGCGGAATTTTGACCTAATGAATTCTCTAGCTTCTTGGAAACTCATGGCATCAAACATCGGTTTAACCACACCCCACACACCACAACAGAATAGTGTAGTTCAATGTCGGAACAAAACGATCACCGAGATGGCTCATTCCATGCTCGAACACATAAATGTTCCGAAGAAATTCTGGGTAGAAGCAGTTAACATTGTAGTTTATCTTTTGAACCAGTCACCCACAGTGGTGGTCAAAGGTAAAACTCTAGAAGAGGCCTGGTCCAGTCGCAAGCCCAATTTTAGTCACTTGAAAGTTTTTGGCTCCCCTGCTTTTGTTTGGATCCCCGATGCATCACGCACCAAGTTGGATGCCAAGAGTCAGAAACTCATGCTTGTTGGATATAGTAATCTTCACAAAGCCTATTGCTTGATTGATACTAAGACATCTCGTCTCATGTATAGTCGTGATGTAGTCTTTGATATGTAGCGAGGACCATTCGTGTTGGTTTCTCTTGTTCTTGATCCAGCAAACCAGCCTATGAAGGCTCATGATTTGGGAGTTGGGCTTCCATTAGGTCCACTTGATGGGAGGGCTCCAGTAGCTCCAACTTTACCAACAATACCTGTACAGACGCCTCTAGCTTCTCCTACAGGATTACCTCACGTTGCAGATGCTTCACCTGAGTTTGATCTGAATTCTTCTGATGAGGAACCTGATCGCCAAGCATCTCCTAATACTATTGTCGGTCATTCTCCTCTCCAACCTTAAGTGGTGGGCTAAGACACTTGTTGATCTTCGTGATGATGAGCTCATTGATGGGAGAACTACTTGAAAAAAGAGCAAACCTACATAGTCTGTTAACTTTGATCTCATGGCCAACATTCACATTGTATTTGAACCTTAAACATATTCCAAGGCTAAAGGAATTCCAGGGTGGGAACAAGCCATGACATCTGAACACCAGAGCCTGCTAAAGAATAACACCTGGGTCCTTTCTGATCTTCCACCAGGGAAGAAACCTATTAGGGGCAAATGGGTTTACAAAATCAAATAAAAATCTTAAGGTACTTTGGATAAGTACAAAGCTCGTTTAGTTGTGAAAGGCTTTTCTTAGTGTCAGGGCATTGATTATGAGGAGACCTTTGCTCCTACTGCAAAGATTAGCACAATTAGACTGCAAAGATTAGCACAATTAGACTAGTCCTAGCCATGGCAGCACAGTATGGCTGGAAGGTCCATCAAATGGACATCAAGAGTGCTTTCCTAAATGGTGATCTCTACGAAGAGGTCTACATGACACAAACTCCTCATTTCAAGGTTGTCGGTAAAGAACATCTAGTTCTCAGTTAGTGAGAGCTCTCTATGGCTTGAAGCAAGCCCCTCGGGCATGGTGCATGAAAATTGATAAGTACATCAGTGATCAAGGCTTCCAGAGGAGTTCTTCAAACTCAAATTTGTACATCAAGACTACTAACAGTGACATCATCCTTCAGGTTATTTATGTGGATGATTTGATCATCACTGGCAGTTTGACATCTTTAATTTAGGGAATCAAATAGAATTTAGGTCAGTCTTTTGATATGACTCACCTTGGGCTCATGCATTATTCCTTGGGTGTTGAGGTTTGGCAACAACCTTCTAGTATATTCATCTCTTAGTCCAAATATGTCAAGGCTCTGCTAGACAAATTTCATATGCATGATTGCAAGCTTGCATCTACATTCATGGAGAAAGGGCTCAAGTTCTCAGCAAAGTCTGATTCTCCTCTCGTTGATGATACTACATACAAGCAACTAGTAAGTAGGCTCATCTATCTCTTTGCTACTAGGCATGATATCAGCTTCATAGCCAGCTATATCTCACACTTTATGACAGCTCCCAAGGCTAACCATTGGATGGCAGCAAAGCATGTGCTTCATTATGTGAAGGGCACTTTAGATTATGGACTTCTTTACTCTCGAAGTTTTAATCCTAAACTCAATGGGTTCATAGATTCAGATTGGGCAAGCTTTGTTGATGATAAAAAGTCAACTTTTGGATGTGTTCAATTTGGGATTAGGTGTCATCACATGGACCAGTAAGAAGCAACAAGCGGTTTCTCTCTCCTCTACAGAGACTGAATACAGAGGGACAATCAAGGCAAGTTGTAAAGTTGTTTGGCTTTGTCGGATGCTTGGGGATATGCAAATGTCACCAATAGGATTGACCACTTTGTTGATAACGAAGGTGTTATCAAGTTAGCATGAAATCCAGTCTTCCATGAAAGAAACAAGCATGTGGATGTTCATTGTCACTACATACGACAGTTGGTTGAAGACGGGACGATAGACTTGTAGTATGTACCTACCACAGATCAGACTAAAGACATTCTCACCAAGCCTCTTAGTCCTGATAAGTTTGTCAAATTTAGAGAAAACTTGGTGTTATGGATAGATTAACCATTAAGGGAGGGTATTATAATAATAGATAAACATATATTATTAGTTAATGGTAATCTATTTGTAATCTATTGTAAATATTAGAATGCTTCTAATATTTAGTTAGTTGTAGATAACTGTTAGTTTTCTCTTAGCTAGAATAGAAAGTTTATATTCTTTACGATCATTTCCTAAGGAAACATTGTTCCATTCTTTTGTATATATAGACCTCTCGGTCTTTGTTAATAACAAGCAAGTATTTTACCTTCGTAATATATCCAACTCAAGCATAACAAAACCCTAAATATTTCCAAACTTTTACTGCCACCATCTAGTAATCTAACAATTACTCTTGTGATACTTAATATTGCCTATACATCATTTGTCAATCATCTTTAATATACGTCTAGAATTAGAGATATAAGATGCATAGGTCAAAAATTTGTCAGTGAACCCCTCTCATAATATAAGGAAGGAAGTGTAAGGGGAAGGGGAATCGTGAGGATTCCCATTTAAGTAATGTACTCCAAGTGGAGGTCCATGTTGCTTGCCACCAGGGCCAAGAGGGCTAAAGCTCAACTCTTAGGCTTCGACAAGATAATCGAGGAACCTCCATTTTGATCTCCTCTCTGACTCTATAACGATGGCTATCAATCTTAGGAGATGAAACATGGATGGGGAAAGAAGGTACAAGCCCCCTGTTAGCTAAGATACCTCAAATGGATGTCCATGTTGCCTATTATTGGGATCAAGGGGGCTAAACTTCCACTATTGGGCTTAGTGTAGGATGGCTTCAAATAGGCCTATCATACTTCTTTTACCACACCCTAATGTGCTTGCAATGATGCTATAGATATTATAATATCATGTGTTATGGACTATCACTAATAATGGACGTATAGATGGGTGTGTGTGTGTTCGATGTGTTATGATTGCAAAGTTAAAATATTGGGCTACCCTATTTGAAGAGATACTTCACTTGGTAAGATGTGTTAAAGTTTGTAGCTGCGATAGAGATCTTTTCTCTCGAAATCTAGACGTTATTACCATTATTGTCATCTTCAGCTGAAACGGATATTTATGTTTAATGTGTAATATTAAATTTAAATGACATGTGTCATTCATATGCATTGAGGCATGAATATTCGAAGAGTTATAATTAATTATAGGAGTTATGGGAATCTCAAGAGACCTTTCGATTATAATGTGAAGAGTCTCTCCTATTGTTATATACTGCATCAAGCAAAGGATATTGTACACTTGAACATTTCATTATCAATAAAGATATATTTGTGTTGTATGGCTGGGTTTTCCCCTTCGTTCTCGAAGGGTTTTCCCAAGATAATTCTGGTGTTCTTTGTTTCAATTTTCTCTCTTTCTTATCGTTGGTTATCTTCATGGATTTCTAGGCTCTAGTTTTAAGATGGTATCAGAGCCAAGTTATTTTTTTGGGTGGGTAGACATTATTTTCCTTTCGTCTTTGGTCGATCAAATTTTTTGACAATGGAGAGGAAGTGCTTGATTGGGTCATTCATTTTATGTGCACAGTGTTTGAAGTTAATCTATCTGCACCTTAGTCTATGTTGGTGTTGGGTTTGCATTTCTGCTAGTCTAAATTTTCTAATTACTCCATGTGGGTAATATCTTCGAAGTCTATCGAGGAATGATCTTCGCAAATTCATCAATATCGTGGGAGTCTAAGCATTGGCTCCAGAATTTAAATTTTGATTTTTTTTTTGTGTAGTTACATTTCTCTTTCTATCATCGTGATTGCATCTCTCCCTCTATATGAGTAATCGTGGCAGTTTTTAATTTTGGCGAAGCCAGTTGTTTTTCTTCTCTAACCATTCGTATCTTTATTATGGTTTGTCGGTTATGAGAGAGATAGTTACGACTTCTCATATCTAGCTTCTTGAAGCCGCCATTGCATTTTCTTTTGGTTTTCAAAGGTTTTTTTGTTTCTATGATCTTTTCTCGACTACCCAAGAAGTGGCTTTCATGAAAAACCTTTTTAAGAATTTGATAATGGTCTTTTTGTGATTTACTATGGATGAGGTCATGTGAAATTGAAGTCAAAAGACAATCTAGAACAATACATCCGTAGGTGGAGCTCTCCCTGCCCAAATAACGTTGTCGAAATGGGGCATTGTTGGTATGTGAAAAGCAGCGAAGTGACGAGAAAGTAGGGATTTGGCGTGCAAGCATGACTACTTGATGGGCATGGAAGAACACAAGTGGTCAAAGCAGGGAAACACGCCATCATGAATCGAACTTCCCTACTTGCTTGGGACCTCCACGCTCTACATGCTCTCCTTTCTTACCCCTCCACCATTCTTGATCCATGAGTTTGTTTATATTATGCAATATGTTATGGAAGTGAAGGCTTCAATTCATATTGTGGATTGTCGTGTGTTGCATCTCCCTTATTTTAACATTAAGCCGCATGTGTGTCTGTCTTTGCCTCATATTATTCTGTATATGCAAGAGGTAAATTATTTTGAATGCCTATTCTCCTCCTAAAAATCTTGTCAGATTGCGCTTGCATGGTTATATCTTGTAAACTGATGCCTCATAATCATTTTTTTCTCTGCACGATTTTATCATTCCGTGAATTCTTTGCCACTGGAAGATTCTATAAGAGGTTTATGCATCTTCAGTTATGGTAGTGCATGCTTGTTATGAAGGAAGATCATTCGTCACTGTTGTTGTCATGATATATTATTTTTCTGTTACGACTATATGAGGTGTGTAGGTTACTGAATTGTGTAATATGTATTGTAATGGCACTAGTTCAAGAAGAGTATATGGTCTGTTAGTTTTGTCGAGAAATCATTTTCTTGGAAGATATTATTTGGGTAATTCCATTAACCTCTCATTGTTTTCGTATGAATACAAGTTGAAGCCTAAATGTGATGACCATGATAGTATGATTAATCTCTGGAACTTGCAAGGACATTCACTGTCATCTTGGATAGGAGTTGTAATTGTGTTGGATTGCTCTAAATACGTGGAAATCCCAAGGATTTAGGAGATAAGTATTTTTTTGTTTTGTTTTTGTTGTTTTCCTTCAACATTTTTTATGATGAGTTGATTTGATTTATCCTCCTTGGTTACAAGATGCATCAAGATTTAGAGGGAAATTTTAGCTTCAGAGGGAGGCTTCATAATTAAGAGGGAGTACTTATGGAATCCCCATCACTCTCATAGATGCTTGTGACGCTTGTGGTAATTATAAAATTTGAGACTTAAATGGAATCAAGTCTTAGTTTGTTATTGTCTATTTTATTCTTGTGTGAATAAATGAGATTGTAAGATCAACTATGATAACTCTTTCACTATGTGATAGTGAACATCATGTTGAGAGAGTCAATGATGTCATCGCATTGAGAGATTCCGTGATGGGAGTTGGATGTCATGTTGAGAGATCCCATGACAGTTCACGTTGAGAGAGTCCATGAATAATGGCTTAGCTATGAGTCTTCCAAATCTTTTCATGTTGACCGATTCCATGAATATGACTCATTGTTACAGGTTTTCATGTTGAGTGATTCCATAAATATGAGTAATTGTTATAGGTTTTCATGTTGAGAGATTGTTACAGGTTTTCATGTTGAGTGATTCCATGAATATGAGTAATTGTTATAGGTTTTCATGTTGAGTGATTCTATGAATATAACTCATTGTTATAGGTTTTCATGTTGAGTAACTCCATGAATTATGTTTTGAATTTGTATGATCAAAATTTATCATTGACATTTTTTGTTTGCAGCTTTTTGTGCCTGTTCAACTAAAGATCTCTCTTGCTAAGAGGGAGTGTTAAAGTTTGTAGCTGCGATAGAGATCTTTATCTCTCAAAATCTAGACGTTATTATCGTTATTGTCATCTTCAGCTGAAAAGGACATTTATGTTTAATGTGTAATATTAAATTTAAATGACATGTGTCATTCATATGCATTGAGGCATGAATATTCGAAGAGTTATAATTAATTATAGGAGTTATGGGAATCTCAAGAGACCTTTCGGTTATAATATGAAGAGTCTCTCCTATTGTTATATATTTGCATCAAGCAAAGGATATTGTACACTTGAACATTTCATTATCAATAAAGATATATTTGTATTGTGTGGTTGGGTTTTTCCCTTCATTCTCGAAGGGTTTTCCCAGGATAATTCTGGTGTTCTTTGTTTTAGTTTTCTCTCTTTCTTATTGTTGGTTATCTTCATGGATTTCTGGGCTCTAGTTTTAAGATGTAACCCTAATGCTGAGTCTACCTATACCTAGAAGGATTTAGGCCATGAAGCCCAAAGTGTCTCAAGTATTTAAATCATTTTATTTTGTTCCCCATTCGGCTTGCTTTGTTTTTTATCCAAAAACTAGTATATAAGGAAGCCAAGGCATTTTATTTTCATCCATCCACACACATGATCAAGCATACATGCATATATGAGATATCAAGAAAGTATTTTCAAGCATCCTCATCAAGCATTCTTCGAGACCTAGCATTTCCTTCTTACACCAAGCTTCTTCCTTTAAGTTGGTAGTGGAGTTTGGTTTCCAAGGAGGACATCTCTTAATTAATTCATCCAAATTCTTCAGATTTTCATCAAGGCATGTCACAAACATTTCCATTTATGAGATTTTGACTTGCATAGCTCCTTTTGGTTTTTTGTTGAGTCCGGGATATTACATTATCATACTTGATTACATACTAAATTCAATTGCATCTACAAAGGTAATTGTATTCCTCATTGTTAGATTCAGTTCTACTACTTGCTAGTATTTCCTTTATCATTATTATCATTTCAACTTCAAGATTGATTCCTCAATATAGGGTTTGACCAAGGCAAGCCCTTTCCCAACAAACAAAACCAATTTTTCTTGTATGCAGTAAAACGTTATCGAAATTGTGAATTCGGATATGGAAACTATTAGTCGGGAGCTTAAGGAAAGATCTAGGTCAACTTTGTTTCTGTGCTCCGAGAACATGTTCATTATCCCATAAACCTACCAGTAGACGTCACCCAAATTGACCTATACTAGGAGAATTGAGATTTTTAGGGATTTCTTGGTTTTCTATTCTGATTCCAAATCTGCAGTCAAATTTTCTGTAGCAGTTGTAGATCCACTTTTCAGAACAGAAAAGTACTTTTCCTTGCACATTTTGAGCTCACTTTTCTGCCTTCTTTTTATCTCATATCATAGATCTGATTTCCTATTTTAATTGGACTGATTGCATACATATTGCTCCTAGGCCTAGTTCATCTTTGTCATTTACTCAACTAGTTCAATAAACTTTCACACTGCATATCTTAAGGTTTATAAACATCACATGTAAGAGGACTTACTTGCGTAGTTCCTTAGTATAATTTGGGTTTAGTATTAGCATCCCTTCATCCTATTTGGGTTTTGCTAATCTAACTTGAGTTATATTGAGAGTTATGTTTAGAAGCCCCTCTTTTTCTTGTATTTGAAGGTTTGGGAAGTGGCAGTCTCATATTTACACATCTTCTCAAGTGCTTCCATTTCACCACCGAACAGAAGTGCAGTGATTATTGTTCTGGTATGGTAGCGATTTATTCTAAGTTTTGTTTTCAGTTATTCCAATCAGTCACACGGTAGAATTTGAGGAGTGTGTTCATTCTTTTGTAGTCGGCGAGTATTGTTTATGTTCAGCTGGATATCATTATCAGTGAAAAAGTTCAGCAGAACGATTAAATAACATTATTGTGTGTGTTCTTCATCCAGTAAATTTATAAGCGTCTGTAGGTATTCATTGATAATATTTGTAGTATTCTTCAAGTACACAGTTCTTCAAGCAGAGATTGATTATTATTGTAAAGAAAGTGTAGTGAAATCTTCTAGTGTGTGAAGACTCGAAAAGTTGTGAGCTCTGTACTGAGACATTGTTATTATTATTCAATAAAGAAGTTCTTTTGGTGAGGCTGGATTTTTCACCCTTAAGTAGAGGGTTTTCCAAGGGTATATCCTTGTGTCTATCTGATTTTTGTATTTGATTTTATATATTGCTCTCTCTTTATGTTATTTCGGTTCAATTTTAACATCAACTACTTCATGTTGTCATCTAAGATAAAACTACCAACCAACTCATAAATGTCATGCCCAAAACTACTCACTAACTAATGACCATGTGACAATTACATATAAAGTAACCGATTACAGTGTAGTCTGGGTATATGGTAATTTTCCTATTAACGTAATATTTTTTGGGGTTTTTTCCCTCCCGCAACCCAGGCTCAAAGTGCCACAAATTCACAGGGGTGCTATGTTCCAATGCGCAAGAAAACAATAATGGAGGACCATGGTTTTTATACAATCAATTGACATTGTCAGACAAATGGTAAGTAGCTGATTATACTGTGATCTGGGTAAATTATCATCGTCATACAAACATACTATTTTTGAATTTTTACCCTCCCACAACCCAGGGTGCCAAAGATTCACATTGCATCTTTGTTCTTCGCAACAATCCTGGTCCGCAACCTTCACTGGAAGGTAGCTCTAGGAACTAAGATAAGAACCACGCAGTAAGGAGAGGACTTTTAACAGCAATCTCAAAAAAGCTTAGTAATCTACAGTGCTACACTCAAAGCAGGGTCTTGCTGGAAAAATCATGCCCCTCTACCAACTAGCCTACATCATGTCATCATGTTATCAGACGTATGCTCGTTTAAGGGCAACATTAAAAAAAAAATTCCATTACCGATTTGCAAAGACGTTTCAACCGAGAAGAAGATTGGAATAGATGTGGATAAAATAATTTTGGTGTAGAGTAAATGCGTTACTTTAGGACGCTCCATGGTGATGGGTCGGAACTTCTGAGCAAAACTATCAGCCAAAAGAACGGCCTGCAACGGGACAACGGCTTCGTCATCCCGCACCTCCACGCGCTTTGAACCCTTTCTTTGAGCCATTCTTTCTTATTTCCTGATCTGTCTTGCCTGCCTTAAATTTTTCCAGTCATGCCTTCTTAGAATCGCTCTTAATTTTCTCAGAAATTCAACCAATCCAGAACGAGAAATTATCAAGAAACCGTTCGATCACCACTGAGAGGTTGGAACACTTTGATTTTCTCTTTTGAACAACTGGATTATTGTGTTGTACTATGTTCGACAATCTATAGCCCTACTTGATCCTTCAATTTTCTAGTCATTATAACTAGTGAATTAAAGAATCTAGTGACTCGTGGATGGTCGAGCAATCTTAAAAGATGTTGAATTTAAAAAAATTGAAATTAAAAAAAAAATTACCTTGTGTTTTCATATGATTCTTTAGGTTTATTTTTGTACTTAAGCTATTTTAGTGGAGCAACTATTATTTAACAATTCAAAAATAAGCTAAAGGAAACGAGGAGGAGCTGAAAATAAGCAATGGATGGTTATTGTCAAAAATGTCACGTGGCTCCACAAACTCTTTTCTATCTTTTTTTTTTAGATTTTATTTCTATTTTTTTGTCTGTAAAACTAATATTCATTTAATAAATTCAGATTTCAAATATCCTACTTAAAAATAAGCAACAAAATATATATTCATGCGGTCACCAGCTCCACAATTATTTCCTAAAAAAGTTGAGCAAACATTGCTAGCCAAAATAAGTTAAGCAATGGCATGGGAACATACTCTTAGTTAGTTCTAAGTTAGTTCTTTTGTTCACAATTTTATGAAATCTTATATTCTCAAATAGTTCAATGAAATTGTCTATTTTCAAATTGTTTTCAAACTACTTATAAATATCATCATAAGCCACACATTCTATGGTGAAATGTCATTCAATTTTTAACCGCTCATTTGCTGCAAAAAATACAAGTTCTTTCTTTACACTTTTTTGTGAGGTTTATCCATATGATAACTTCACATTTAAGGTGATAAAGCTCGCCCCCTAGTTGAACTATAAAGAGTTTAGCCTAAACCCTTTAATAATTGTTCATCACTAGCTAAGTTGTATTGTAGAGTTTGTCCACCTCATCTATGATCCATTTTTTAATTTGTTAGTCAATTTTTAGCAAAAAGAAATGGCATTTTAATAATCCATGCATTGGAATTCTTCAATTAGTGATTAAGCATATCTATTTATTGACATTTGTAAGTCAGTAGTAATCATTAGAAAATTACATAATCATTTCAAAGATACTTTCAATCGTACCATCTAAAGTTATCTAAGCATTTATACATCATCATTAAAGAGATTTACTTGCAAATAGGTCTTCTCCTCTTTCATCAAAGCAAGTCGTTTATAACATAGCCCTTTTCAGAAATAGGTTAGAAAATGTAGATACAATAGATTCTATAGCTTATAGCTACAAAAGAATGAGTCGTAGTAGACATATTGGGTCACATAACATGGTATGTTTTGCATCAATTCCTTGATTTAAATATAATGTGTTAAGTATTCGATTGTTTAATTAAATCAAGACCAAGCTCTTGTAATATGAGAGTGTTTATTTTCCTTATATAATTTGGTTTACCTTAATATTTCATCATCTAAGGTTTAAAATTGGGGTTTTCTTCATAGCTTTCAAATTTAAATCTACCCTATCATGTTTTGATTGCTACATCTTGGGACCCTTTAATCCTAAAATCTAGATATTGCCAACTGTCACAAGCTCTTATCACAACTCATGTGCATGTCTATCTAAAAAATTATATTTTCTCATTTGTATGCTTGTGATACATTTGTAGAGTCAAAAATTGCATATCTCATTTGTAACTTAGACTGCACTTGTGTAGCCACCCTAGTGTTTTTTCCCCTAGTATCTGCGTAGGTTCATTTTAGCCCTTGCATTACCCTTTTCCCTCTTAGGATGCTCAAGGTCATTTTCAACAACTATCTTTCAATGTCACTTTTGATAGAGCCATGTGTTTCTCTTGCCACTTGCCATTTTTTTAGCATGATTCATCTAGACACTAGCACGCTACCTAGATGTTTGCATGTCATGCATTCACCCCACAACATCTTAATGTTCAAATGTCAATGTTGATCATTTTTTGCTTGTCGCCTCCCTTGGTCAGTGGAAACGACTCAAAATATTCTAAAACAATTTGAATGTCTCTTTTTCCCTCCCTTTCCATATTGAAAATTCATCTCATTCAAGATCTCTTAGTCTCTCTCTTGGTTGCTCTGAACTCTTTCTTACAATATGTACACTATGTTTGTGTGTGATGTACCTATATGAAGGTAGAAACTATTTTATTAATCAAGTTGAAAATATTACCCCATGGACCAAAAATCTAACTCACAAAATACAATTATATATGCCTAAATAATTGTCCTACTACTCTAATCTCTCCCACGGCCTCATCAAAATAAGTTCATGCAGAGTACAATATTTCCCTACAAAGGCTCACTGGCCTTCATGCTACATTGGATGAGAATGAGACTCATTATCATAGACTAATCTATGAAGTTTTCCAAATTTATTTCTTCTTGTTCCATCTTGAAATTATCTCCATACGATGCTCATTGGGATCTCTTTTACTTCTTACTAAACATTGGATTCTTCTTCCTAATATCCAATGTTAGGGGACCCCAAAGTATGCACAACAAGACAAAATAATTATTTGAATATGTGTTTGTAGCATTGATGCATTCCACCCAAGACCATGTCTAGTATCATGCTTTTGAGTATATGATCCTACTCAATGAAAAATAATCTCCTGCATTGTTTCCCCCTGGTTTCATTCATGCACAAATAACCAAAATCTTGGAATTTCATAGCTCATCAACCTCATCTTTGGATAACTTTACATGATCTTCTGTATATGTGTGTGTGTGTACTTGAAATGACATTATGAATCCCTTAATATGTTACCTTTTCAAAAAATAAGCACCCATATCCAATTCCTCTTCATGAAATGAAGATTAATCCTACCTTCTCTGTCATATCTGATCTTTTAGGATCTTCAAGAAGATATGATGTCTACTCCCTTATCTAGCCCAAAGAATTATCCTAACCTCCTATGGTATATACCAAACATGTTACCAAAACACATTGCAAGTTGTTTATTTGCTTTGTCTCCTTAAGTCTAACCATACATGTACAAATCCTTCTGAGAATTAGATTGAACATTGTTTTCCCTTCATTCTAACTCTCAAATATCAACTCCTCCAACTCCTATCCTAGAAAAATGAGTAGCCTCCATCCTGTCCTTTTCTAAAATATCTTCCAAATGGGGACTTGGCCCATCAACACCAATTTCAACTTCCTCTTCTTTTTTTATCTGTACTTAAATTGTCTAAGTGGTCAAGTGAATTATTAGCCTCTTTATATACACTTAACAAGGTATATTCTTCTAATTCCCTCAACCTTTGCTTAATTTGCAAGATCCATTGCTAAAGTTTCTAGTTTAAAATATTTCCTTTAGTGCTTGCACTTATACATACATGGGAGTCTCCTTCAAATTTATTTATTTTTTATACCTTTGTCATCATTTTAGATCCTTTCTTAGAGCTTCCATTTTTGTTGCATTATTTGTAGTTGCTCCCACAAATCCATGCATCACTCATATATGCATACCAACACTATCTTTGATGATGCATCCAAATCTCGCCTCTCTTGGGTCACCTCACATTGCCCCATCAAATTTAAGCTTTTTCCATCCTTCCTCAGCTAGTCGTCATTAGACTTTCTTCCTTCTTTATGCTCTGATAGATGCAAACCAACTAGAGCTTTCAATTCCCACAAGGTTTTTATATATTCATTATGTTTAAAAAAATAGTTAATTTTCTTTAAACCAATCTTAGAATTGATTACATTGCAAATACCTTTTTTAATATCTGAAATTGCCATCTCCTATGATTGCCTCAGCACAAAAAAAAATCTATTTCTTTACTTCCATATCCTCCACACTGTCATAGATGGTCTCACCAACCAACATTCTCATTCTTTCACTTGCTACAATGATATCTTATTTTTTACAAAGCTCTCTTACAACAATATACGTCTCTCCCTTGGATTTCTTGAGCATATAACAATATCTTCCTACCTCCCTTTCATCTTTAATCATTTTGGTATTTATTGCATCTCATATCTATCAAATCATTTTGCCTATTTTTCTTTTGATTGATCTATCTATCTAGCTAGCTATTGTGGAGGAGGAAACGGTGACTTGACTAAGGAAAGTCTCTGAACAACCCCAAACATTTTTCCTCTCTTATGTGTGTGCAAGTTTATTAGAAGTACCCAATTGCGTGAGGGTTTTTTTTTTAATATATATATATTTTTTAAAATTATATGTAGTTATTAATATAGTTAATTATATTTATAATTATTAAGGGGGGGTGAGTACTCAAGTTGATGCAACGATGAGTCATGAGGCATAGTGTTAGGTTAATGATATCGGTGTTATGCATCAACTCTTATTTGAGTCACACCTATATTACCACAAACCCTTAAACCTATGAATGGATTGTTTTGCATTAATCCCTCTTCTCTTTCTTCTCAAACTCTAATCCAATGGGGAAAACCACACGAAGGATGGTGGAAATGTAACTCTAATGGTGTCTAGAAAGGGAATATAGGACCATCCAGGCCATGATTTGTAATCAAATATGCAAGTTGAGACATTATAGCACTGGGTGGTAAATTTCTTCAAGATGGAATCGACAATGTTACTATAGTTGAAGAAGTTTTGTTGGCTATTAGAACATCAAAGAAGCTAGGGGCTACAAAACTACATGTTGAAGGGAGCTCATTAATTATTATCAATGACATCATAAAAGGGGACATGAAAGCATGGCATTTACAAAACTACATCTACAATATAAAATTTGAGTTGGCCACCCTGGAGGACATTAGAATCACACACATAAAAAGAGCTAGAAACAAGGAAGAAAACAAAATTTCAAACTGGGCTCTAACTCTCAACATGTCTGAGATTGTTATGGAAGACTTTACTGATGTCAAGTGGGACGATCAAACATCCCTAACATTTATTATTTCCACTTCATTCAGGCATAACTACAAACTATTTAATGTAGCATGCACTCACGAATCACATTAAACTTGCCATTCCCAAGTAGTACCACCTTGGATGTGATTGGCATTTATTAAAAGACATCATTCGCCATCCTCATTTTTAGTTATGTGAGATTTCCTTTTATGCTCAAATACATTTCTAGTTTGTAGAACATTTACCATGTTTGATTTCTTAGTGAAGTGAAAATGGAGTTCTCCTTCACCCTACATTATTGAAAGCACCATAATTCACCATGGCCATAGTAGGTGAATCATATTGGAGAAGATGTTTAAATTCATCCATCCTATATTGACAGATGTTGTGGACTAAATCTCGGGAGAAATTTTTAATTAGTTGGAGTGCCATTACCAAACAAACATAGATATTTACTCAATGATTTTATCTTGGGCATTGTAAGTAGACGAAAGAATGAACATTACTCAGTTCATGATGCATAAATTAATCCCAAATGATGATTTGATTGTTGGAGGAGATTTTATCCACCTCTATTCTTGGTATTGGAATTAACTTGGGGGAAAGGGTTATTAGCATTGAGAAGATCCCAGGCACAAAATACACAACCTTCGTGTTGAGGTTTATAGAAAAATTGAGGCATAAATAATTTAAAGAATAAAAAAAGAACTATTTTTCCTTGGAGTTATTACATCTGCAACACGTCATTGATCAAGGAATTTCTCAGATGAAAGCTAGGGTTAGATAAATAGATGCAGATGAGGTTCACCTTGGGGAATTGTAGAGGGCTTGTGAGGAATAAAATAAGGTAGAGGAAGATTATTCTAAAGCTAGAATCAACGTGATGTCATGATCTAGGATTGAGGGCTTTATTCCAAAAGCCCTACAATAAAGAAATGTCATGTTGTTCCTTCCCCTTTCCTTTGCTTATGATGACTTTGGGTGGGGTTTACGGTCTTTTTTTTTATATCCAAGTTTTTTACAAAAGTGGTCACTCTGTCTTTAGTGGAGTGGAGAGTTAAATTGTTTTCCTTAATTTGTTGGGATGTTTCCATTTTAAGGGCATTTGTTTTAAATGCTATTTTTGAGGACATATTTTGGGGAGCATGGATAAGAAATCCCAGAGGCAAAATCTTGAATTTGTAATTTTATCTTCAATGTCAACTTTCTCGGTAAATGACAACTGATCTTTTTAGTGTTGTAATGTAATGCAAGGGAAGAAGAGGATTAAGATCCACTCCCAAGATACCATCACTAAGGGTTATACACAAAATCTAATAATATATGAGAAACGACAAGAAATTATAGATAGATCAATGTAGATATTATGAGACAATCTTCATTTAACATGTTAGGTATAAGGCATGCTTGGTTGCTGCCATATATATTCAAAATGCAATCTGCGATCTTAAGAGCTTAGGCTTATAGAGCCAAATCTTTATTATTTCCTCCTATATAACTCCATTCTACTTTTCATACTCATGTATCTCTAAAATAGATAGCCAACATAATCACAAAACATAGGGATATGTAATCCACATCATTCACGCATAAACTCTATATAACAACCTCTACAAACATTAAATGTTCCTTCCATGTCTGCTCACAAACATTTTACCTCAAAATCTGTTCCATTCCTGATTTTTATGTAAACTCTGTGTTGCTTGGCCTTTACTATTTTATAACACTCGACATTGGTTTTGCTCAGTCTATATTATGCTCAACGCATACTATGTAACTCAACATTTGTATGCTTGAAACTTGCTTGGTCACTGATGAGCTCAGCTCATATAGAAAATACTCGATGACCATAAACTTACTCAGCTCCTATAGAGCTCGGTACATACTTTCTTATTGTTAGTTGGTGTTTTGAACCCCCAATTTTGAACTTGAAAATCCAATCTTCCTAATGGCCTTTCCTTAGTTCTCTTGAATTCATTGAGTGTTGCATATTAGGGGAAACATAGATTGTATAGGGTCAGTAGTTTTTGATTGAGAAGACCAAGGCCAAATCCCTTTCTTATGGAACTTTATTCAATGGAGGATAAAGCGTTACATGAGTTTGTGGACAACTATAAAGAAAGCATTTCTTAAGCTGTCGGGAATAACATAAGCATGGATGATGACTCCACGTCTTGGCTATTGTGGAGAAGCCTTTGTCCTAGATTCCACAAGTTGAAAGAGCTATAAGAAAATAATAAAGTGTTACAATTATATCAAAAAATGGTATCACATCTAAACGAAGAGCTAAAAGTGGATGAAGAAGAAGCTTCAGTCATCTTAACTTCATCCATTTATTTCAATCACCTTATCATGAATGAACAAGAAATCCAACCTGATTTACTTTAGCCTATTATTGATCCAGTTTTAAAGGTTGAGAACAGCCTTCACAACACTAGAGAAATGATAAGCAAGAATGATGAAACGTTGTCCCAAAATTATTTTTCTCCTCGTATAGAAAGTTTCACATTTGAAGGCTCTAATGATCATCTCTTTCTGATAATGCCCTACCAAAATATGAATCTTTTTATGTCATGGAAGATGGTGAAAATAATGGTTCTTTATGTGTGTTTGATGGTGAAGGCCTAGTTCTAGAATCTTTTCATTTTGATGTAAATGCAGTATTAGATATTCTTGATAATGTTGATATTGAAAATGATGCTAAAAGATGTTTTAAAAAAGACCTTTTTGTGACTGAAAGTTTGGCCAAAGGGTTGAATGTGGTAATGAACTTGGAGTAAGAGGTCTTTTTGGTTAATGAAATGTTGCAACCTCAAGAAGAGAAAACAAATCGACCCTTGATGCCTATTGTGTGAGAATGCTCTTGTACAATGACCTCAGTTATTGATACATTTCCAGTTTCGGTGTCAGATAGGGATTTTTCTGATATAATTGCAACCAAGAAAGATAGAATCATTATGGTAAAAATAGACCCTATGGTTAAATAATCTTAAAGTGACCGTGCTAGAAGTGACATGTTTGAGAAAGATATGCAAGTGAGTTCTTTTTAAAGAGGGGCCACATTTTTTTCAGTCATGTGTTGGAAATGAGGGTGAATGTTTTATATTTCCTATTGTTAACTCTTGTTATCCGAAAGAATGTAATGATATGAATGTGGCACTTTCCCATTTTAATGATAAGCTAATGGTGTGTGTACTTGATAAGAGGAATATCAAAAATTTTCAATTCCAAGGTGGCATAAGTGTGTCCTTTTCGAAGGACAGTGAGATGGAAATTAAAGAGAATTCTCAAACACAAATGGTGACAAGTGTCTCAAATATAGAAGGTAAAATTTGTAGACCATGCTCATTTCATCCTAATACTAATATTGATATCATTGAAGATATTTTCCTTGAGCTGGTTAATCAGCATGATCCCCTAGATATGATGCCCCGTGCAGTTCATTTTGTTATGATGACCATTCTCTAAAGAAAACCACCAATGTATCCATTGAAGGGTTGTACTTATAACAAATTAGACACTACTATTGTCATGAGTTCTATGAAAGTGAAAGACATCAAATTTGTTGCTAGTCAAGTGAAGGGAAGTTTAGTATTTGGGTCAGCAAATTGGGTACCTTACAGTGTATGTCCCAGGGCTTCGAAAATGAATCTATTGTATTTGATCCAGGTATACATGTGATATATGCTATACCAGTTGGTTTTGACCATGCTATTATTTTGTATAAATAGTTTGGAGGTGATGTTATATTCTCTTTTCAAATGTTAGAGTATGAATCCTTTTAGTTTGAGATTGTTAATGGCGTTGAAAATTTTATTCTGGAAGACTTGGGGAATTCTGAAATTTATGATGAATTCGAGCTCTTTGAGAAAAAGGTATATTTTTCCAAATTCTTGCACAACATCAGTTTGCAATAATAAAGAGTCTATCCAAATGAAGTGGTGTTGGGTTCTTTCATGCAGATGCAATCCATTGTTCAAAAAAGGCTCCTACTTTTCTCAACTAGTGAATGGCTTTCTGTAAGTCGTTCTTTTATTCATGTTCTTTGTGGTGAGGTCTCTTTACTAGTACATACATGTATATAGGCTTTGCTTGTTTCAGTTTGTTGCCACTTTATTGTTACTTTAGGTGTTTTGGTAGTTCCCCTGTCCTCCCTACAAGAAACCCCTTTTTCTTCTCTTATGCGCTTTGACTTTGCACTAGTGTTTTGACCAAAAATGTTGGATTCTTTATTCGCCTTTCCTACACATGCTCCCTAATGAAAGCCAATGTTAGTTGGTGTTTTAGACCCCCAATTTTGAACTTGAAAATCCAGTCTTCCTGATGGCCTTTCCTTGGTTCTCTTGAATTCACTGAGTGTTTCATATTAGGGGAAACATAGATTGTATAGGTTCAATGGCAATTTTTTATTGATATCAAACTATGGACTTTAGTTTAGATTCCTTTCTCAGTTTTTTGGAAAATTTGGACCGTCAATAATTTTTAGAACTTGGATAATTTTTGATTAAATAAAAATTCCATGATTTCAAAGATTCTACACTTTGAAAAAGCTCTCCTTCTTGGTTTGTGTATATATTGGGGTTGAGTAGTGGAGTTATATTCTATTACTAAATTCATCTTATTGTAGAAGTTTTCTTGTGTTTAATCATTTCTTGACCTTTTTGAATGCATATATGGGTGGAGGGACAATGTGTTTCTATTGCCATATGTGCAAGTTGTCTCATTTCAATTTGGTTATAGTTATTTTCTTCCTATACAAGAATAGTGAGGGTAGCCTTTGGTTTTAGGTTAAAAGCATTTGTTAATCTCATTCCTTGTATATCTAATTAGGGAGTCGTACCCTATGAAACTCAAAGGGTGGTTGTACAATCCAATGCCAAAGCAACCCAACTATTGGTGGCTTTTTGTGTCTTCACATTTGGGCAAATAAGGGTTAATTTTGGGATTTTTATTTGAAGACAAATCTATTTTCCAACATATTTTTGGTGACTGTGCTAGGGAACCGGCAACAAAAATAAGTATCTAATGATTGTTTCCTTAGTTTTATTATTATCTCAAGATGCTAGAGATTGGCAAATCTATATAAAGACCATGTTGAATATGAAAGTCATGAGAAAACCAAGGCCAAATCCCTCGCTCATTGAACTGTATTAAATAGATGATAAAGTGTTAGGTGAGTTTGTGGACAACTATAAAGAAAACATTTCTTGAGCTGTCAAGAATAACATAAGCATGGATAATGATTCCATGTCTTGCCTGTTGTGGATAAGCCTTTGTGCCAAATTCCAAAATTTGAAAGAGTTAGAAGAAAAGAATAAAGTGCTACAATTATATCATAAACGGGTATCGCAGTTAAACAAAGAGCTAAAAGTTGATGAAGAAGAAGCTTTGGTCATCTCAGCTTCATCCATTTGTTTCAATCACCTTTTCATGAATAAATAAGAAGTCTAACCATATTTACTTCAACCTCCTGTTGATCTAGTTTTAAAGGATGAGAATAGCCTTGACAACACTAGAGAAATGGTAAGAAAGAATGATGAAATGTTGTCCCAAATTAATTTTTCTCCTCATATAGAAAGTTCACATTTGAAGGCTGTAATGATCATCTTTTTCTTGGAGATTCTATTGAAATACTTTCTGATAGTGGCCTGCCAAAATATGAATCTTTTTATGTCAAGATGGTGAAAATAATGGTTCTTTATGTGTGTCTGATGGCAAAGGTCCTATTCTAGAATCTTTTCATTTTGATGTAAATGCAGTAGTAGATCTTCTTGATAATGCTAATATTGACAATGATGCTAAAAGATGTTTTAAAAAAGACTTTTTTGTGACTAAAATCTAGCTAAAGGGATAAATGTGGGAATGAACTTGGAGCAAGAGATTTTTTTGGTTAATGAAATTTTGTAGCCTTAAGAAGAGAAAACAAATCGACCCTTGATGCCTATTGTGCAAGAATGCTCTTCTACAATGACCTCAATTATTGATACATTTCTGGTTTTGGTTTTAGATAGGGAGTTTTATGATATAATTGCAACCAAGAAAGACATAATCATTATGGTAAAAACAAACCCTATAAATAAAAAATTTAAAAGTGGCCATATAGAAGTGATGTGTTTGAGAAAGATATGCAAGTGAGTTTTTTTAAAGAGGGGGCACATTTTTTTCAATCAAGTGTTGGAAATGAGGGTGAATGTTTTATATTTCTTATTGTTAACTCTTGTTATCCAAAAGAATATAATAATCTGAATGTGGCACTTTCCCATTTTAATGATAAGCTAATGGTGTGTGTACCTAATAAGAGAAATGTCATAATTTTTCAATTCTAAGGTGGCATAAGTGTGTCCTATTTGAAGGAAAGTGAGATGGAAAATAAAGAAAATTATCAAACACAAATGGTGACAAATGTCTTAGATATAGAAGGTAAAAATTGTATACCATGCTCATTTCATGCTAATATTGATATTGATATCATTGAAGATATTTGACTTGAGCCGGTTAATCAGCATGATCCCCTAGATATGATGCCCTCATGTGGTTTATTTTGTTATGATGACCATTCTCTTATGAAGAAAACCACCAATGTATCTATTGAAGGGCTTTACTTACAATAAGTTAGACACTACTACTCTCATGAGTTCTATGAAAGTGAAATACATCAAATTTGTAGGTGGACAAGTGAAGGGAAGTTCAGTATTTGGGTCAAAAAATTGGGTACCTTATGGTGTATGTCTTGGGGCTTCAAAAATGAATGCATTGTTGTATTTGATCCATCTATACATGTGATGTGGGCTATACCACTTGGTTTTGGCCATGATACTATTTTGTATAAATAGTTTAGAGGTGATGTGATATTCTTTTTTTGGATGTTGGAGTATGAAACCTTTTAGTTTGAGATTGCTAATGTTGTTGAAATTTTTATGCTGGAAGATTTGGGGAATTTTGAAATTTATGATGAATTCTGGCTCTTGAGTAAAAGGTATACTTTTCCAAATTCTTGTGCAACATTGGTTTTACTTGTAGCAACAAAGAGTCTATCCAAATGAAGTGTTGTTGGATTCTTTCATGTAGATGCAATCCATTATTCATAAAAAGCTCCTACTTCTATCAGCTAGTGAATGGCTTTGTGTAAGTCATTATTTTATTCATGTTCTTTGTGGTGAGGTCTCCTTACTAGTACATATCTGTATATAGGGTTTCCTTGTTTCGATTCGCTGCCACTTTGTTGTTAGCTTAGGTGTTTTGGTAGTTCCCCTACCCTCCCTGCAAGCAACCCCTTTTTTCTTCTTTTATGCACTTTGACTCTGCTACCCAATGGACAAGGCAATGGTCTTTTGACCAGACATGCTAGATTCTTTATGCACCTTTCTTGCACATACTCCCCAGTCAAAGCCAATGCTAGTTGGTGTTTTGAACCCCCAATTTTGAACTTGAAAATCCAGTCTTCCTAATGGCCTTTCCTTGGTTCTCTTGAATTCACTGAGTGTTGCATATTAGGGGAAACATAGTTTGTATAGGGTTGGTAGTTTTTGATTGATATCAAACTGTAGACTTTAGTTTAGATTTCTTTTTTAGTTTTTTGCAAGATTTGGATTTGAGGTAAAATACAAGGTAGAAGAAAGGAAAAATATTTTTTGTCAAATAAAGTTGCAAATTTGAAAGGAAAGTTCAACAAGGCATAATTTCAGTGCAGGAAAATTTGAATAAAGCAACTACTATATACGTTGCATTATGTAATTTTGACTCATTTACTACAAAGATAGACATAAGTATTATTAGAGTACAAAATGAAAGAATCAATCATATCAGAGGATTGGATTCCTTAGTTAATATTGTGCAACATTCACTTAGGCTCATGGAATTGGTTGCAAAGGAACAAGAACTTGCAACTGAAAAGGAGAAGATAATTGCTAAAGTTTTGGAATTGCAAGGTATGCATAGTTTACATATTGAGGTTATGAAGCTTAACCTAGAATAAATACAAGGAATTATTTAGATACCAGATGTATGTACACTAGAAGGTTTTGAAAAACTTGCATCACATTTACAGAAGCATATTCTCACATTGACAACATTGAAGAGCACATGGGAAATCATAGTACCACTCACTGAACCATGCATACAACTATTGCTAGCAAATTGTAAATTGTCATTAAAAATATTGTATTTTTTTTTGGCATTGATTGCCATAAAAAAGGCAGAGAATTATATCACAAAAAAAATGCAACAATATTTTGAAAAACATAAAAACAAAGGAAGTCATATGAATGGGGGTGTATAGAGTAAAGTAAAGGACAAAGTAAAAAGTTTTTGTTTTTCCATCAATGCCAAAGGGGGAGATTGTTTGAATTTCATGTATATGTCATATGATTTTTTCATTGATGTCAAATACTCAAGGAACATTCATGGAATCGATAATCAATCACACTATCGGTACTCAAAGGCACTATCGATGTATAAAGTACATTATCGGACCATAGTTATCAGAGATATAAATATTAGTGTATACTAATAAGGATACTATCGGACTACCATCAACAATAGTGACCAAATTAAATATTTTTTGATTTCTAGCTAACAATAGGAGGAAAGAGATGAACCCTAAGATCTAAGGCCCAAATTGCATGTAGGATTCACAAGATCAAGGATAAAATATTAAGATGCCAACAAGATGAGAGAGAGAGAGAGAGAGAGAGAGAGAGAGAGAGAGAGAGAGAGAGAGAGAGAGAGAGAGAGAGAGAGAGAGAGAGAGAGAGAGAGAGAGAGAGAGAGAGAGAGAGAGAGAGGAGACAAAGAATAGAAGAAATAAATAACAAAAAGATAAGTGTAGAGAAAAAGGTTGAAGTAGAGCATAAAGAGATCTAACAAGCTTAAGATAGAAGTAGATTTAGGTCATGTTATCTTGTATAAGCTGTTAGAAATAGGAAATACTGAGAGGGGGGAATCAATATTCCACAAAAAATTTCCCAATTATGGATATCATTAATAATCTTATAACTTACATATGAGATTTTAAAAATTGATTAAGTTGAATAGTAAACACAACCATAAAGTAATGCAACACATAACATCATATTTTGTTAACTAGGGAAACCCTGGCCAAGGGAACACCTTGGTGGGGATGGTATCCACTGATCAAAAGTATCTTGTGAAAGATATTGACCTATTAAGAGTCTATTATATTCATGTAGTGTCTGAATCCTTATTAGAGGACACAGCCTTGTTAGAAGTCTCAACCCTGTTAAGAGTTGTTATTACAATTGGAGAAAGTATGCAAGATGAGGCCATTTCCCAAACATGCAATATACAATGATATTATTCAATATAAGAGATAAGTTAAAAACCTCTTACTGCTGCTAATATCTTCAAAACCTAATTTTCCTTTGTTGCTCTTCACAAAACTGATCATACATCCATACTGCTATGATCTAACATTAGAATTTGCATATCAAAATAATCATAATCACTTATAATTGATTTCACTTTTTTAATTACATACTCTACACTTCATATTTCAAAAAATTTCCTTTATACCCTATTATTTCATAATAACCTACACTGTCAACCTTCATACTTTTATTCGCTTGCCAAAAGACAAAACTATATCTTGTCCACTTAGGGTTAACATCTAGGATTTCCTCCAGATAATCACCAAATAGATAGTGGACACCCTTCACACCTTGAATGAGAATATTGTCAATCTAGGGGACTATCTAACTACAACTGGCCTTGAAAGGGATGCAGAGCAGAACACAGAGCAAGGATTCAACTGGAATGAATTTCAGAAAGAGGCCAATGACCAAGTGAATCAGGGGAACCAGATGAACACTCCTACCAGGATTTAGGAGGGCGCGACCAATCAAAAGGACAATGATGCTGCAGAAACCCTGTAGGCCATGGACACGGATGGCCACTAGCCTGTTCACTTGGCTTTTCTTTTCTGTCTCTAGCCTTTGTACTTTGGCTTCAAGCCTTCTTTTGTCTCTAGCCTTTTGTGGCAGTTTTTTGTTTGTTTAGTCTGTTTCATCTCGCTCTTTTTGCTGTAAAAGTTTGGGTTTCAAGATCCCTGTAAAACCTATTTTACCTAATCAAAAACATCTAGGATTTCCTCCCTAATTGTTCAATTAATTATTTTGATCAACAAAATAATTCCTTAACATAAAATACTTGATTCCTTGTCTTTATCCTATTCAGTCGGCTCATTACTGTAGCTAGAAAAATTGCAATAACTTTGTTTGTATTGTCCATACAACCTCACGCTCTCAAATGTGGAAACCTCATATTTTATTATATTTTTCCTCAAGTGCACTACCAATGTTTCCTCTGTGAACTACGCTAAGCAAATCTCTAACTATATTGCCAGTTAACCTTTGTGATACTTAGACAATTTTCTAAGCCTAACTGCCAAAACTGCATCTCTATACTTTTCTCACTTTATATAGAGTATATGTTTCCATAAATGGAAGCCTCATACTTTTTAACCTAGCCAAATTGTCAACAATCTCCCCCCCTGGAATTGATGGAAACATATTGGGAAAATTGGCTAAGTCCAAATAACTTCAAAATTACAAATTTTTTAAACTTGTAACATATATTACAAGCCATACAAGATTTTAAAAATGTGGATCACTTTCTTATTTATACCATCTTACATAGGGATACTCCCCCTTTGATTATTCTCTTACTTATAACTCCCTTAGATAATTTCCTTACTACAAGTTCCCTTAAACATATATACAATTTTCCTTACTATACCCCCCTTTGACATCAATGACAAAGGTGGCGTCAAAACTTATATACAAATTTAAAAAAATTGAATTTATACCTTTAACATTGATGGGTGGATATTTGTGTAATGTAGTCTACAAAGTTCTTCTTCAAAATGGAAAATTCCTTGTCAAACTTGTCATTTATTACATCTGATATGCTAATCAATGCACATAGTCCATATGATGCAATCTCTACTATGTTCAAATCTATGTATGCAAACTTTTCATATGATGCCTTGGCCAAAAGGAATTCATCCAATTGTCTCTTGATATGGTCTATCTCTAAGCTAAGGTATTCTCTCAATAGAGAAAATATATTCAGACTCTCCTTTTTTAGCTCTAATAGCCCAATGTCATCATGAATTTTGCTTATTCTACTCTCCAAGTCCATGATTTGTACATTAGGACTTTGTAGCTCACTAAAAAAAGTCTTCAATTCATCCATTTTGGCTCTGAGTGCATATGAGATGTCCTTTATGAAAGTATGTGATAAGTCACATTTACCATATACTTCTTTTCCTTTTGATAAGTAGGAGATAATTTCCATAGCAAGTTTAATTGTGATATTGCTATCAAGATTTATTGACTCATGTTTCATGAGTAGTGATTCAACATGAATCCATCTCTCATGAGAATAAATGGAACACTTAGCACTCATGTGAGCATCACCTAGATCTCGAGAAGTTCCGGCGCTTCACCCCTGTGAGCATCACCTAGATCCAATGAGTGCTAAGTGTTCCATTTATTCTCATGAGATATGGATTCATGTTCAATCACTACTCATTAAACATGGGTCAATGAGTTTGACTCAAAATCACACAGTTGAATCCTAATAGCAATATCACAATTCTTTTCCTTTTGTCAAACATCTCCTCAATTCTTTGATGCATGTGTCAAGGATATTTAAATCTTCTCTTATGTTCTCACAAACCTTCCTAAATAGTTCAACATCATGAAGGGTTTGTGCCTTAGTGGCTGTAACTTCTGATAATTGAGTAAACTCATTATCAAAATCCTTGATCACTGATTTTTGTCTTTCTCATGGTTATGATTTAATAATTTTCTCTAATATGATGCTCTGCAATTTCTCTTTTACTTCCATAAATGAGCTTTGCAAATTTTTCAGTATCTTGTTCTTCTAAATAATTTTCCTCAAAGACGATATCAATCCAATTTGATCATTATCATCTGATTCATTTCCTATTGAAGTTGTCAATGCTTATTCAAGTGGTGACCTTGAAGAACTAGGTTCACTTGCCTTTATTACCTTTTGAGGAGTTGCATTTCTTGTCTTTCTTTTCTCCTTTCTTCAGTCTGTACTATCACTGATCTCTCGGATTCTTCTCTCTATCTCTTGCTGTAGGGGTGCCTCCTGTATTACAATGTGTTTAAGATATAACTTTAAGTGAGAAGTATTATGGACTATGAATCTCTAGTTATCCTTCATCTTCTCAACATCTATATTAAGTTTTTGTTCTTTTTCTTCTTTCTTCTTTCTTTCTTCCTCTTCATCCCTTTTCTCTTTAACTTCTTCCCTTCTGCCTGCATCTTTTGAACTTGTGTAACATACCAAATTGTCAACATTTGGCCCAAAATCCTTAAAAGGATCTTTTGATGTGTCCACTGTGATGCTAGTGTTGTCCACATGCATTGTATTTGTACTAATTGTAACTTGTGACATTTTTGATGTCGGTATCTTTGAAAATTTGTTCATTGATGCATCTTCCATCTCTATATATTTTGTAGTCGCCACTACTATAAGTGTAGATACTTCTTTATCTTTTTATTCTACTTGTACTCATATTGTTGGGATAGGGGCTTCTCCCCATGATATCATGTTTTCTGATCTTGTTCTCTGAAACCAATTGTTAGAAACAGGAAATACCGAGAGGGGGGGAGAATCAATATTCCACAAACTTTTTCACAATTATGGATATCATTAACAATATTTTAACTTGCACATGAAAATAAACTAATTAAGTTGAATAGTAAACACAAACATAAAGTATTACAACACATAATACCATACTTTGTTGACTAAGGATAACCCTGGCTAAGGGAAAACCCCGGTGGGGATGGTACCCACAAAATTATCCACTAATCAAAAGTATATTGTGAAAGATATTGACCCTGTTAGGAGTCTATTACATTCTTATAGTGTCTTGGTCCTTGTTAGAAGGTTCAACCTTGTTAGGAGATATTATTACAATTACAAAAAGTATACAAGTACAATCTCACACTCTTTGATGTGGAAACCTCATACTCTATTCTACCTGTCCTCAAGTGTGCACACACCAATATTGCCTCTGTGAACTACATCAAGCAAATCTCTAACTATATTGTCAGTTAACCTCTGTGATACTTAGACAATTTTCTAAGTCTAACTACCAAAATTGCATCTCCATACTTTGCTCACTTTATACAAAGTATATGTTTCCATAAATGACAACCGCATACTCACTAACCTAGCTGGGTGAAAGTAGAAATATGTGTCACCTTTCAGGCTGACTTATCAGAATGACTAAATTTTGAGTATTTCTATCTAAAAATCAATTTTTTTCAAACATATGATCTTGATAAATTTATTCTAGCTAAGTTATATATGGTCTTACACTTTTCCAGTTGGAAATGTCTATTAAATGCATGTTTTGTAGTAGTTAGTATCCAATTACTAAAGAAATAAAATTATTTCAGAAAACTGACATTTAAAAAACTCTTACTATATTTTATGATTTTTTTAATAACATATAAACATCATTTTATAGAGCTCAAAGTCACAAATATTCTCATATATATTTCATTGTGTTTTAATTATATATAGTATATTATAATTAAAAAAACCTACAAGTACGTATTTGAACACTTGAGAAGACATCGATTTTGAGAAAGAAAAAATATTAAATCATATCAAAAAAATTTAAAAACTATATGACGTTCTAGAGAAGAGAGTCCTCTTCAAGAATCTATAATTTTTCTTTTGGTTGGAATAGATTTATTTTGAAAAACATGGTGGAAGATGAAAACCATCAACTTGAATAAGTTGAAATTTGAATCATTATAAAAGAGAAAATATAGGTCTAAAGCCAATTTTTATTTTTGATTATTCTAGCTACATATGTTATCTATAACATAATCTAAAATCAAAGGGAAATAAATTTATTTCTTTGTAGTTTTGTGGTGGGAATTAGACCCCTAATTTCCAACATTTTTCAGCAACTAGAAAGTTATCTTTAAAAAATGGGAAATTATATCATTTTTTTCCAAATAATTATTAAAAATTATAATTTGAAACTTCATCTATTTCTACACATTTCATTAGTTTACTTCAATTTTAAATTCTAAATAATAATACAAGATTTATGTCATTGAAGGTGAACAATTATACTTTTGTTAGCCTTTTCCTTTATAAAAGGGTGACACAAGTTTGTGCTTTTACCCAGCCAAATTGCCAACATAAACACCTTATCAATTTTCTATAAGATCTACTAAGTCCTTTAATTGAGGTAGTCTTTCATATGACTAATAAGTTCGTATAGGAACTTTTTGTACATCCTTTAACAAGTTGTATGCTAAGAAGGTAGGATGAAATTGTTACTCCCATAAATACTCATGTTGCTGTTGGAAATGATTGAAATGATCATAAGAAAAGTTGTTGGAATAATATATGGAACTGGTAAAGAATTTCCTCAATCATTGTTTTGTCATTGATGTCAAACTTGCTACTTGCAGGGATGACAATTGCTTTAGTGATCCAACTACTATCAATTAGTTGATTGTCAAGGTGGAGGTAATCAATAAGATGTAACTAGAACACCTAGAGAAAGGTTGAAGTTATGATGTTGTAATGAAGTACAAGGATCAGTTAAGCCATTGATGAAATAGTGTATTGGATGACATACTAAAAGATACAAAGAATAAGCACACTGAAACATATCAAAGATCTAAGGTTTTAGCTAAGTCTTTTGTAAAGCTCAAACTAAGTTCATTAGGGAGAGGTGCCGAGCAAGCTAGTAAGAGCCAAGCAAATTCCTAGTTAAAGTGCCGAGCAAGTTCAGATGCCGAGCAGAACCAAGTGCCGAGCAGGTATAGGTGCCGAGTAACATAGAGGTGCCGAGCACCAGTAACTCAATAATGCTGAGTTGCTGCATTATTTTGGAAATCGAAGATTCGTTAGATCTAAGCCAACAAAGTTGTTATCTAGAAATCTGTGAATTAAAAAAGAAGATAAGAATGATGATTTGGTGGCACAGAACACCATGTAGAACATTTTTAAGATACAACTGGCGAAGTTTCTAGAAAAGAACAAGATATGGGGTAGATGCATTGTATCCTACCTAATCCATTTTGAAACCCTAAGATTGGAAAGGGAGAATTGAGCGGCAAAGGCAAATCAGATTTCTATAAAAGAAGACATAAGTTAATGAAGAAATAGAGTGAAAAGAGGGGATAGTGAGAGAGAGAGCTGTGGTTAAGCATAAAGGCATGAAGTGTTGTAGAATGTGCTAAGAAGAAGAAAGCACAGGAACTCTGTTTAAATAGACGACCACAAGAATGATTGCATTGGCAGAATGAGTAATAAGACTCAAGGAGACGAAGCTTGAGAAGGAGACAAGCAGTCAGAGCTGAAGTGATTGAAGCCAAGCATAAGGATTGAACTGAAAGAGTGATCTGAAATTTGCAAAGTATGTTGTAAGTTATGTCAGATCAAAAGACCATTATCGTTACTTTCTAGCAATTGTAACAGTAAGATAAATCCTATGGACTTAGGTTGGTTTAACAGCCATTAGATAAATCCTTTAACAGGGTGACATTCCTAGTGAATGTTCTAAAGACCTTTAACCAGGCCCATTCCTAACAGTTTGGTGAAATCCTCTAACAAGGTCACATTTAATAGTGTGTTGTAAGTCTTTAATAGGGCATCACTTCAGAAGAGTGAGAATCAAGTAGCATGTTACTGGTGGTTTTTCCCAAATTGGGTTTCTAGGTAAATCATTGTGTCATGTGTTGATCTTGAATGTTTTATCTTTGCATGTTGATTTACAGTAATTTTCTTATATGACTGATTTAAGTCTGAACCGATGAAAAGGGTATGGATTCATTAAAAAGTATTAAAAAGGTATTAATAGGGCATTTGGACCTTGAATAACTGATTCACACCCCCCCTCTCAGTTATTCTAAAAGAATTCTAACAGTTGCCAATGAGTTTCAAAATGATAACGAAGGAAGAGAATGAGTTGGTGAACACTATCACCAAGTGTCACTATATTACTTGAGAAATGAAGGAAGAGATGTATGAATTTATTGCTATAACTGAGCTGAGTAGTTATCAAGTAAGTCTATATTCACCAAATAGAGACATTACTCAACATATTTTTCACCAAGCAAAAACATTTCTAATGAGCAGGAACAATATATCTACTAAGTGGATTAGAGGCTACTCATATGTTTGAATGAGCACTAAATACTATGTGGAATGATCATACTAAGAAAGAAACAAGATTCCCATAGATCGAGGAAAATATTTGAAATTTATTATTGGTAAGAGAGCATTGATTGTTGTATGATTTCAAGGCAAACAAGCCCAATGAAAATGCAGAAAGGAAAACTATGGAACACAAATTATTCTAGTTCATTGATTTTGATTAGTGATACATTCTAAAGAGTTACTAAACCCTAATTACGTTTGAGATTGAAGAGGGCAAATAAAACTATAAAAGGACCTATAAGGAAAGATTTGCAGTTGTTGAAGTGAGAAAGAGGGGCATTGCTACCATTGAGAATAGTTTTTATGTCAGAAGACTAAAGTGTTGAGTATATCAGAAATCAAAGATTTAAGAAGAGTTGAAAGGTATTGAAGATTAGTCACAACAAGGTGATATATAGTTGTGTAGAAGAGAGATCTAATTGGCAAAGTAAGTTGCATTCTATAGATCAATTTACTGTTGTTTTCTAATTGTTAGAGTAATAAAGTATTTTCTTATTAATTAAATAATATTGATTTAATTATTAAATCGCTTATTATCTCTAGTTTACTTAAGCTAAACTTTGGGCATATAATAATTAACTCTTTTATTAATTATTATCGTGCAACCTAAGTTTTACCTTTTAAGGTTTTGATCTCATTTTATAAGGATTTATCTCTCCTTGTAAATTGATTCAATTTTTGATAATAGCAATATCTCTTTTTTATCATCAAGAATGTCCCTTCTATGGATTTAAGGATTCTAGCCTCCATAGCTTTTGCTTCTCTCTTTCCGTGATAGGTGTTTACATGCAAGTGATTCTTGGGAGATGTGGGGTTGATCTTTCATCAAATTCAACATGGTACTAGAGTCCTATATCTTCATGCCCCTGTTCTATTTGTGAGAAGTTTGACTTAGTTTTCAAATCCGTGTTTTGCTCTTTCAGAGGGTTTCAGATTTTAGAAGTGTTTTATATTGGATCTAGAGGGGACCTATCTTTTGGAGTACTTTTAGATCAAATGGACATCACCATTGAGATCATAGCACTCAAAAACCCCATTTCCACATAAAATATGTCTAGTTTGGACAATGTTGAAATTTGAGGCAAAAAAATTTAGCCCAAGGTTGTACGGCCTTGGTGAAAGCCTTTATTTTTAGTAATGGTATTTAATTTTTTATTTAAAAAAAATCAAATAAAAAAAGGGGGTGGTGCATTGATTTTACATGTGAGGCATGCATGTAAAAGAGGCCTCACGTGTTGGTGACATCCGCACAAGCCTCTTAATTAATGGGGCTTTAACTGTATGCTATTTTTAATGCACCTTTAGCCATTATTTATGGTCATTCATATATGTTAGGCCCATGTTTGATGTGGTAGTCTTGGTCCAGGCATGATTTCTAGTATATGCGCGATTGGAGCGAACTAATTGGAGACCCCGCACGCATTTTGTTTTGGAGCACATGTATTTTTTTAGAGGTCTCTCTTCTTTTACAAGGCACATTTTTTTTGGTTGAGGTGACATGACCCTTATCAACAGGCCCCTCCATACTTTTTTGGTGTTGCATTTTTCCATGGTTGTTGGTGTTTTTGGGGTTCAACAACTACATTTTTTGGTGGTATTTATTGGTCTTTATGTGCAATTTGATCCAGTGATTCTTGCAGACTCATTTTCCAAGCATTGGGCCCCATACCCATCAAATTTTGTTAGTACATGTTTTCATGATGGGCGATTTTTTTTTGGAGAGAAGTTTTTTGGAGATAAATTCTTGCCCCGCAAATCTCGCCTCTCTATTTTGGCAGTACTCAATGCACCATTAATGACTCAAGCACATGCCACACCATGTACTTTTTTGTGTTTCATGAGATTTTTTTATGAATATGGGGCATTTGATGTGGCTCCCACCTTTGACTCTTCTTCCTTTTTGGTGTCATTATCCTGTTTGCGATTTGATGGTACAACTCCCAGTTCTGCATAGAGGTCTCCCAGTTCTCAAGCGCTAGCAACTCCAATTCCACACCAAGATCTCTACTACACGGGCATTCCCTTTTCTGAGTAGTTTCCATCTTTCCTAAACACACATGTATTTTTGGCCTCTGATTTTTCGATTATGTGTTGGTGGTTTGCCTGTTTATGGGCGGGTTTGAATTTTTACAATCAATCAGTTATTTGGAGTTTACTTTGGTGGTATTTTCCATCAAATGCATTTTTTGGTGCTAATGGTGGTTTGGCATTTTTCCAAGACTATTTGTATTTTTTCTCCCACAAGCTATTTTGGCCACCAGATTTGTTTCTAAAACCAACCCTTTGTTTTTTGGCATCTCTTTATTGCTTCTAGTGACTGGATCTTTTTTTTAGGTAGGGGTCATCTTTTAGGCTTTGTTTTTGCCTTGACAACCATTTGACCATCAAATTTGAGTTTGTCACTTGATGAAATCAGTGTTGCAACAACTCTTATAACCCCTCATGGCTCTATTAGGACCTACTTTTAGTTTTTTGATCATATCTTGGGCATATAGACTCCATTTTCTACAAACAATATATCAATGGAAAGTTGATTCTAAGCCCATTACAGTAGTATAGGTTATTTTGAGTTTTGATGATTTTTTGATGGCTTTTTCTACTGGAAAAGTTAGAGTTCTTTTTTGCAATCTAGGGGACATATCTTGAGCATCCAATCTCTGATTTGGAAATTATTAATTTATATCATTGGAAAGGTCTTTCAGGGCTCTTTCAAGTGATGCTAGTTGTCTTTCCAAATTCTTCTCCAGGAATATTCTATTCAATTTTTTGCATTTTGCATTTTTGTGGATATCTTGGTTGTTTTAGGTCTGGGGATTGATTTTGTAACTTGAGATGATTTGTCATGGGTCGTACTATCTATTGTATTAGCCTTATGTCTCTTTTGGTATTTGTAGACATCTATTGTATGCAATTTTGCAAATGTACCAAGATAAAGTGCCATATTGCATATGTATTTTCGTTTTAATTATTTTGCCTTTTGATTTGAGTAGTGTCATCTAAGAACACTCATGCAAATTACTATATTCTTTGGATTTACCATATCTTGTGCCTTATTGTACATGCACTACTATGATTAAAGTGCCATTGGGGGTTGATGTTTTGCCTTTGTTTCCATCTTCCTTTGTCCAGTGAGCATTCCTTTCATGATATTAGCCTCATGATGTGTCTAGTATTGATCACTTCAGTACACACATATGTATTATTTTGTGCATCTTGATCTTGATTCCTTGACATGCATTTTTATTGGCCCACTATTCTATTTGCTTGACACCTTACCCTTGTCTGCATTAGGGGGGGTTCTTGTGTTGTTTCTTATGCTTCCTTGGTTCGATGGAGTGAGCTACATATTCAGTATTTTTTGCTATGTACTAGGCGGATACAATAACTGGGTACCTACGCATCTTGGTGAGATGGATCATTTACCATATAGATACTCTTTTTTTCATTCTTACCTTGGTTGTAACCTTCCATGTTTGATTGATAATATCTTCAGGCTTTGGTGTTTCATGCCATTTGTATCTTTGAGTTTAGTTTTTTTCCTTTGTGTGCCTCCTAATTCAAGTAGTATCTTCTGAGAGCACTCATGCAGATTATAGTCTTCTCTACCCAGTTTGATTCTATTTCAGCGGAGGTTCTTCAGATTGAAAGTTACTTTTTGAAAGACCTTTGTATCTTCTACATGCTCTAGTGGTGTTCTACATGATCATCTCTTTTGTTCCTATCTTCTGGGACATTCCATAGTTTGGAGGTTTCTTCCCTCCACTAGTTCTTTCAACATTCTTTCCATCTCTTTTTGGAGCAGGGTTTTTTCCATGTGGTTTTCTCTATTTCTCCTCTTTTTAGAGATTTGATTGTGCTTGGGTACCTCATCAAGCATTTGTTGTTAGGACCCAAATCTAATTTTAGTAGCAGTTTCTAGGTGTTTAGCTACTCCACAAGTTTATCTTAAGGGGTAGTGTTAGAGCAATAAAGTATTTTCTTATTAAGTAAATCAAATTGATTTAATTATTATGTCACTTATTATCTCTATTTTAATTAAGCTAAAATTTGGGCATATAATAATTAATACTTTTATTAATTATTATAATGCAACCTAGGTTTTACCTTTTAGGGTTTTGATCTCCTTTTATAAGGATTGATCTGTCTTTGTAAATTGATTCCCTTTTTGATAATATCAATTTCTCTCTTTTCTCATCAAGAATGTCTCCTCTGTGGATCTAGGAATTCCAACCTCCATAGCTTTTGATTCTTGCTTTCTGTGATAGGTGTTTACATGCAGGTGATTCTTGGGAGCTATGGGGTTGATCTTTCATCAAATTCAACACTAATCATTATAGAAGACTAAATCCTTTCACAAGGTAGACTTAACAATCTTTTGTAAAATCTCTTAATCAAGTACACACTTAGCACAGTGTTTTAAAATCCTTGAAGAAGTATATCTTAGCAGATCTAATTATATACTCTTAACAAAGTAAGTCACCAAAAGTGACAAAGACATTGTAGCCCTAACAAGGTACTCTCTTACTGCAGTAGTGATGGAGTTGTGGGGATGATCCCCACCATAGTTTTCCTTTTAACCATGGGTTTCTGCATGACCAAATACTTGTGTAATGTATTACAATTTCATGTTTATGGTTTAATGGTTGATGCTATATTAGATTAGATAAAATTATTTTTATTTACAAGTATTATGGTTAGTGATAAATGCTTACTAAGTTGTCAACATGATAAGGGCATTGCTGAATTTGTTTAAGGTCAAAGTTTTAGAGGATACTGATTCACCTCGCCCCTCTCAATGTACTACCTTTCCCAATAATCCACCAATTGGTATCAGAGCTTAGTTCTCTTGTTGAGGGTTTTACCACCTAAGAGAAAAGATTTGAGACATGGAGAGGTATAAGCTTGACAAAACCATGGAGAATTATAAGCTGGAGTTAAGGATGGCCATGAATCAATCAATGAGATGAAAGACAAAATGAAGCAATATTTGAATAAAAGGAAGGAAATTTCCCAACAAATGAATAAAACTACATATCATTAAGAGGTGATTGAAGAATTGTCTGATAGAAATATGTTTGATGAATTTGATGTTGCTATAGCTAATCTTCTAGAGAAAATTCATAGCCTTACTATGCATATAACATCAATGAAAAGAAAACAAGAATTAAAATATACTAAGATGTGTGAATTGTTAGTACAAAAGAGGAAAGCTAAAGATGAGAAAAGAATGATGGAAGAAGATAAGAGATAATCATTGCAAGACTAGATGCTAAGGATGAAGAAACCACAAGGTTGACCCAGACCCATTATGATATGGTAAATCAACTACTCATTGCAAATCATGAGATTGGTAGAAAGATGGAAGAGATTGTGGAACTAAGAACAAAGGATGAAAAGATGAAGAGTGAATTGACATTAGAGGAATAAAATAATAAAATATTGAAGAAAGTAGAGGAAAGCATAAAGATATTGCATGAACAACTTAAAGGATAGAGGTGACCGAGAGACACATCTAGACTAGGCTATATCGAGTACTCTATGACAAAGAAAGGAGAATCATTTAAGCAAACTGAATAAAGGAATGTCTATACAGATCCCAAGCCAAAGAATCCTACATGCTATTATTATAGAAAGATTGGATACACAGCAAATGTTGGAGGAGCAAAATTGGTAAGTCCAATGTTACTCCCAAGTCTGATGGATATCGTTACAATTTCAATAAGTATGGTCACAAAGCATACAAATGTAGATCCAAATTTAGTCATTCCACTAAGAAGTATGCATTCAATGGTTATCGCTATACTTGTAATAAATTTGGACTTAAGTCTCAAGACTACAGATCACAAAAGAAGTTTAACTGGTCACCAAGGAAGAAAGGTAATACAATCAATTGGGACTATGATACATGGTATTATTGCATTGCATGTGGAAAATATAGTCACATTGCTGCTAATAGTATGAGATTACGTTTTGGAGGAAGATCTGGAAACTAGAGAAATCTTGGTATGGTATGTTATCATTTTCAAAGGGTTAGTCACTTAAAAAAAAATTGTAGGTTCCTAATTTTAATACCTAAAGAGAAAGATCCAAAGGTAAAGGGAAAGTAAATGTGGATGAATTTTGTGAATAGATGAAAAAGAAGTGGATAAGGAAAGCAAAAGAGAATGATATATCAAATACAATTGATAGTGGTACCTCATCCAATGGATTAGGTGAAACCTCTACTTCAAACTAAGTCTTATAAGAAGGTATGAAATTGCACTACTATTGATATATCTTACACAAGTTCCTAACACATAATGGAAGGAACTTCAACACTAATCAGAAGAGAAATAATGCTACTAAATCTACTATAAAACCAACCAAAAGGCGGAAGAAGGCCAATTCTTAAAGTTGATGAAGATGTTGAGGACAATGAAAGTATTGAATCTAGTGAAAGTAATAATTTTGGGGTTGTTATACATAGGAGATCCAATACTATTGATGAAATAGCTAAGTCTAACAGAGAAAGTAAGGGTCTAACTACATTCAAAATTTTCAAGTACAATACTACAAATGACGAGGAAAAGAAAAAGATTGAAGTCGCCCTAATAACCATAATGACTAGAATCAAATATACACCTCTAGATATTGGAGATTCAATTCCAAATGAGCTTCATGAAAGAATTAACAATAGATGAAAATATGCATTACAAATAGTAAAGGAAATGAGAGGTAGCTCACTTGCTAGAATAATGCCTGACTTTGGAAAGGAAGAAATAAACGATGCGTTGGAAATATATAAAACTAGATTTATAAAAAAGAGCAGAGCTATCTATATTTTGTTAGGACACTTGGAATATGTTGATGAAGATTCTCAAATGATCTAGAAATATATATTCAACATTATAGATCTAGAAGAAGTGATTCAAGTTGCTAATACTGAGCTTGAGCATAATATTGAACTGGATAACAAAGAAGATGTATATGATACTATTTCCCACAATATATTGCCAATTATATACATGCAATGGTAGAAGACGTCATTGGGAGAATTGAAAATGTTACTATTGAAGATCTAATAGGAGATGATATAGTTGGAGAATTAAAGAAGGGTGAAGATGTTATGGTAGACACCAAGGTAAATACTGAAGGTTTGATATCTACCAAGTCAGCTCATGATCGCATACTAGGATTTACATTATTTATTGTTCAAACCAAAGAGTATCCCAAGCCTAAGACAATGCAGAAATCACGAAATGAGAATGATATACCCATTGGTTCATTACATACTATAGCTAAAACCATTCCAATGGATATATATGATAGAAAAAAGATACAGATACAGAGCGACAGGCTCAAGAAACACAAGGGAGAGAAAATACTGGCAATAAAGACATCGAACAAAAGAAGGAAAATGTTGATGATGGAAATTCTCTATCTAAAGGAGACTCTACCAAGAATAAAGAAAATGATAGCTGAAGAAGAACCAACCGAAAAACCTCTAAATGAGGGAAATATTGGGGAAGGACAACCAAAAATTGCAAAGGAGAAAAAGATAGAGAATTTGTTACTTTTGGCATATACACCTAAATTCATATATAATCCTATGTCGTTAAAATCCAACCACTATAGGCCAACCAAAATAGAAGAAAGAGGAGAAAAAGAATGGAGAACCCAAGAAAGTTGAAGTAGTTAGTACTCAACTAAGTATGGCTCTTGTGCCATTTATACAACCTAATAATAGTTGCTACTGTGGATGAGAAGGACAAGAAAGGTGATAACATAAAAGATGTACTTGAATAATTTTTTTGGAAATTCAAGTTCCTTGCCACATATATCATTACTAAGTAACAATGTTATTCTTTCAAAAGGAAGGAAGTTGAAAAAGAAGAAGGAGACTACACATGACACATATAGGATAGTTGATGATGTGATTTACTACAAGGATAGGATCTACCTGGTACTAGAATCAAAATTGAAGGAGAAAATACTACAATCTTGCCATGATACACCCCTAGTAGGCCATCAGGGCTACTTCAAAATTTATAGATAGATTAGAGAGAGGTTTTCATGGAAAGGCCTCAAGGATGATGTGTTGAAGCACGTGAAGGAGTGCATGACTTGCCAGTAGAATAAGTCTGAGCATACACATCCAGCTGGGTTACTTTAGCCTTTGCCCATTCCTGAGCAGAAGTGGGAGAGCATTTCGATGGACTTCATCACAGGCCTACCCAAGGTATAGGGGAGAGACAACATCTTTGTTGTGGTAGATCGGCTCACAAAATACACATTGAATCCAATCTATTTCTTTAGGTGCCCTACTCTCACCAAAAGCCATCTCCACAAATGAAGGTGCATCATACCTGTACAAGGCTTTGAAAGGACTCATTCCAATGGACATATGGTGTGTCGTATTGTAACAATACTCTCCTAAATGCAACCACCTGATCTAAGCTCGATGTTGTTCTACCACATAATTACGCAAGTACCCCTCAACCCACTTATTAACAATTTCTGTTTGCCCATCAGTTTGAGGGTGATAATTGGTACTGGGTGTCAACTCAGTACCTGTCAGTCTAAATAGCTCCTGCCAAAAAGCACTCATAAACTTACTATCCCTGTCACTGACTATGTTCTTAGGTAGCCCATGCAATCTAAAGATCTCCCTGAAAAATAGCTCAGCCACCTGTAAAGCCCTGTACTCTGTCTGAATAGCAAAGAAATGTGCGTATTTTGTGAGCCAGTCTACCACAAAAAAGATGTTGTCTCTCCCTTGTACCTTGGGTAGGCCTATGATGAAGTCCATCAAAATGCTCTCCCACTTTTGCTCAGGAATGGGCAAAGGCTAAAGTAACCTAGTTGGATGTGTATGCTCAGACTTATTCTGCTGGCAAGTCATGCACTCCTTCACATGCTCCAACACATCATCCTTGAGGCCTTTCCATGAAAACCTCTCTCTAATCTGGCTATAAGTTTTGAAGTAGCTCTGATGGCCTACTAGGGGTGTATCATGGCAAGATTGTAGTATTTTCTCCTTCAATTTTGATTCTGGTGCCAGGTAGATCCCATCCTTGTAGTAAATCACATCATCAACTATCCTATACTTGTCATCTCGAATCAATCCATCCATCAACTCACAAGCAAATGTATTCTTGGAGTACTCCACTAATAAGATGGATTTCCAATCTGCCAAAATCTCAGAGAGTGAGCAAGCTAAAGGCCTCCTGGAGAGGGCATCTGCAACAATGTTCTTCTTCCCCTTAACATACTCTATGTCAAAATCATATGCATGTATCTTGCTAACCCACTTTTGCTATCTCTCGTTCAAGTCCTTCTGCTCTAAGAAGTATCTAAGACTGTTATGATCTGTCCTCACCACAAATTTCCCCCCAACTAGATACTGTCTAAACTTTGCCAAGGCATGCATAATGGCGAGCATCTCCTTATCATAGATGGAGTATAGTCTCTCAGCTCCTCTCAACTTACAGCTCTCAAAGGTGATAGGGTGTCGATTCTGCATCAATATTGCACCAATACCTTCTCCTGAAGCATCACACTCTAGAATGAAAGGCTATGTGAAATCAAGAAGTACCAACATTGGACAAATGCTCATCACCTCCTTGAGCTCATCAAAAGGTCGATGCGCCTCTGTTGTCCAAAAAAATGCACCCTTCTTGGTCAAATCTGTCAAAGGTGCCCCCAACTATGAGAACCCCTTAACAAAATGTCTGTAGTAACTGCACAGTCCGAAGAAGCCCCGTAGCTCTGTAAGTGACCGTGGTATGGGCCAATCTAGAATAGCCTTTATTTTCTCTTGGTGCACTTGGACACCCTCTACACTGATCATGTGTCCTAAATAAAGAATCTCTCTAAGGCCAAACTCACATTTCGAAGCCTTAGCGTACAAGGACTGCTCTTCAATGATGGTAAGGATCTCATCAAGCTGCTGCAAGTGTTCTTCCCAAGTTTTACTATATATGAGCAAATCATCAAAGAATACCAAGAGGAACTTATGCAACTATTTGTTAAAGATATGATTCATACAAGACTGGAATATGGCAGGTGCGTTAGTTAATCCAAATGGCATCACCAAGAACTCATAGTGCCCATAGTGGCATTGAAAAGTAGTCTTGTGCACATCTTGTTCCCTCACTCTAATCTGATGGTAACCTAATCGAAGATCAATCTTTGAAAAATATACTACCCCATGTAACTCATCCAATAACTCATCGATCTGCGAGATGATTCTCACTTGCTACTTGTGCTTTATGTTGATTACTTGATCATTATAGGGAGTACAACATTCATCATTAATAATGTCAAGGCTACTTTGTAGGACATGTTTTTAATGACAGTCTTGGGTCTACTTCATTATTTACTTGGTATAGAGATACATCAATCTTCATCAGGAATCGCATTATCATAACCCAAGTATTCTCTTGATCTACTTGCTCGATTTTGCATGAGTGATTGCAAGGCTGCATCTACTCCATTCCTTTTAGGTGTTAAGTTAAAAGCAAAGTGTTCCACTCCACGTGTTGATGCTACTTTGTATAGATAGTTGTTTGGAAGCCTCATCTACTTGACACATACACACCTTGGCATATCGTTTGTAGTTGGCATGGTTTCTCACTTCATGCAAGAGCCACATGAACTTCATTGGAAGGTAGCCAAACACAACCTACACTATATCTAGGGTACACATACATATGGGGTATGCTATGCAGCTAGTAGTGGACTATAGTTAGTGGGTTATAAAGACTTAGACTATGTAGGGGATCTTAATTCTCACAAGTGCACTTCATGATATATGTTTCATCTTGGTTTTGACCCCATTTGTTGGTAGAGTAAAAAGCAAAACACTATTGCTCTTTCATCAACTGAGGCTGAGTATCGAGGAGTTGTAACTATGACAACATAAGCTATTTGGTTGCAGAATATTCTGAAGGAGTTTGGTTTTGATCTACTTAGACCCATAGTCATACACTGTGATAATTAGAGTGCCATTAAAATCTCAAAACATCCAGTCCAACATTAGCAGATGAAACACATTGAGGTTCATATGCACTACATCAAGGAGCTGATTCATGAGCAAGTCATTGCATTGTACTATTGTCCTATAGAGCAGTAGATTGTTGACATCTTCACCAAGCTCTTCATGAAGGTCAAGTATCTTCATTTGCGAGATCTCTTGGGGTTGCAAGACTTTTCATGAGGGGGGGTCACTTGACTCTTCTCTTCTTTATTGTACTTATCTCTCTTTTTGGGGGAGGGTTTTCTCATGAGGTTTTCCCTCTTTCTCCATTTTTAGAGAGATTTCATTGCATTGCATTGTATGTATAGCATTGCATTTGTACTTGGGTACCTAACATGGCCTAGTAGTCGGGACCCATTATGCATTTTCATCATAGCTTTTGTGACCTTAAGTGCATTCCCCTAAGTTGCACTTAAGGGGGGTGTTAGTGTAAATAAATAATTATTATTTACACTTTACTTAAGTTTACTAAGGTTAATGCATTATTTTATTATTTATTAGTTAGACACCTAGGAGTATGCATACTCATATGAGTTGTTTTGTTGACAACACATGAGTTAACAACTCATTTTAGCACATCGTGTCTACAACACTGGAGTTTGCATAATCAATTGAGTTGTCATGTAGACAACATAGTTGTTTGCACTATAATTAAGCACATGGTGTCTACAACATCTTTTTATGTGACACACCTATGTAAGCTTATCCTCTCATCATCGCACTAACTTATGTGCTCAATGGAGGATAATCCACTCTTGGTGGACATGTGCTTAGTTGTGAGGCTTATCATTTTGCTAACTCCTAGCCATTTTAGAGGTCTTTTATATACATGCACTTCTAGTGTACATGTACATCAATTCATTCTCATATTGTTATTATGATCATACATCATTTGGTCCATATTGTGCTTTGTTCTTGAGCTTCTTGATCTTGGTGTCATTTTTCCTTGAGGTAAATTCTTACAGTATCTTCACATAGTGAATGCTGGATAGGGGTAGGAGACCCAATTTACCTCTTAGGTACTCAAAAGAATCTCTAGGTAATGGCTTAGTAAATATGTTTACAATTTGTTCTTTAAACTTTACGTATTCAAGCCTAAGTTGTTTCTCTTGTACTTGCTCCCTCAAGTAGTGATACATGGTTGATATATGCTTCATTTTTTCATGCAACACTAGATTCTTTGATATATTTATTGCACTAGTATTATCACAACAAATAGTATCAGGATTGGTTATCTCTTCTTGCATACCTTCCAAAATACAATATTTGAACAACTGATTGCAACAACAACATACTTAGCTTTAGCAGTAGATTGTGAAATACAACTCAGTTTCTTGCTTAACCATGTTATTAACCTTTTGATAACTTAGGGTGCTCCCCTTAATACCATAAACACATAACAAAAACAAAGAAATAACAACAATTTGCAAGAACAAAATTTGGGCTTCTTATTATCACCGCAAATGTGGAACTACAAAATTCAGGATTACAATATGCTAACCCACATGGGAACCTTCATTATAGTAATTTGCAAGACAACGCTACAAACTATCACTCAGAGCTGTCCTAGACAATATATGAGAATTTCTTAAATAGACAATTTTATGCTGCCCAAGAAGGTTCTAAACACTCAATTTTAATACCTAGGGCCGACATACCCTAACAATACATATCGAGTTGGAAAAATACATTTTTGACATTTATTTTGGAAGTTTTGGTTGGCCCAACTTTGAAAGGCCATAACTTTGAAACAATTGCTCCAATTAGCTAGTATAACCACTTTTTAGAAACCTCAGCTCCTGATCTACATGCTTAGATTTGTGCAAGTGCCCATCCGTCGAGTCTTCATGCCTCATCTGGGAATGTTTAGGCCTCCTATGGTGATCCTAAATTTTTAATACAAAAATTGCATGTAAAAAATCCACAATAAATTCATGTATACTCACTATATGGTACTGAGCCTCAACTAGTAGGCTAGTATATCTAAGATGAATATCCACCTTTGAAATTAAGACAATCTGAGCTCGTATGACTAACTTACTAAGTAGCAAGCCTCCAGAAACAATAACTCTGCAATGAGACAACTCTTATTCAAGAAACAAAAAGGAAATATTTTTGGGTGATGCAAGATTTCTCTTACACCCAAGATGCTCCTTCATTAGACATCTGGGGTAATTTGAGAAGTGACCCCCTCACGTCTCAGTTGTTTGGAGGAAAACCAAGATGGTTAACCTCCTCCCTTGCTAGTCATGATGAATCTTCTACTAGCCTCTCTTTCCATTTGATTAGGTATTCTTAATAAGTTATGTTCCTTGTACTTTTTCCAACGTGACTATCCATAATCTCCTCAATCTCCTTTGCAGTCGAACTAGCTGCCAGAATACTCCACTATGATTTTGCAACTTCATCTCCATCACCTCCTTCATAATACTCTCTCAAACCTTAAATGTTAATACTGGTAAAATATTCAATTTAATAGGCAACTCCACTTCATGGACATTTCTAGAATCATGGCTTTTCACTATCTTGCATGGTCGAAACTTCTTCATTTTCAACTTATTATATGTACCTACTGAAAAATGCTCTTTTCTCAAATGAACCATGACTTCATCTCCAATATGAAATTCCTTATACCTCCTTTTCACATCTACCTTAGCCTTGTATTGTGTATTCATCTTGATAATGTGCTTCCTCACCTCCTCATGGATATTCTTCAAATGTTTAGCAAATTCTTTTGCTTCAACATTACTTATTTCTCGTTTATCCAGTTGGCTCAATTTAGAAGCATTTTTGGGACTACTCCCATATACAATCTGGAATGGTGATTTACCAGTGCTCCTCTTGATAGAATTATTATATGCAAAATCTTCTAGTGGTAAAATTAGATCCCATCCTTTTGGCTTATCACCAACCAAACATCTCAACAAATTTCCAAAACTCTTATTCACCACCTTTGTTTGTTCATTAGTCTATGAATGATGTAATGAATTGAACTTCAAATCTATCTTCAATTTCTTTCACAATGTACACCTAAAATACCCAACAAATTTGGTATATCAATACAAAACTATACTCTTTGGCAAACCATGTAGTCTCACCACTTCTCTGAAAAAGAACTCTTCCACATGAACAACATCACTAGTCTTCTTGCAGGGAATGAAATGTGCCATCTTTGAAAACCTATCATCCACCACAAAAATAGAATCATGCCCTCACTAAGTCATTGGTAATCCAAGAATGAAATCCATGATGGCATCCTCCCACAACTTCTCTGGTATAGGTAATGGCTGATGCAACCCCGTATTCAACTTCACTCCTTTTTCCACCTAACATACTCTAAAAATTTGTACAAAATCCTTCATATCTTTCTGTAACTATGGCCAATAATAATTCGCAGCAACCAAAGCAATGGTCTTATCTCTCCCAAAATGTCCAACCAATCCTCCACTATGCTTCTCCTTGATGAGATTCTCTCTCATAGAACTTCTAGGAATGCACAAATGACTTCCTTTGAACATCATACCATCTTGGATTATTAAATCCAACCATTTTGTCCTGTCAAGTATAATAGGTTTTGTACAAGCCTTTCCAAGCTTTGCCAAAATTAGGATCCTCTGGATACAAATTAATAAGTTCCTTGAACCCAACCACCTCAATCTACATTGTTGTCAGCAAAAGTTGTCTTCTACTAAGATAATGTGCAACTCAGATGTTAGACTTCCCACTCTCATATTTTAAAAAAAATGTACAACTCTACAAAAACTCAATCCACTTCAAATGCCTCTTGTTTAATTTTCCTTGACTATTCAAATATTGTAAAGCTTGATGATCAGTATATAAAACAAACTCCTTAGGAAGAATATATAATGTATCCACGTCTTTAATTCTTGAATTATAGTGTAAAATTCCTGATCATAAATATAATACTTTCTTTTGGCATCATTCAACTTCTCACTAAAATAAGCAACATGCCTACCTTCTTGGCTCAAAACAACTCCTATTGTAGTACCACTAGCATCACAATCTACTTGAAACACCTTGTTAAAATCTAGAAGTGCTAAAATAGGTTTCTTTGTAATTTTTTGTTTCTACAAATTTAAAATCTTATTGGGTCCTACGGTCCACTTAAATTCTTTCCTATCCCCTCTCATTGTTTCAGTCAAGGGTCCACAAATACTACTAAAACCTCTTATGAATTTTTAGTAAAAACTAGCCAATCCATGAAAAGATCTTATCTCTATAGGATTCTTTAGAGTAGGCCATTCAAGGATAGCCTTCACTTTCTCTGAGTCCATTTTTAGACCTTCTGCTGAAATGAAGAATCCCAAGTACACCAACTTCTACTTCAAAAAACTGCACTTTTTCAGGTTTATCAACAACTTTTCTTCCCTTAACTTATCAAAGACCTTTCGAATATGCATCAATTGATCCTCCGACATCTTACTAAAGATCAAATATCATCTAGGTAAATAATGACAAACTTACCTAGAAACTCCTTCAGTACTTCATTTGTGAGCCATATAAAAGTACTCAGTGCATTGGTTAGCCCAAAAGGCATGGCTAACCACTTGTACAATCCTTCCCTTGTCTTGAAGGCAATCTTCCACTCATCTCCTTCTTTGATAAGAATATGATGGTATCCACTCTTCAGATTTATCTTTGTGAAGTATACAACTCCACAATCTATAATATCATCCATCCTTGGCAATGGAAATATGTACTTGATTGTGATCTTGTTGACAGTGCAAGAACCTATGCACATCCTCCATTCTCCATTCTTCTTTGGTGCTAATACTATTAGTAAAACACATGGACTCAGACTCTCCCCAATCAACCCCTCTTGCAATAACTCATGCACTTGTCTGTTCAACTCCTCACTTTCTGTTGGTGTCCTTTTCTGCGCTGCCTTATTTGGAAAACTTGCTTCTAGAACCAAATCCATCTGGTGACTAATCTTCCTTTGTGGTGGTAATCCATCAGGAACATTATCATATATAACATCTATAAATTCTTCCAACAAATTGCAACTTTTTTAGGTACTTCTTCTACTTCTTCTTTGCCATCTTTTAAAATTATCTTAAAATACATATGCTTACACC